>SMDT01002718.1:0-409411 GCA_005392925.1 Aquilaria sinensis | reverse complement strand
TTCGGGAGGAAATTTCTTTCGAAACTTTTTATGAGAGTAAGTTACTTTCTAATCTCTTTGTTATAACTTCGTTCCGGACTCACACTGATGTCTTTCTTCCTTTTCAGAAATGGGCGAGGACACTGCTGCCTTCTACAAAGCCCTTTTCGCCGGTCAGCCCGCGAAGGGTGAGCAGACGAAGAAAGCTGCCTCCCGAAGACGGAAGACGTCCGGGGCTGGGCCGTCTGTTTCCAAACGGGCGAAGAAGGATGTGCCCCCCCTCTTCCGGAAACTTCGGTAAAGGTGGCCGAGGAGCCTGAGGCTGTCAATGTGCCTCATCCCGAGGTTGCTGCTGAGGTCCCTCCTCAAAGTCCTACCCTGTCGCAGGCTCTTCTTGGCGCCGTGGTAGAGGCTCCTTCTGCCGAAGAGCGGCGCCAAAGAAAAGGCAAGGGGGTTTCTGCCGAAGAGGCTCGAGCTTCCGACGACGACGTCGTCGAGGTGCAAGCAGGTTTGTGTTTCTAACAAACTATGGGGCCTCCCTTTTTGATGATCTTTGAGGTTTTCTTGCACTGACCAATTTTCTGTTTTGTCGTGCAGAAGAGTCGCTCGCTCCGGGTTGGGTAGCTGAGCATGCAAAGAGGAGAGCCCTTCAGGACGCCCGCATCCCGAAGGGCAAAGTCCCAAAGGAGCCTTTCTGGACGTTTACGGAGGACATGAACCTATACTCCGGAGACTGCCAGCAAATGGCTATAGAGATCTCGAAAGGGGTCCTCACCGATGCCTCCTTCAAGGCCATTACCTCGGCTCACCCGGGCGACGATTCCCTTGCCGCCAAGCTTTCCGAACACGCCGCCCAGGTATACTTTGCGTCTATCTTCCTCCCTTGAATTTTTTTCTAAGTGTTTTGGTTTTCTCTTTGTCTTAATGACCTGTCCTTTATCCTTTTGCAGCTTCTGGGATATGCCGGCTTTCTCCGAGTTCGGGTGGCGAGGCAGACGGAGTTCCGAGCTAAGGCCTTAGAAGCCATAGAAAAAACTAAGGCCATGTGCTCGGAACTAGCTGTCAAGAACCTGCAGCTGGCTCAAGCTGCGGAGAAGGAAGTCGCCACCCTTCGGGAGGAGTTCCAGAAAGAAAGAGAGGAACTTTTGAGGGACTCCTCCCAGAAAATTTCTGACCTCGGCTCCCAAGTGGCGGAGCTAATCTCGGCAAATGAGGCACATCAGAAAGAGAAGTCAGAGGCCGAAGGGCTCCTGGCGAAGGCGCTTGCTGAGAAGGCTGCGCTTCAAGCCGAGGTTGATGCCATGAAGAAGGAGCCGGAAAAGAAGAAAGTGAAGGAGCTGAAGAAGAAGATCTCAAATTTGAAGAAAGACTTCGAGGAGCTTGAGGTTGAGAAGGACAAGTTTGACTAGATGACCAAGGTTGGTTTTCAGGACGGGTTCTGTCTTGTTTGGCACCAAGTCCTTCAGAGGTTCCCAGATCTGGACCTCTCTTTCCTGGCGGCCCTGGACATTCCCGAGGGACCACGGTGGTCCTGGTCTAAGATTAATCATCTGAACTTGCCTCCTTCTATTCCAGCACCGAAGGTGATGCAAAAGGACGCAGGGGCCGAAGACTCCCGGGTCGCCGAGAACCCTTAGTTTGTTCTAGGGCCCTTTTTATTCTTTTTTTGTACTTTTTCTTCTGGCTATCTTTTTTGTAAGCATACTTATCTCAATAAAGACTTTGAGAATTTGGCTAAATCTTTTCGTGAGATTCTTTGTTTCCTTTTTCCCCGAACTTTATTCCCTTAAGAGACTTCGGACAACTTTCTCTGTGCTCATTATGGTGACCTCTTTCGCGAAATCCTGATCTGTTCATCTTATGCCCAAAAATTTTGGCTAAGTCTTTTGCCAGATTTTCTCTGCTGTCCCGAATACGTTCGCTTAAGAGACTTCGGAAAATAATACCTTCGCTTACTTTAGCCAGCCACCTTTGCGGAATTCGCACCACTCATGACTTTTTGGCTAAGAAACTTTTTATGCTTAAGAGAAAATTTTTCTTTCTTTATACAGCACGGTCTTCTTTGCCAATATTCTAAGCATAGAATTTTCTCAAGGCGTCCGAATGCCATGTATTTTTTAATTCTACGCCTTCGGAATCCCCGAGCTTATAGACCCCTTTTCATACTTCCGTAAGAACCAGGTACGGGCCTTCCCAGTTGGCGCGAAGTACTCCGTGGGATGGCTTCCGAGGTGCGAATTCATTCTTTCGGAGGACGAGGTCTCCTCTCTTTATTCCTTTTGCCCTAGCGCACAAGTTTATAGCCGCGGCCACTCTTTGTTGAAAAGCTTTTCTTCTTAGTTCGGCTATTTCTCTGTGTTCGCCGACGAGGTCGAGCTTGGTTCTCAGGCCGAGGTCATTTCCATTTTCATCAAAAACTTGCACTCGAATTGATGGTTGCATTACCTCGATTGGGATGATGGCCTCTGTACCGAAGGTGAGTGAAAAAGGCGTTTCCCCTATGGCTCTTCGGGGTGTTGTTCGGTAGCTCCACAGTACACTCTGGAGTTCGCCTGGCCATTTCCCTTTTGCTTCCCCCAGCCTCTTTTTCAGACCATCTTTTATGGTCCTATTAGATACCTCTACTTGGCCATTGCTTTGAGGATGGGCTACTGGGGTGAAGTGCATCTTTATCCCAAGATTGTTGACAAAGTCCTGGAACCCTTTGTCTGTAAACTGGGATCCATTATCGGCTACCAGTATCCTCGGCACGCCAAACCTGCATACAATGTTCTTCCATACGAACTTCTGCACTTCTTTAGCTGAGATAGTTGCTAATGGTTCTGCCTCGACCCATTTAGAGAAGTAGTCTACTGTGACCACGCAGAACTTCACGCCTCCGGGGGCTATTGGGAGCGGCCCAATGAGGTCTATGCCCCAAACTGCGAAGGGCCAGGGATAGTCAGCCGAAGTCACCATTTCCGAGGGTGTCCTCTGGATTTTTGCGTGTTTTTGGCAGCTCTCACATTTTCGGACGAAATGTCGTGCATCCTTTCTTAGGGTAGGCCAAAAATATCCTTGGCGAAGTACCACTGCGGCGAGGGCGTCAGTTCCAATATGTGAACCACAAGCGCCTTCGTGGACTTCTTCGAGGATCATTTCAGTATCCTCTTCGCCAACACACCTCTGTAAAGGATTTGCATATCCCTGCCGATACAGTTCTTCGCCTATTAGGAAGAATCGCCCAGAGCGTCTTCGCACTTTTGCGGCTTCGATGGGGTCTTCGGGGAGCGCGTTGTCCGCAAGATACCTCTTTATTGGATCTTTCCAGCCCTTTTCCGAAGTTACTATGCTCAGTACTTCAATGCTCGGGTGGTTTAGTACCTCGGTGTATGTTTTTGCCTTTGCCAGGCAATCTGCTTCGGTGTTTTCCCGATGAGGTACATTTTCGATGCGTATGGTGTCGAACTCTCGAATGAGCTTCGTCACCAGTTCGTGGTATTTTGCCAAAATTGGGTCTTTCGCGCCGTAGTCCCCTGCCGTTTGCCGAACTACCAGCTGGGAGTCACTGTGAGCCTTCAACTTTCTTATTCCAATTTTTCTGGCCAGGCGCAACCCTGCTATCAGAGCTTCATACTCAGCCACATTATTGGTGGCGCTGAAGTTGAACTTGATGGCCTTTATCACCTCTAGACCTTCGGGTCCTCTGATGATTACTCCGGCTCCTTGGTGTTCGGAACCTGAGGCTCCATCCACATGCAGCGTCCATTCTGGCTCACCTTCGCCAAGATCCGGGTGGCTATCTTCGGTGGTAGGTACTTCGGCGATGAAGTCAGCCAGTGCTTGAGCTTTTATGGCTTTCCGAGGTTCATAAACAATGTCGTGTTCGCCAAGCTCTATACACCATTTGGAAAGCCTTCCCGAATGATCAACTCTTTTCATAACATCCCGTAGAGGCAGACTACTTCGGACGATGATGGGGTGAGCCTGAAAGTATGGCCGCAATCTTCTTCCTGCCAGCACCAAGGCATATATGGCGTTTTGGAGCAATGGGTACCTGACCTCGACGCCGTGCAGGGATTTGCTTACGTAATAAACTGGCCATTGTCTCGGCCCTTCCTCTTTCACAAGGACCGAGCTCACTGCTTTTTCTGAAACAGCGAGGTACAGGATGAGGGGCTCTCCTTCCCGAGGTTGTCGCAGAGTAGGCAGTCGAGACAAATAGATTTTAAGTTCTTCCCAGGCTTTTTGGCAATCCTCATTCCAAGGATGGTCACCATCCCCGAGGTCATTTTCTCTTTTTGCTGCCTTAGTAAGGACTTTGAAGAATGCCCGACACCGATCTCCGTACCTGGAGATGAACCTGCTAAGAGAGGTTATCCTTCCAGTGAGTCTCTGCACGTCTTTCACTGTGACAGGAGTTCAGAATTCGAGCAGAGCCTTAATTTTTTCTGGGTTAGCATCAATGCCCCTTTCTGATACCATGTAGCCCAGAAATTTTCCCGAGGTCACGCCGAAGACGCATTTTTCGGGGTTAAGTCGAATTCTGAATATTCTGAGTTGCTGGAAGGTTTCCTCTAGGTCTGTGACATGGTCTTTAGGCATCTTACTTTTGACTATCATGTCATCAACGTAGACTTCCATGTTCCTCCCTATTTGGTCATGAAAGACTTTGCTCATCAGCCTTTGGTAGGTGGCTCCTGCATTTTTGAGCCCGAAGGGCATCCTAGTGTAACAATATGTTCCACCTTCGGTGATGAAAGCAGTTTTTTCTTCATCTTCGGGATCCATCCTTATTTGATGATACCCACTGAAGGCGTCGAGGAAGCTTAGGAGCCCATATTCGGCAGTTGAGTCGACCAACTGGTCTATCGGTGGGAGAGGATAGGAATCTTTCGGGCAGGCATCGTTCAAGTTTCTGAAGTCGATGCACATCCGGAGCTTACTACTCCCTTCTTTTGTAGCAATAACCACATTGCTTAGCCATTCGGGGTACTTGACCTCCCTAATTACATTTGCGTCCATCAAGCGCTGTACTTCGGTTTTGACGAATTTACTTTTGTGGACCGAGATGCCTCGCTTCTTTTGCCGGACAGGTTTTGCTTCCGGGCTTACTTTAAGGCTATGTTGTATTATGCGAGGGTCTACTCCTAGGCATATCCTTTGGCGAGTAGGCGAACAGTCCTTTATTCATCAGTAGAAAGGATACAAGGTTTTTCTTGTCACCTTCGGCCAAATTTTTCCCTATTTGGGTATTTTGGCTGGGGACAAGTTCTACTTCTTCCGTTTCTCCTTCTGCAAGCTTTTCCGCCCCGCCCATTTTTGGTTCTTCGGTGGGTAGTGTCCCTCCTGCTAAGGTTTGTGCGAAGTTGGCTGCTGGGGCCTTTCGGGCTTTGACGAACACCTTTCTGAGCTCGGCTTGGTTGATGAAAATTTCGGCGTCTCCGTCCTTGGTGGCGAAGGTGACTGTTAAGTACTTCACATCTGGGCGAATGTGCAAATTCCCTTGTGTTTGCCTTCCAAGGATGGCGTTGTACGACGAAGGGACATCCATGACAATGAACCTCGTCATTGTGGAGGCAAAAATTTCTCCTTTTCCGCTGATCGAACTCCCTCTCATCATCAGGGGAAGGTCGATCCAGCCGAGGACGGGCAGCTCTGAGGGTCCTATTCCAAAGGTTGGTGAAGTAACAGGCTTGAGGTCGATGCTGGATATTCCCAAGCTTGGGAGCAGATGCGAGAATAGGACGTCGGCGTTTGATCCATCGTCAAGCAATACCCTTTTGACGTCCCAATTCCCTATTCTTGCCATGACCAACAATGGGTCGTCATGAGGGAAAATGACGGAGGAACCATCTCTTCGGGTGAGTTTTTTCGATGGGCTTTGGTACTCCATTGTTGCTATTTCCCTAGCTTTCCTCTTTCTCCCCGAGGATGGCAGTCCAGTGGTGATGGTTTGTATTACCCCCGCCGAAGGTGGGAGGCGCCTTTTTGGACTTCGGTTCCTCCTTCTGTCGGAGTCATACTCATCTTCATCAGCCTTTCCTTCCTCCTCTCTCCTTGCCTTCGGCGAAGGCATTCGCAGATAGCGCCGCAGTTGACCTTGCTTAATCAGCGACTCGATGTACTTCTTCAACTGGAAGCAGTCTTCGGTGTCGTGACCGTGGTCGCGATGAAACTGACAGAACTTCTTCATATTCTTTTTGTTGTCAGCGGTCATTGCCTTCGGTCGCTGAATCTGGGACCCCTGTTTCTCCATTGTCATGAGGATGTTGGTCCTTGTGGTGTTCAGGGGTGTAAAGTTCGGAGGAGGCTTCCTTCCCCTGAACCTCCGAGGTCGTCCTGTTTGCTCTGTCGTATACTTGGCTTGCTGGCTTGATCCTTCGGGACGGGAATGATCGTTCTTTGGCCCCTCCATTCTTAGCTCTTCGGCTGTCATATGCTGCTCGGCTCTTCGGAAAAATTCACCGAGCGTGTCTGGGGGGTCTTTGGAAAACTCGTAAAATAGCTGCGAGTCCCTCCGAAGGCCCCGTATCATGGCGAGGATGCGTATTTCTGGCCGAAAGTCTGGAACACTTAGGGCCTCTCGGTTAAATCTTTCGACATAGTCACGGATGGTTTCCCCGTTCCTCTGTGCTATGTCGAACATCTGCACCGGCATCTTCGCCATAGGATGACTTCCAATAAACTGCTGGGTGAAGGCAGTGGACAGCTCCTGGAACTCTCTGATGGTTCCTGGGGCCAGAGAGTTATACCATGCTGTAGCAAGGCCGGCAAGGGTGACCTAGAAACATTTGCATAGAGCGGCATCGTCAGCCCCGTGCAACATCATGCTTCGCTTATACTTCATCAGATGGGCCTGTGGATCTGTTCGGCCATCGTACGTTTCTAGCCGAGGTACCCAGAAATCACTGGGCATGGCTGCCTCGACTATTGTTCCGGTGAACGGTGACCCATCGCCACAGAAAGTTTCAGAGAGTCTAACCCAGACAGGTCTGCGGGCTACCTGTTTTTCCACCCTTTCCAACCTAGCCAATATTTTCTCCATAAGGAGTGTGGCGCTGGGCTCTTCTTCGGGGAAAGGGGATCATCGGCATCTTTTTGGTGAGTTAGTTCGGCGCTGAGGGGATGGGGACCTCGCCTCAGGTGATGAGCTCCTTCGGCGCGGGGTTTTGGGTCGCTTGGACTCCGTCTATCCCGCAAGCCGTGCCCCGAGGGGCGTGTTTTCTGTTGAAGATTCCTCTCGAGGGTCCTCACTTCCCGAAGTACGATGAGCTGATTTAGAACTTCTCTCTCGAGGGCGCGCTGGCGAAGGAGGCCTCTGGGCCTGAGTTTGTTGTGGCCACCTTTTGTCTATCTGCTGTGCCATTTCGGTGACAACAGAATGCTGGAAGTCGCGCAAAAAACTCATAGTGATGACCAGAGGACGTTCTTCCTCTGGCAAGGAAGTCCCTTGAAGAGTTTGCTCAGTAGCCGGTTGGACTTCAGGCGCGGAGGGGGACCTTGGAAGTCCCTTGTCCTTAGAACGCCGAGTTTCAACGTCGGCAACCTGAGGGTGGTTTCCCACAGACGGCGCCAAATGATGCCCTTCAGCATCTTCATCTTGTGACATGGTGAATTCCGAGGGAGCTTCCGAGGAGGGAGAACGTCTGACGGAGAGGTTCCCCAGGTGGGAAAGTACCTGAAAGACTCCGAAAAAAGGGTTAGGAGGTCCCCGGGATGACTTTCCGGGGAGGAGCCTCCGACGCACAAGTTAGTGTCCTGATAGTGAGTGAAGTAGTAACACTTAAATGGGTATGGGGTCTGGCCTGTATATGTTTTCTGCTGTGCGAGAGTGCCGATGGCGAGAGAGCCCCCTTGCCAAGTCCTGTTTCCCAGTATTTATAGAAGTACCTGGCCCGTTTGGATCCTGACACGTGTTCGGTCGGATTCTTTCTGTGCTTTTTGGGCGTAGGGAACAGGTAGCCGTTTGTAGGCTCCTAGTTTTGTGGCTGAGATGGGACTTGGATGATGCCAGGGTGTCAGGCCGCCGTTTCAGGCAGCGTGTGGGCGACCTGTCAGAGGCTCCTTAAATGCTCATTAAATGCTCCTGCCGTACTCCCGAGGTCCTTTGGGCGAGGTCGCCCTCTGGTACGGACGCCCTCCTTCGGGAATCACGCTAGTGGCTCGGGGAGTTCTCTAGCTCGGGAGTTCCGCCTTCGGGGAGAATCTCTCCTGCTTTCAGTAGCTGGTTCTTTTCTCCCAAAGGCGATATGTTCGGTTCTCCGAGGGAGTCAGCGACTCATTAAGATAGCTTGGCGTTTCAGCCGAAATACTTGCTTCGCCATGCTCGACTTTGCTTCTGCCGAGGTCGATGGCAATGCTTCTTTCCGAGCTACGTCAGGCTCCCCGAACAATCCTTCGGGGAAGTATATACTGGAAGAGGCGAGAGTCCTTCGGCTATCAAGCACTATATTTGAGAATAATCACTAATAACTTATTCTTTAAAATAACTACCACACATAGGCAAGGTATTCATTATTTGAATAAAACCGAATAGTCCAAGTAAATTATTTGGATTAGATAAAATGATTCAATTATTTGATTTGAATTGGATCAAAACTGAATTTTTTATTTTGTTATTGGATTGTAATTGTACTTGGTGTGTGTGTGTGTGTGTGTGTGGTCATTTTTGTTTAATTTTGGACTATATGTTGCAAATCCACCATTAACTTTAGGTATAAAATGAAATACTATTAATTTTTATCATATATTTTTAAGTTATGTTTTTTTTTTCAATTACCATGTGTTTAGTTCTGATAAAAAATAATCGAGTTATAAAAATAGGATAAATTGAATTGTAATTTGAATCATTGAGATAAAAACAAAACAAATAATTTATAATTCAAATGATCCAAATCAGCTTTAATATATAATCCAGATGGCTTTAATCAAATTTATAAAAATAAAAAATTAAACCAGATTGTTCTATTCGAACCGGTTTGAAATGAACACCCCTAAACACAAGCTGTTGAGGCTTGATCTAGTAATTAACTTGGTCATGTAACCTGATTTGATTGAAAAATAAAATTATATATATATATATATATTGCAGGATCCGAACATCACCAGACGACCATAAAAAAGAAAGTTGCGCCAGTAGGTAAGTATATACCATAGGAAAGCAAGACATGAATGGTGATGATAGGCTCCACCCCACCATAAATTGTCTCAAAGTGAACTAGTAGTTCACAAAATTAAGTAACAAATTAACAATCTTATTAGAAGTTATATAAGACAGAAAGTGAACCAGTGATAGGGACTAGGGTGTGAAACTGGCTTAGGGAGGAAGCAAACGAATCTCACTTGTTTTTAGTGGCCCAATCTATATGAACATGACTGGGTATAAAAAAATATACCACATAACAAAAATAGAAAAAAAATCTAAATATCGACCATTTCACTCCATCCAATTCTATCCGCAAACTCCGCACTGGAATGGCACATACTGCCTCTGTCCCGGCTATATTTACTCTGTTTGATTTTTTTTAATAACTTGATTTGAATTTATTTATGTTACTGTTTTGTTTGTTAGAAAAATATAAAAATATATATTTACAAACTCCAGGTATTGGTTTATTATTCATATATAAAATTTTTTCATTTATATACTAAAAATTTGAAAATAAAAATTATAAACTAATTATTAAAAAATTAATCGTATAAAAAATTTAATACAGAGAGAGTAAATTCTTAGTATACATGACTACAAAAAAGTTATTTTAGATGGCTACAGAACATAGAGTGACATGGTCAAAATTGGTAGGGAAAAAAACGATATAAATACAAAGTAATTATTCTTTTGGAACAAAACAATTTTAAAATGTCCAATATATATTGACGAAGGGATAATATGTCAACATTAAAAAACGACATAACATGTCACTTTGTATTTGGGACCCTTAATTGTTTAGCTTATTTTCCTTCTCCTCCTACTCCATGAGAAGTCATGTGGTTTATACGTATATCAGGAAAAGGCCAATACGCCAGGTTGCGTGCCATCACTCATATTTATACCAAAAGGTGGTGATGTTGATATTTTTTCTTTTTACCCACTTCCTAGTTGTGGTTTGATAAATTACGTTAATAATTGTTCCTCAAAGTATACAAAATGGTTTTTGCTTTTTTTGGCATATAAAATGCTTAATAACCGTTCTTCAATTTTGCTAAATGTTACAATTAAGAGCATGACTTATCAAGTTTGACCAATAAACTTTAACAAAAAGGGCAAATTGTTGACTTACATTTACACTGTAGGGGATCTTACACTGTTATTTTTTTATAATTAAATTAACCATTAATGTTACACTATGAACGCAATTTGGCTATCATTGTTAAATTCTCCATGTTGGATGATAATGTGCCAGAACTTGTCTAGTTGGCAATTCGAGATGGCCATTGAAGATCATAACTAGCTTCAAGCGGCAAAATTCACTCATGTGGGTGGGAAACACACATCAAACCCTACAATATTCATATGCTTGGGATCGTTACAAGAGAAATTAAAAATAAAATAAAAAATAAACAATTCCTCCTAAGGTTTTTGCAGCTTGTCCTATCCAAAATGGTGCTACATCTTCTCACAGTTGTCTTCCCCTAAGACTATGGTGATTCCCCCAACTTTTCCCTCTACTTGAGTGCCATCATTGGCTTCCTGGCTGCTACTTTCCTTCTTTTCAGCTATTATGCCATTGTCTCCAATTACTGTGGGAACTTAGCACTCTTCTACCCTTAATTAATTCATTAGAATCAAGAATCCTAGCTCCACTCTTGGGACCCATCTTGTCACAGTAGGTGGCACATTGTCGTGGCCGAACTTGATGAAGCAGTGATTCGGGATGATCACGGTCTCCTAGTACCAAAGAGGAGATGGGTTAGTGGAAGGAACAAAGTGCTACATTTTCCTAAACAAGTTCAAAGTCGATGAGACCGTTAAGCTCTTGCCCAAGTGACCTTAGGCCTTCCATGTTGATTGTATCAACACTTGGCTCAAATCTTATGCCAGTTGCCCCTTGTGTCATGCTAGTATATTATTCAACATCCCATCTCCTGCTGTAGCAATTAAGCTACCCTTCACAAATGGTGGAAGAAAATAAAGGGGGTCATACGTAAAGGAGAGGCAGGCATAGGGAAGGGAATCAATGACCTATGTCATGATCAAAATTCCACAACGTATGCCTCATGGAGTGAGAAGGTCGGTACCTATGGATAATTTCATGGTGGCTGATGTTCTGCAGATAGAGGGCACTGAAAGGGAGCATGAGTTTAAATTCATGACTTCAACTTTGACTCAATTGCCATTTTGCTTATTTGTCATGCCTTTTTACTTAACCGTCCATGCAATCATAGAATCTCATCGAATATTCCATGAGATGACAATGTATTCCGGTTGTTAATTCTTGTAGTAGTCAATTTGTCATTGTTGCAATTATTGGTGGCCAATATACCTCAAACATATTTTGGATGATTGACTTAATTACAAAATAATAATAATAATGGGTGATTTGCGTTATCACATAAACATGGATGGGCAATTTGCCCCTTTTGCCAATAAACTTTCCATGATTATCCTTATTTGTTACCTAATGTAACAACTCTCTTTCATTCAATGTCAATTATGCCAACTCAATTTAAACTGTAAGGTATTAAAAAAAACCCAATATCTTTGAAAGATAGTAAAGAGTAACCTTTAACTTTTGTAGCCAGTTCGGCATAAATTAACTCAGACGAGTTAATACATTTTTCCAGGAAAGTGGGTTGATTGAGTGTGGGGCCCATCTCTTGGTTACTATTTTGCCCCTTAAGTAGGACGAGTGGGTAAACACTTTATGTCTTGCGCCGTTTGTAATTTTTCCAAAGCTTTGGGGCAAACATAATGACGACACAAATCTAATTGAACCCAGTCAACGAAAACATGTTAACATATTTATGTTAAAACGTACCAAACTGGGCGTTTTTGGCCATTTTAAAGTGTTTAGACTCAATTTTTCTTGTCAGTGGCCACTTATATGCAAATATCATTGTAAATTCTTATAGAGTAATGTCACATGCCTATAACTTGAAATGAAATAACTTTCTCATCTTAAGACTCCATTTTAATACTCCATATATCTCATGTTCTCTACTTTATTTCAATTTTTATTTAAGTCTGAATTAAATTTATTTAGTATATTATTAATTGATAAAAAAATTAAAAATTAAAAATTTAAAAATTATAAATCTTTTAGTTTCTAAATGTTTTTTTAAAAAAAAATTAATACTTCCTCTGTCCTACATTCTTTGCACCGTATTTCTTTTTGGGCCGTCCCAAATTCTTTGCACAATTCCCTTTTTTGGCAAATTTTAGAATGCAAAATGACAACTATACCCTTATATCACATTCACTTTTACATTTCAAAATCTCATTCCAGACGTCTCTTCCTCTCCTTTTCTTCCTCTGGTGCGATCTACAAGTTTGGTCATTTGTGCCTCTGCCATCGCTTGCCCTCCTTCGCTTCCGCCATTGTCCTATTAACGCGATAGGGGCAACGAATCGATGGATTCTAGGGCTGACGGAGAAAGAGGCGTTGGTCTAATTGATGGTGGAAGGCGGTGGATCAAGGAGGCGATGGTGCGATTATGGATGGCAGCGGCAAATCAAGGATGACAGACGAGGAGGCTACAGATCAAGAGCGGCGATAATGGGGAGGCAAAGGTAGATCAACGATTCACGTTGTGGGTTCTTGAGCTTTCTGTTCGGATTGTCATCCTCCCCCGCCTTCGGTAGCTCCGATTTTGAGTCGATTTGCAGGCGTCGTCTGTTCTCGAGTTAGGATCAAACGATTCACGCAGTGGGCTCTAGTCGGTGGAAATTTAGATCTAGCCACGGTTAAGGAAGTAAGCAACGGAGCAATGGGAATTGGAGGTCCGATGAAGAGGTTTGGCAAGCATGCTGGGTGAATGAAGTTCAGCAAGCAGGCCGGGTGAAGGAGGTTCGGCGAGCAGTTTAGGTGGCGGCAGAAACAGGCGTTAGCAAGTAGAAAGAGGAAGAAAGGGAAGGCAAAAATGGAAAGAAGAGGCAAACAGAAATGTTGCTAAAAATATGGGACGGAGAGATTAAATAATAATATAGACAAATTCAAGTCAAATATAGATAAAAAAACTAAAAAATATATATTTTTTGTACACAAAAATATCTTTATAAGTATTAGAATAAGAGAAACCTACTGCATAAGTAGAGAGGAAAATGCCTGACTTTTTAGAACCCAAAAAGCACTTAAATCAGCTTTAAAGGCTATTGTACACAATCACTTTCAGTGGTGACCCTTAACCACTTTATCAAAAGTGGTTGGGACAAAAACTAAAATAGTATTGACAAAAACTAAAATGTTGTAGAAAACTTAGAAAGAATATAGTACTTTTTATAAATTAAAAAAGCAAAACAAAACAAAACAAAAGCCAGCCCGACGCTTGTCACGACCAGGCGATGGGAGGATTTCATTCAAATTAAATTCAAACCCGGGTGTGCATTGTCTACCTATAAAGCAAGACCACTAAAGCCTATAAACACCTTATAGTTCCCTAGCCGCCCTCCTATGGATTTCCTAAAGCTAACAAATTAAGAAAAAAAAACAAAAATTATGTCCAATCGATTTGGTCATCGGATACATTGAGTCTTATTCAGTGACCAAAATAACTCTGTTATTATGATGGACTATAGAGAATCAAAATCTAAAAAAATAAAAAAAGATTATAAAATTAATCGCATCAAAGCCTTTTATCCCATAATCAAATTACGTGTACGCGACTTCTATATAAATAAGTATTAAATATCTTCTAACCTAATCATGTCATAAACCACATCTATTTACAGTTCGGTATCGGGTGATAGGGAGAGGCACACTTATACTTGTTTATTGCCTTTTGATCATTATGCGTTACCAAGGTTCAAATAAGGTTAGATGTTTATTGTTTGTCGCATTTAATTTCTTATTCTTTACTTCTATATATCATTCCGGTACACTGAAAACTTCAAAACATTTACTTTTAAACATGCCCCAGTGCTTTTAAGTATATACATTATCAAAGGAATCGATGAAGTCAACTTAAGTGTGCACGTTAAACTAACAAAGGGTTAATCTTGTATATATGCATCACCAAAAAAATAAAGAATCAAACTAACACCAACGAATGAAAAAATTTTCAATCTTTTTTAAGAGAATAAAATTTGCAATATTAATTAATCCAGATTAAAACTGCAAAAGAATATACCTACCTAAGAGACATAAATATTTTATTCTAATCCTTATGTCATTATATCGGATGGCATGCAACACAGATGAATCGATTCGAGGTTGACTAACTGAATATATAAAAAAGAAACAATGACGTGAAGAATCATTATTAATTATTTTACATCGTAAACATTGATTATTTATATTGTGTGTGGAGGAGCACTTCATATTAAAAGTTTAATTAAATAATTATAAATCTTTGAAGGAGTTACTAGCAAAATAAAAATTAAAACTACTGGTAATATAATAGTGTTTGACCTACATTAATAATTCAATTGGATTAGAGGGCGGCAGAGATGCATGAATCCAACCCAATGAGAACCACCAAGCTATCAATTTTGCAATCGTCAATCGAGTAAAAGTTAGAGTGTTTTTTTTGTGTTTTAAATTGCGTGTACTAAAAACGAGTAAAAATTGCATCGATGGTGCATAAACCTTTAACTATCATTCTGTTTAGTCTCTAACATATTAATTGTATTCTTTTGGCCCTAAGTATATTAAAATATTTTGATTTATTCCTAAAAATATTAAAAATGTTTCATTTTGGTTCTTATTGGACAAAATTTGTTAACTTAAAGTATTTATTTGATAACAATTTTTTAGATTATAAATTAAACTATTTGATGATTATCTTACAATAAATTTAATATATATAATAATTTTTTATAGTTAATAGTTAGATCAAATCACCATTTTTTTTGTAAAGTGAACTTACTTTATTTAGAAAGAAAAATCTACTTATTTAAATTATCTATTGATTGTTAAAAAATTATTTATAAACATTTTAAGTTACTAAAAGACAACTATCAAATATTTAAATTATAATTTCAAAAATTTGTGTTAGACAATTATTCTAAATAAATAAATTTTATCTGGTAGGAAACCAAAATGAAATAGTTTTAATAAATTTAAGGCCAAAATAGAACATTAAATAGATTAACTAGTAAAACAAAATAATATATAATTAAAAGTTATAGAATATTTATGAAATTTACCTCATTAGATAAATGGTTATTAATCTTGGCCTTCAAGTATTATCGACCAATAAAACTAGTGGGGATCTCTCATAAGAGAGTGGTTCTTATAGAAAAGCTATTGGATCTAACTCATAATCAATGCCTGAGTCTTTTTCACTCAAACTAATTTGTACGTGACTTCAATTAGTTATTGACTAATTGTGAGAAATTATGGTTTACGCACTCCGCATAAGAACACAATAGACTTTTAAGTGGCGTTCAAACCACGTTATGAGTTATTATCACTAAACTATATTAATTAAGATATTTTTCATCTTCTCGAAAGCTATGGCATCCAATAGATGTATATATAAATAAATAACTTCAGGAGGATGGTCGGTGGATTAAAAAATAAAAAAAAATGATGTCGAATCATCAATTTTGGGCACATTCCGGTTACTTGGATACGCAAAGCGAGAGACAACGTGAGGACCGGATGTATCCTCTTAGGGTCGAGTTTTTTCACCCCCCACATAAGGGTAACTGTAAATCTTTATTTCCGAACAAGTGCAGTTTTAATCTTATTTGTTAATTAGGTATAGTTTTATTATCACAGAGATCCAAAATCTAGACCCAATTTGGTCTCTGATCATTCTGTCGCCAAAATATATTATGGGGAATTTAGTGACCGATAGATGACTAATAGCGGCAGAATAGCAACTCATTCAATCACTAGAACCCAGAAAAATAGGTTTTTGGTAGCTGATTTTTTAATAGTTTATTTGTTGTCCCAAGTGCAACCAAAATGGGGGTAAATTAGTTGAGTTCCAAAGCAAACAAAAAATGATTTCTTAAAGTCTCAAACTCAAATGTAATTCAAGGAACAATAATTAACACTATTTTAATCAGAAAATGGCTACCATAATCCATCTAGAATTTGCTTTGAAAGCTACCTTTGAAGTAGTTTTGAAAACAAACAAGTTTAATTAAGATAGGTTGTATAAAACACCAACCAAAGCTCAAGTATGTAGAGAGAAGGAAAAGCTTGCACAAGAGAATTTTTATAGAGGTTCGAACTCTCCACTTGAGAGCCTACTCCTCTCCTCAAATTCACCACTTGAGAGTTTTCTTCTCCACTATGAAACACAAAGATACACAATAGCCTACAAGGGCACACAACCTTTTGGTAGTTCCTTCTACCTTCACCTCTCACTAGTTTTACCAAAGGCTAACTAGAAACCTATCTAACTCCCTTTCTCTTACAAGGAAATCACTCAATCACTCAAGGCAAGCTCAACAATTCGTGGTTACAAGATAAGAAATAAAGAAACACTCAATGCTAGATAAGCCAATGAAAGCACAAGCACAAGTTCTTGGCAATTTTTCTAGTTCAAGCTCTTTGATGAAGGATTCTCTCTTCTAATTGCCAAGCAAGGTTTACAACATGTATCTTAGTGTAAATATACTCTTTAGGAAGCTATTAGACCGTTGGAACCCTGTTGGAGACGCCTGAAAAGATTCCTTAAAAACTGGTGACCGTTTGCTCTGTTTTTCACGCAAAAAAGCCGAGTTTTCAGATTTCGCGTTAAGTTTTGAGTTTAACGGGTTAAACTCGATTTTTCCCTTTAACGGTCAAAAGCAGCTGGAGACAAGGCATTTAATCTTCTACAGGGCTGTATAGGTGGCATCCTCTGATTCGTCCGAGTGCTATTTGAAATCTTGACTGAATTTGCACTATTCGTGGAATTTGAACGGAACTTCTAAGCTTCGACTTAACAGGTTAAAACCAAACTTTAACGCGTTAACTGATGGTTTCGAAAAGTTACAGGAAACTCAGACTACGGATTAAGCCAGTTTAACGCATTAAAGTAAAAACCTGGGAGCAGGTTAGACTTAGGTGATAAAAATACCTGTTAAACTGTGACTTTAATGGATTTAACTTGAAACAACTTAGAACCACTTGTCATTTGGAAATCAAACTCGATTTAAATATTAATATAAATTAATAACCTACTAACTTCTTTTCAAAAACAAGTTTCCTCAATAATCTTAAAGCATATATTTTTGAGATAACACTTGACACTCTTGAAAATTAATCATAAGTCCATTTTATCCTATTTTGACCAATGAAGTGAGATTAAAGAAATTAACACAAATCACTTGTCATCATCAAAATTAAAGATTTCTTTGGAACAAATCCAACATAATTGCTTGACCAAAAGTGAGAAACTAATAGTTTAGCAAATGAATCACCAATCGGCTTTTCACATTCCTCTTCTAGTGTTTTAGCCATCTCATCACATTCTTTTGCACATCTGCTTCCTTATCATCATTAAGAAGAGACAAGCCAATATAACATAATCGTTAAAGAGAGGGATACTTTGTGAAAAAAGTTATAAACTCATTATATGGGCCTGAGTGAAGGTTAAAAAGAGATGTAAGATTGATCAATAGGATATGGAGCAATATACTAAGTATAGGGAGGGTTGTGTAGAATCTGTGATTGGATCTGAATAAAAGCATTTGCTATAAATTAGGAAATGGGAAGAAAATATTGTTTTGCACGGACTTATGGGTGAAGGATTCTAAGTTGGAGAGCTTAATAATTTAATGATTTTGCTCCAAGAAGTGTAGGTTCTTGAACACCTTGAAGATTGTACATGGTGCTTCCTTTCATCTGATGGTGTGTTCTCAATTAAGTTATTACATGATGAAATCGACAGATGGTAACTTAAAGTCAACCAAGACACAGAGAATTTCAAATGGATTTGATGGATTCCATCAAAGATAAATATTTTCATCTGAAAGACCTTATAAGACAGATTCCCAATCAGACTAAACTTGCTGATCTGAGGTCTGTAGCATATGGAGGAAACATGCCATTTTTGCAACAGAGACTTGGAGGACACAAATGACGTACTCTACACTTGCAACTTATTTTTCCAGCTTTGGCTTCATCTATTCAAATGGTGGAACATACCAAGACCAATCAATGTTAGCTTAAAAAAGCTTTTACAGGAAAATCAATCACCATTAAAAAGTTGAAAACATATTCTAATTTAGGATGCCACAAAAGGGGTTATAGCCTGGATAATTTGGTTAAGGTGTAATAATGTTGTGTTTAATTCAAAACTTAGCAACATTTTGGAGTTGGTTTTTGAAACAAAAAGAGTGTCATATTTATGGCTTTACGGTAGGTGTTGCAAATCGAAGTGGTCATGATATGAGTGGTGGCATGACCCTATTGCATCTATTTTATCTCATTTATAATTAGTTTGATCAATGTGATCTAGGAGTCTTATACTCATTCTTTGATAACCGGTAGTTTAGCTCCTTGCTGTGCTACACTTTAGGTTGTATTTCCTTTCCTTTTAAATGATAGCTTTGTTGTTAAAAAAAAAGTTAAACAAAGTTCTATGAATTTTTAAAAGAAAAAGAAATGCCAAAAATATCTTACTATTTTTTTTAATACTTGCGATCAAATATACAAGTGCATGAGGTTTGAAGTAGTTAGCTTATATTATTTAATGAGAGGAATGCTGCTTGCTCAAAACTAGGATGACAACCGAATTAGACTAAATAGTATTTTGCAAAGTTAAGGAAAAAGGAAAAAGAGCTGAACCCCTACCATGGCTAGTGGATGTGCCCCATCGAACCATTTTGGCAGGAGCTTGGGACTGAATCTTACCATTATATAGCTATTCTTTCGAAGAAAAACCTATATATCTTTTACACACAAATATATATAATGGGAAAGTGGAAGAACCTTTTCTTATTAGCTTACATATAAAGAACATATATATGACCACTTTGAAGTCCTTGCTTTATAGTCTTTTTTAATTTTTTTTTCAAACATCAATAACATATAATAATGACCGAAAAAGCCGATACTGTATGAGGAAGACATTAGAATGGGCTAATGTGGTTACCTTGAGGCATGAAAGTGTCCTTGAAACCATCATGGTAGAAGAGGTTGATGCTTAATTGACTAGTATGAGATGCTTGAGGCATGAGAATGTCCCTAGTGTTATGCTAGGAGTCTTTCCTAGGCTAGAGATAGCTAGGAAAGTACCCATGGAAACCATCACCTTAGGATGCTATGGTACATAGAGTTAGTTATACCATTTATGAAGTAATAGCCCAACCATAAGAGGTTGCTTTAGTCTATTGCTTATCTCATGTTTTAGTCTTTGTTGTTGCTAGTGCCAATTTAGATATTTTAGTGCTGGTTGATAACTAGTCTTGGTTTGTTACCATCATTATTTCTTGCTTACCACTTTCATTATCATATTACTTGATTCTTGTCCTTTTTTACTATATATTCATGCATACACACATTTATCATTTGGAAACAAGTATAAGCTTAGTGAGCACACTCAGTTTTCATGGGACAGATCCATACTTACTGCACTATAGGAGAGACACATGTGCTTGTGGTTATGTTTGAAGGGTTTTAAACTTGTGGGCATTTGTATTGTATTGCATATAATCCAAGATTGTTCCCATTAGTGTCCTTCTAATGCTAAAAAATTACTTTTTCAAACAAGTGTAAAAGTGGGGAGGCTAGAGGAAAATAGAGGGGTACCTCATACATAAATGTACACTAGCACTTAAGGGGCAATACAAGGAGGTTTAAATTCAGTTTAAAAAAGTGGGATTGTATCTAGGTTGATTCATGATAGGCATAGGCCATTAAAACTTACTGAATTTATTTATAAAAAAGATTTATTTTACAAATATTTACAAGCTTTTGCCACCCATTTAAGGCCCTCCCTTACCAACCTCAAGCCTTACTCTCACACACCCACCAACCCACCCTTTCCAGTCATTATATCCTTTATAAGCCACCCACTAGAGTTGCCTTCAACTTAGCCTGGTGCCCCTGGCTTCAGATTTAGGGATATACTACTAAATTCATCCATCTCGATCTTTATTAGCATGTAAAGCTACCCCGTGCTATGCTCTTTCAGCTTTTTCGCCAAATTTAAGTGTCATACTCTGTCAACTCCTGCATTGAATTTAATGACAAAAGTAGACAACCGAAGTTGGAATTGCCTCCACTCAGAGGCATATTGATAATATGGTGAGGGTGAGAGGTTGCTGTAGTTGGTTTGTAGGAGATAAAAGTGTCGTGACCAAGCTTTGAGAATAAAGTGGACCTGGGTGGCAAGGAGATGTAAATAAGATCAATGTCGGGGTCATTATGGTAACCAGTGTTATCAAGCATCAACCTGATCCGGCCGGTCAGAGCAATTCAACTGTAACTTGGGGGCCACATCGAGTTGGATTGCATTTGCTTAGGTCAAACCCGGAAGACCTAGTATACTCGGTGACCTTGGCAATTTGGTTAACTCGGGTTAGACAAAATTTATGTGGGCTCTAAGTTTTGTACTTTTTTTTTTTGTAATGTGAGGCTCATGTAATTATGTTGGGTTAATATTTGGTTAGCCCAAAGTTGAAACAAAATTTTTATAAAAAAAAAGTCAAAGAACTTACACCCAATTCATTTTAACTTTAGTCAATTGACTACAAAATGACTTATTTTTATTTTTACATCTTTTTTACCTGAAACTAATTTTAATTAAAATCCAATATTATGTAGTTACAATAATCAATTGAAAATATAATTTTTATAATTTTACTAAATTTTTATATTTTTGTCTAGTTTCAAGTCTTAAGAAAGAAAAATTCATAAAAATTTAACAGCATCCTAAAAATTTACTTTCAAATTGATTATTATATCTACATAACATTGGCTTTCAAATAAATTTGATTTCAGGTAAAAAAGATGTAAAAGTTAAAAAAAGTTAGTTGACTTTAACTCGAAAAAGTTAAGAGGACACAAATGGCAGTCTCAAGGTAAAATGCTAACAAAGTCTTAGAAGAAGTAGAGAGAGATGGACAAAAACTAAGTACAAGAGACTATTATGATTTTGGTATATTATTAGTACTTTATATTATAGGATATATCTTCAAGATAAAATAGTTCATTATTCATGCATGTTTTTTGAATATTAAGAATTTAACTTTAAAACTTGAATAATTGACTATACACTTAGCTTCTTGGGCATTAAAATTATAGGTTATTTTATTGTTAAATATAAAATAATAAAATCTTATTATACAACATATGTTTAAAAAAATTTGAAAGTATGTTGTATTTTTTTATAGTAATAGCAGGACATGCTTGACAGGGTGCAAGCATGCTTATATGTAAAGGTTATTGTATATTGCAGTGCCTAGTGAATTAAACCGGTTGAACTAGTTGGCCTACCAGCTATCTGCCTTTCTAGGTTGCTCCTAGGTCAAGTCTGACAGCGTTGGTGGTAACTTGTCCCACAAATGATCTTCACCTACTAATAACCCAACCTTGACCTGTTAATAGTTCAACCCCATCAATTCAATTAATTTTGTATTATGATAAGTTGAATATCTTGAGTATTTTTTGCTACTCACGCTACAAGTAAAAAGCATAAACTAAAATAAGATGAGACAAACCAAGTGAAAAGTTGATCAAAATAAAAATTATTGAGCAAAAATGAGAGTCTAAAATCGAATGAGCTTTACATGGAGTATATTATTATTAAGGAAGGCAAAATCTGACACATCTTGACAATCTGGGACTTACCTGAATCCAAGCATGACCTGACTTGATTTGACTAAAAAAATCAACATCCCGAACCTAATTGAAGTAAAATCCTAGAAAACCCGAACCAAAATAACCCAAACCCAATAAGAGCCGATAACTAAACCTAATAAGACCCGATTTTTCCCTTCACCCTAAATCTTAAATTTTTTTTTCATTAACTTTCATATTTAGTAAGTATAATATATAGAAATTTTCATATTTAGTAACTTTCATTTTTTGGGACTTTCATATTTGGTAAGTCTCATATTTTGAGAGAGTGACTTCTATAATTAATAACTTTCATTTCTTGAAACTTCTATATTTAGTAAGTCTCATTTTTTAGTAAGGAACTACGATATTTTCATTCTTTTTTGACTTTCTTGTTTAGTAATTCTCATATCTTGAAAGGAGATTTCTATATTTATTAACTTCCATTTTTTGAGGACTTTTATTCTGAGTAAGTTTCATATTTGGGAAAAGAACTTTCTTATTTAGTATGTCTCATATTTGGGTTGTTCAGAGGCAAGTAACTTCTATATTTAGTAAGTTTAATGATATTGGTAACCAATTCATCCCTAAATTTTAGATATAATGCAATAAGATACCTAACTTTTGAAAAAATTAATTTCAGTCACCTATAATAACTAAAACATGGGTATCTGAACTTTTAAAATCTTTACATTTTCACCAAATTTTTTTAAAATTTTGCAGTTTAGTAACTAATTGTGTATTATACTTGCATTTTGTGGCAATTTCATACAAAATTCATTAGGGCAAGAGCATAGAAAAATTGTTGTAGAATGTGTTTAGGTTATATCTATGTGAAGGTTTGGGTGGTTTGTGTAGTGATAGCTTAAGGGTAGGGATCTAGAAAAATAATTAAATATTATAAAGTATTACCAATAATATCAAATAACCTAAATATTTAATAAACTCTATTGAAGAAAAAAATTTATAATTTTTTTAATTAAATATACTAAGAAAATAAAATTTTAACTTAAATTAAATCACACTAAAAAATTTAATTCTTTAATCTAAATTTTAACAAAAACTAAATAAAAAATTGAATCTATTTAGTTATTTTGGCTTGGGCACAAATAACCTAAATGAACCTAAAGGTCAACTCAAATCTGGCCCGAAACCTAACTTGAAGTTACTCAAAATTGAAATTAATCCGACCTGCATTGAACCCAAACCCGAATAGTCCGGACCCAACCCAAGTTGAACCCGAAATCAACCTGAACCTAAATAACCTTACTTGAACTCACATTAATACTAATTTAATTGGACCCAAACTTGACCCAACCTACCCAATTGTCATCTCTGATCATTGTTACTGTTATTATTGTTGTTGTTGTTGAATTCTAACAAGATAGTTTCTTTTTGTTTCTTTTGAATAAAATTATTTTATAGTCTAACAAATTGTGGCTATAAATGAATAGAATGCTTAGTGAACTATTTATGAATAGTTCAGCAAAAGTTTGTTTGTATTTATTTATTTAGTTAAACGAACGAATATGAATAAAATTTTATATTTATTTAAGTTAAACGAACAAACATGATAACAAAGTTTTGCTTGTTCATTTATGTTTACGAATGGTTTGGTTAATGTTTTTTTATTTATTTGTTTGTTTGTTCGTTTACTCATTTTTTTGCTTTTGTAAGTTCATTTATTTGTAATATTTTACTTTTGCTTGTTTGTTCTTTTATTCCTTTATGTTTGTCATGTCATTCATGAATGTGTTTATGCATATTGTTTGTAGACATATTCATTTAATGGCGTTGACGAACACGTTCTTTAGTTCAGTTTGTTTGGTTCACGACAATATTATAGTTAACGATCAAATACAAACAAACATGAAACATTTATTTATAAATGAATGAACATGAAAAAGAAAAAATGTGTTCATTTACTGTTTGTATTCATTTAATGCTAAACTAACGAGTACGAATGTGGTCTATTCCCATGCATTCAGTTCGTTTATGGCCCTAACTATACTAAGCACGTCAGTTGGTTTAGAGGTGAAACATAAAGATATAACTCGAGTGTTAAAGCGTATTTGTAGCTTGTTTACATATATTTTCTTTAGTTCATGCTTCTACAATAATTATTATTATTGTTGGTGTTCTTGTTCAATTCTAACAAAGTATTTTCTTTTATGTTAAATAAATTTATTTTTTTAGTTTGCTAAACTGAGTAGATCTAGATGTGAAATATAAAGAAATAACTAGAGTATTAAAGTGTTTATGTTTTGTGCATATATAATTTATTTAATTAATGCTTCAACAATCTCCGGGCTCAATATATATCTCAAGTTAAGTTTAATTTACTCAATAATCAACTCACTTTCATTTGATTTTAGCCTCACTTGCTTCAATTTCAGCCTTGGGTTTATTTGTTTATCTAATCCGGTAGATAATGAATGTGCACACCTAATATTATACTAATTGGTTAAAAAAAACGATCAACACCGCATGAGCTACAATTTATGAAAATTATAAAAGTTATATAGTTATATTTTGAAACTTTTTTTTATATATTCATATAAAGTTTTTCACATTGCAATGAAATTCGAATCCAAAGACTTTAAGGGACTCTAAGTGATGGATTAGCTAGTGAGCAGGCAAAATATATGGTTAATACAATAAATTTGTAAAATCTTTTCACAACTTTGGCACTAATAGGGAAAGGAGACGCTATCCATTTAAGGCATCGAATGGGAGAA
This sequence comes from Aquilaria sinensis, assembly GCA_005392925.1. Lineage (NCBI taxonomy): Eukaryota > Viridiplantae > Streptophyta > Magnoliopsida > Malvales > Thymelaeaceae > Aquilaria > Aquilaria sinensis. The sequence continues at coordinate 384,831 of SMDT01002718.1, read as the reverse complement.
TGGCAGGTGCGAGGGCGGTTTCAACACATGCCCAATCAAAGGGGCCGTGGCCATGCTTTTCCGAATAAATAAATGTCATAAAAAGGGAGACCAGGCGTTATGGCATATTATACTGTTGTGTCCACCAACTTTTTATTTTTATTTTTTTTAATAAGCCAAACATAAGAGGGACCCACATATTCTGGGAAAACAATCAATTTGGCCCCTCTAATTTTAATTGTTGACCTGACTAAATGAGTGCTAATAAAACTAAAATAAATTATTTGTCCTCATTCTTTTAGTTAATCAATTGATTCCACTAATTAAAAACACCGGTCCTCTCTCCCAGTCGGATTCCAAGTTGCACGAGTTAGGGTGAGAGACACTATTAAGCAGGTGGAAGTCTATTAGTATTCCTGCTCGCTCTAATTTGATGGGGACCTTTTTGTTTCTTCCTTGCAATAAGTAGGGAAACAATATTAAGTCAACAACATAAAATCGAGAAAATATGTGAAAAAAATAACAGAAGGACGGATTGGTCGAGTTAACCGTGTCCCCAACTCAGCTAGCAATGCAATAGTATATTATAGATAAAAAAAAATTAAGTTTTAGTGACATTTTATTTTAAAATATTAAATATTTAGAAGTGGTCATATTACGACCAGAATCTTTTCAGGTTTTGTACACCAGACACTTCTTCTAACCCTTATACTATTGTACTTGTAAAAAATCTAAATATCAATAAATAAATAAATAAATATGATTACGTTTCCATTTATTTATTTATTTCCTGCGCAAAGGCAAAGAGATTGCTTTCCAGGTGAAAATACATCCACAAATACACTCTTAGGCAATGCGCAGTTAATTACAAAAGAAAATTTTTTTTTATCCAATCCAAAGCCAGAGATAACAGATTTGGGAGTTTACTTACCCTCGTACTCAAATTACATAACCATACTCAACATGATGTCAATCTTACTAATGGATGCGCTTGGTTTAAAGATTCTAACAATTTAAAATTATCACGAAAATTAAAATCTTGATTTTATGGTTGCATTTGAAAAACAACTTTTCAATATGCTTACTTTTGAAAAGATTTTTTTTATTTTCACAACTTTATACTAATCACTATCCCAATTGTAGGTTGGGTAAAGCTACAATCCACGATCCGTATGCATTTTAGAAAATTAGAATGTAGTCCTTGACCTTAAAATATTTTCATTTGGGTCCCTAAATTTTCAATTTTGCTCCTTACTTTTTTTTTTAAAGTGTAAAAATAGTCCCTAAGCTTGTATAAAGTTTACAAGTATGACACTAAAGTTTTTTTCACTTTTAACCAAACATATATATCCAACCATTTTATCTCAATTTCTATTAGAGGCAAGTTACCCATTCAATGGATATAGAATTATGATAGTGCAAAGTGTTTATTTTGGATAGTGACTTACATAAAATGATTTCAACAAAACCTCTTTTCTTTTCTTTTTTTTTTTTTTTATGAAGAGTGGAAACCACACCTTTAAACCTGTAACATCAATTATTGAAATACTTATCGGATGCAACTAGTATTTTAGCTTCCAATTGTTTTCATCCATAGCTATACATATCAACATTTTTTGGTCAATAGCTATGTTAGTATCTTATTAATTTCATATTGATTAGCCTTTTCCGGTTCTAATTTCTAATTCAATATTTGCAATACTTTTCTTATTCTTAGTTCATATGGTCTTCCTTTCCCATGCGTGGTTCATAATTAACTTCAAATAAAAAACTTTAACGCAGAGGTGACAATGCACCAGAAATGAAAACATCCAATCACAACTTTAGTTTAAAGATACATATTCGTGTTTCTATTAAGAGGCACATATGTATAAACTACCCAAAAGAGGTGCGACAATAATAAAAGATCCATTCTCTCTTGCACAAACCAAAATGGAATTAGCAGTTATTCTACTACTTGATTTTCTTTTCTTTTCTTTTTTTTTTTTTCTGGTCCTGAAATATTCTTATTTTTAGGGTACAAAAGTTCTGAATTATTGTCTTGATCTCTCTCATTTTATCTGATCTAATTTATTCCTTTTTAAAACTCTCAAATTACTTAACACTTTTATCTCAGAAAGTTAACAAAAATTAGAACTATTTATTTTCATCTTTCCTTAAAAAACACTATAAATAAAAACGTTTTTAATTTTCACATAAAGTTAAAAGGGCTACGGCCATCTAATTCTAATGCAACAGGGGGGAAATAAATAATGCGTCCAGTCGCCTGGGAATAATTGTACGGACAAGTCCTGGAACAGATGTTTTAATGGTGGAATAAATTTTCATTGAAATGACTGAAAGTAGGTTATCCGCATTTAGAGCATTTTAATTAAAAGTTTTGATGTTTGCCCGGTTTTAAAAGGATACTACTTCGGTACTTGTTGCATTTTTAATTGTCTGATTTATTTAGTCAAATCAATTCGCGCCCTTGAGGTTTTGTTAAATCTACAATTTCCCTCCTCATATTTGGTAAATACACTATATCCCCCTTAAGTTTTAGGATAAATCTTGTGTGTACCCGGTGTAAGGGTACACCCAGATACGAATAACACTTATAGCAGTTTTATTTGTTTTTAGACAAGTGGTCAAGTTTGGGGGAATGGCTGTGGGTGCTAAGGGAGGCATGTTTGTAACTTGGTTTGATTCCTATGAGCCTCCCTTCGTGTTTTCTTTGTGTTTTCCCCTTTCTATTTCATTATTATCATTGTTTTCATTTTTATTTTCCCATTTTCTTCTTTTCCTTTTGGTTTTGTGTATTATCCTCCTTTCTTTTATATCTCACTTTTATCTAGATTTTATATTTCAAAATTTCTAGCTTTTTTTTTTCCCTTTTATTTTTTCACTTCTCCATTTTTTCTCTTCCATTTTTTTTCATTCTTTTTTTCTTTCCATTTTTTAATCTTTTTTAATCTTTAAATTTTTCTATTGTTTTTGCCACCAATTTTTTTCTTTTACTTCATTTTTTTAAAATTTGTTAACTAATAAAAAACAAATAATTAGTTGAGACAAAAGAATGAACAATTAATAATAAAAAAACATATTGAAACTAAAAAATAGAAACAAACGAACATATAAAAACTAAAAAAGAATATACTTATAAATGAGTAAAGAGCAATACATAAAAGAACATATATAAATTGAAAATGATCAAAAATAAAAGAATATATAGAAACTGAAAAAGAAGTATAGAATAAATTTATAAAAAGAACAAATAGCAATACATAAAAGAATAAATAAGAGCTAAAAAATAATATAAACAAAAAAATGAGAACCAGTAGTGTAAAAACAAGCAGAATATTGAATATGTTCTTTTGCATTCATTATATGTTCTTTTAACCTATGCAGATGTTATTTTACATATGAAAGTATGTTGAACAAAGAGCAAGTAATAATTGGTCTATAATAAAAGAACAGATATTGTTTCATGATAGAACAATGAAAAGATGAGAACATACCAGACATTAAGAAGAATGCATAGAAACTAAAAAAAGAACAAACAATAATGTATAAAAGAATAAACAATTTCTGGAAAGAAACATGTCCATATAAAGAGCACATATAAACCGATAAAAAAACATATTATACATGTTGTGTACCATGTGCACAGAAGCAACTCTAATGACCAAAAAAATATATTTAACTAAACATAAATAACCTAAAGTGTGATATAATAAATTTTCAAAACTTGGAGGTGGGAATTGTTGATTTAACTACACCTCCGAAGCTTTTAGTCATTTAAATATATTTACATGAAAATTTTTTAAAATGCTAAATCTTTCAAAATTTTTGTTTTACGCTTATCTTATAGTTTATAAGGGGATTAAATGTTTATTTTCTAGGTATATAAAATTAGGAGTGAGCATGGTTCTGGTTGATTTAAAACAAAAAATAGTCTTGGTTTCAAAAATTTTCTATCCAACTTCAGAACCAAGAACTGAACTGAACCAGAACCATGGTTCTAGGTTTTTTAATTTATATCATATATCTATAACAACACTTAAATTTAATAAAGTTGCATCTATAACCAGTTTATGAAACATTCAACATAATATATAATTAAGTCAGCATTTAAATACATTTACATTGACACAAGTAAAAGAGTTTAATATGATGTCACCAAAAAAATTCAAAAGAATTGCTTGTGGAGTATCCTCTATCTCAACCAGTTGACTTCCTTCCAACAATTTCAATATTGACATTACATTCAACATAAAAAACTAAGCCTTTAAGACAATTTTATTTAGTATTAAAACCTAAAATATGTTAAATGTCATGAATTTCCTATTTCACATGGCTCATAAATAAAAAAAAAACATGAAGTGAAGTGATTAAAGTGAATATGAAAAAATTTCATGAATCCCATAACTTTTATGTTGTTTCAATTTGAGATATCAATTTAAGAGTTTAATATAAAAACATAAGATGACCATCATAATTCATCAAACACACACACACACACACACACACACAGATAAGCAATGCTACAATTTTTATTTTATATATATATATATACACCTCAAGTTCGGTTTCATCTTGGGTTGATTTTTTATGGAACTAGAACCAATCAAAAAACCATCGATTATCCGATATGTGCAGCCAACCTGAACCATAGTCCAATTTCACCCAACTTAACCTAACCTAATAGGGGTGATTCAGGTTGGGTTTCAGTTTACTTAAACCATGCTCGCTTCTGTGTAAAATGAATGAATTAATCAATTGAACCTTTGACCAGAGTATTTAGAATGAGCAATATGAATCCCATGTTTTAGTTCCTTTCGATTGTTACCAAACTCCTTCAGTAGTCCAAGCAAAGCAAAATCTTTTTATACTAAGTATGCGTAGATAAGCTTAAGTCTCTCTCTCTGTTTTTTTTTATTGATGGGTTTGTTAGCTCAAATTCAAGAAGCTTCAAAATTTTGGTCTTGTTTATGATTTTGTTTTAGTTTTCTTATTTATTTAGGATTTAGCTTTCCTATTTTGATAGTGTTTGGGTTTGTGTATGGCCTATAAGAGACTTGTTGTGGTAGGATTTTAAGTATGAGAGAAAAGTTAAAGTAAATAAGAGGTAAGATATTATGGTTTTTAAAATGAGAAAGGTTCTAAAGAGAAAAGAGGTAGGATGAGAAATCTTTTATGATTATTATATTTGTAATTGTATGAAGTAAAATATTGAAGTTGTCAATAGTGTATAGGAGATCCATAGGCTAGCGAGAGTACTAAAGACATATATCTACTGTAATTTCTACATTTTGTTCAAATGGATTTCTCTCATTAGTGGATATAGCTAGTTAAGAGTCAAACCATGTTAAATTTTTGTGTGCTTACTTGATTTCGTTTATTATTCTACTATGTGCGATGGGTGATCATAAAAATTTTTCTCAACATGTTGGTATCAAAGCCAATAGTATGGTCTTAGCATGGTAGAGCATGTGGTGCACTTTTGGCATGGTTAAGCTTATATTTGGTTCCTGTATAGTGGAGTGTATGGTTTGATTCTTGGTACGGTGGAGTGTTTGGATTATTTGGTGAAGCCTTGAGAAATCATCCTAGGGATGTTTGATAGTGGTTGCCGCATGATGCCGACGGCTTCGAACAAATTTAAAATTGGAGATTTTATTCATGTGTGTTGATGTTTGTGATATTGATGTTTAGAGTCAATATCGTATTGTTGTAGTTGTTTGTATTCGTTGTTGTGTTTGTGTTTTAGTGATGTTTGTGACTTTCATTTTTGTGATCATGCACTCGTAGAGTTCATGTTCATGATGAAAAATTTAAGACAGGGTAAAGATTGTTTGGTATGTTGGCTCAAATTCAAGAAGTTTAAGGATTTTAGTTTTGTTTATCATTTGACTTTAGTTTTCCTATTTGTTTAGGTTTTAATTTTCCTACATTGATGTGGTTTAGCTTTATATATGACCTACAAAAAAAACTTGCTGTGTTATGGTTTTTGAGTATGAGATAAAAGTCAATGTAGTGAAGAGATAATATATGAGAATTTTCAAAAGGCAGAAGGGTTAGAAAAAGGAGAGGAGTGTGACATGAAGTTTTTTGTGATTATTATATTTTATAATTGTGTGAATGCAAGATATTAGAGTTATTAGAAGTGTGTAGGGGATCCATAGATCAGCAAGTACTAAAGATATATATCTATCGTAATCTCTGTGCTTTGTTCAAGTATATATCACTTAACCGTAGAAATAGATTAATCAAGAGTCAAACCACGTTAAAGTTATGTGCTTGCTTGATTTTATTTATTATCCTTTTGTGTGTGATGAGTGATTAAGAGTTTTTTTCCTAACAGTTACCACAGCATAAAATCTATTCTATCTTTTTTACGCACTAGTACATGTATTAGCCTCCTTTGAATATAATCAAATAATCTATGAAGATTCTTCGTAATTTTATCATGGATTAGTCTTAATCTACAGGTGAAAAAAAAAAAAAAAATTATTCTACCAACTTCGGAAGACCTCACACCTCTCTGGAAATAACAATTATGGCTCATGCAAGCTTAGCTCATCAAAACACATTAACAAAAAAAAATATCTCTGTTTCAACAATTTTCTGTCATCCCACGATTCAAAGGATAACAGAGCTGTAAGCCATCTCTTTTGCACAAACTTCTATGCACCGTGCTTTGGTTAAAGGCTGTCTACGATTCAAAGCCTGCTCTGATTCTTCGTGGACAAGTTCCCCTTTCCAGGAAGATGGATTTCTGGGCCCCAAGAAATCGGTGAACACTTTTCATTTATCATTAATTTATTTAATTGCGTACTTTTTATGTATTTTAATTAGTACATTTTTATTTTGGTCCTCCTTTGACCGTCTACTTAACCCGTTAAACCCTAAACGTCTTAATATATTACAGTTATTAGACATACCCGTACACCCACCAGTTTTAGAAGGACACGTAAACAAGAAAATTTTAAAAGGTGGATCCTAATAAAACTTTAAATTGGTGATAAAGTCGATTACTATTCTTTTTAGCAAAAAGTTCTATATAAAGACCGATCTGATTGATGACGATGCCTGAAGAATTGTCGTCAATTAAGTAGGCTAATCATGCTCTGTAAATTAAGCATGTGATGGACCAATGAGCAGAAATACAATTAACAATTAGTTTATTGCATTAAGCAGGAAACACGTATGCCTTATAATTATTTCAAACTGATAATTATCCCTGTCTCCGTTTTTGCTTTGTTCTGGGGACTCTCTGTCATTAAAAATTTTAAATTAAAATTTTAAAAATTTACTTCAGGCAGTTATTATGAGCTAATAGATTCCATCTAGTAATGAAAAAGAAAATTAATAGGTTTAAAATCAAAATAAAACAATCAATAATATATGTACTAAAACAGAATGATGATTAAAGATTAACAACTACTAGTCAAACTTAACCTTTTGTTGAGTGCAGAATAATGTCTCCTATAACATGGAAATGGATCTAATTTTGTGATTTATGACAATCCCACGATAACCACCTCCGACCATCATGCAACCGATTTTGTCTTCTATAAAAAGGGTTTCATGTAATTTAGAGAATGTAACTTGACATATCTCTTGAGGATCGGATGGTTCTTCCTTAGAAAACAATCCCCAAGGCCCTTCACCTTCTTTCTGTTATTGGTTTTCAGGCAAATCTTCTACGTATGACAAGTCATTACTCGACGATAAGTCATCAAATTGGCTATCAATAATATAGTCTTAAGAATTGCAATTTGGTTCATGCATTCTTTTACAAAAAAAAAAAAATCATTTGGCTTAAAGTGACCTCAAAAGCTTTAAAAAAGTTTCAAGTAAAATATATGATAACTTAGTCACGAACATTCTCATAGGGTCAAAATTGGAAGAAAAGAAGTAAGAAATTTTACACACATTAATCTCTACTCTTCACTATATACTACATACTTTTTGGGATAGAGAGAGTTAAAAAAATGAATCAAATCGATCAAACTCGAGTTCAAACATCCTAGGCTCAAAACTCAGTCATATAAAATATCAAATATTTTCTCAGGCTCGAGCTTGAGCTATTCGCTAGATGCTGTTTTTGGTAACAACCCTACATACCACCATGTTGTCATCATCTTAATTTTATGGTTCAGATCTTGGTGTGAGCAGCGATTAGGTAAGCTGGATGTAGGGGAGCTTGTTATGCTACATATGTGACAATGTCTTAACCCAAAAAGGATCACTTTCTTCAAAGCGATCATACGTTAGAAAAACTGAGCTTCTCAATATTCGGGCAACTAGCATTAGTATCGTCACTTTTGATATGAACAATTGCCTTTTCATTCAGTAATAGCTACAAATTAATATAATTAAGTAGCATGGCATGGTTTTTGGATGAGCGGTTTATTGAAAAAAAAACCTTACAGCTATTTTATTGAAAATTTACCTAGTTAGTTTTACATTAATTATAATGTATTACTCCATTATTCGTTATTTTATTTGTAAAAAATTATTAAAAGCACACATCTTAAGAAGTTCCAAAATTAATTTTAGAATATTTTTTATGGAAAATATTATTGTTATTAATTTTGTTTGTTTAGGTTGGTTAAGGTAAATATGAAAAAAATATTTCAAATTAATGATTAATAAAGAAAAATAAATCACTCCCCTTTTGAATATATAATACTAACGAGGTTTATATGTAAATAATTATAAAATAATAAAGTTTGGGGATCCAGCGGGGAACAATTAGAGTTCTAACAATTGAAATTGGATTTAACCCTTGATGGAAAAAATTTCATGAAACAAAAAACTGAGAGTTGAAGTTGACATAACACTAAGAATTGTTAGCAATTAAAAGTGGTGTTTAATAATTGACCAAAAAAAATAAAAATAAAAATGGTATGAATTGGAGATTTAAACCCAAATTTCTAAGCAAAGTCCTAGACTAGTTCAAGTCATAACAAAATTAGATAAACCATAGCGATCAAAGTTTTTTTTGTAGAAGATAGAAATAATCTTTATACAAAAAATGATGTTTAATTATCGATACAAACATTTTCTGGAGCAATAGAGCAAATAGAAATACCGAAGGTAGTAATGGTTTAACATAGATTCAATAAAGGAAAAAAGAAAAAGAAAAAGAAAAAAAAGGAGAGGAATTACCTAAATGACAAACAGATGAAATATCAGGACTGAAATGAAAAAATCATTACCTCAGGGATTAAAATAAATTTAAGATGAAAAAAAAATGCCAAAAAAGGACAAAAGTTGGAAAAATTCCTTATAGTTTTTATCTTTAGAAGCTGGAGTCTCCAAGCTTGCAAATTTATCGTCCTCACCACTTCCCTTATATTGTCTCTCAAGGCTTGATCGTTAAATGGAATAGGTTAGGTACAAAATGGAAGAAATAAAATCTGTAGAGGGCTAGAAGGAGGTTAGACAATTATTTAGGAAAAAGGGCAAAAAAAAAAAGATATTACTCATGAACAATATCGCTATTAAATATTAATATATACTCATGCATGCATGAAAAATGTGGGCGACGGCGCCCGCTTGCACACAAACAGGGACACATTTTATTAGTAGTTTTGTCCAGGTTAAAGGCCCCATGGTTTGTGTTTATCCTGGGAACGGTCGATTCAAGAGAATGAGGTCAGCCGAAGCAAAGGCCTCTCGTTTCTGATAAAACTTGTATATATTAGAGAAGGAAGAATAATTTTCCACGGCGAAAAAATCAAGACGAAAGCAAATCAACAAAAAAAAATAAAATTGTACTACTATTTCTTATTGAAAAAACAAAATCGATTTAAATATATGCCTGGCAGATATTCCTTTCTCCGGCAAATGCTTCTGCTTTTTGCGAGGCTTTATTGCGTAGGGCCCTAGGCTACCACAGGCCACACTCATCTTTTAACTAAATTTTCTCACAGGAAGTCATGATAAAATAGGTGATATCTGTAAATACAATTATATATAAGACCCACTTAAAGTTTAAATTTTAGTTTTCATTTTTATGAGAAAATTTTGGAAAAGTTTTGATCAAAATTGTTAAAATTGTAATTATAGAATCAGATTAGAATTGTAGGTAGATTCTAATCGAATCATTTATTTTATTTTAGATTGTGAACCTTATAATTCTAAGATTTAAATGTAGATTTTTGACGATTTTAGTTTTGGAACATGTTGTTATCCATAATTTAATGAGACACTGATTAGATGATCTCATCTAGTGGCACAGAAATAAAGAAACAAAGCCCAGAAAAAGCAAAGCAGAGACCCCAACAACAGAAAGGCAAAGAGGAAAATGCCAGAATATGTTTGGAAGAATTCCCATTTCTCAATTCCCTTTGCCCTTTCTCCCACTTAATCCAATTGAGCAAATCAGGTACCAACACGCGTCCGACCAAAAGCAAGACACGTTGTCGGAGCGGGATTGGCTTCAGCTTGGGGCTTGATGGTTCGGTCGTGGTCCAAGCCCTTTTAGCCCACTTTCGGCCTTTTTCTGTGATGAGAAATCAAGCCACACCGATGGCTCATGTCCTTTTATTGCTGGCCAGCCCAGCCGAATCTCCGGATATTCCGTTCGCACCCGCCCTCCTTCTTACACGTGTTAGAAGCATTTTCGTTCTTTTCTCATAGCCATGGGGGCTGTTTATAGTCGTTTACTGTTTTAGGGGATTTTGTCTGGGAATTTTCTTTCTGATAATATTTATTTTGGGAGAATGTCGGTATTATTATTATTATTATTATTAAAATCCTTTCTTTTTGGTCTTCCGTTGTTGTCCTCCGGCCTGTGTTCAGCTAGGAGATACCCTAAACCCTAATTAGTGGCTAGATAAGATTCTTTCTTCAATACTTATTTTATCTTTTTTACAATATTTATATTTTATTATACTTTTATATTAATTTATTCTATGTATGTTATTTTTTATTTTAATTATATGAAGTTTTCTCATACTTCCTCCATCTTGTAGAGTCTGTCTTATTTACTATTCACAACAATTAATTTATAATTTTTTTTCAATCAAAATTTCTTATAGAAATATAAAATTTTGTATGAAATTGGCACCTTAAAGGCTATAGTTTTTAATATAAATTTTTAAAAATTTTTATAATATAAATATATTTAATTCAAAATTTAGTCAGAAAGGTAAAATGGTCATTTTTTAGGAAATGGATGAAGTGTATTTTATGATCATTAGGGAAGAAAGAGTAAAAAAATTTCAAGAGACTAATCTTAGCTACTTCGTTAAGAACCAGCAATATGAAATGAATTATGATAAAGACGAGATCAAGACATCCTTTGCAAAACAATTTGGCCACAAAAACTTGCCTACAGAGTAAGGTACCTACGAAAACCTCTAATTGATCTAACTACTTGCATCGATAGTTCTCAAATCAATCAATTTATGTTGCGCGCGAATGATTCATGAATTGTAATTAAAAAAAAATTACTACCATGTATTACATATTCATGTCTGCCATCAAAATTGTTTGGTTGCACATTTTGATTTGTAAGAAAAGAACAAAAGCATCAACATATGCTCGTGCCGTTATTGTATGGTTACAAAGTTTTCTCATCTCAAACAAGATAAAGGGAGCAACAGGTTTTGTCGACTTTTGAGAATTCGAGGCTTAATTGCATATGTGAAGATTTTTACATGGAGCCTGTAAATTAAGGCCGATTATACTCTTGATTCTCCTGTTCTAGTTTTTTAGTGCCGAAAAAATGTTAAAAAATAATTTTTTTTTCTTCAAATGTTACTCAAGTCTTTCGGTAGTGTAAATATAGAATAGAAGGAAGTAGAGAAGACGAAAGTGGTATGCATGGTCGCTTCAACTCCAAGCTTTATATACTTATGAAATTGAACACAAATTAAGGTGTGTTCATTCGGTTATGCTCTTGAATAGCTGGTTAATATTCATTAATTTCTTTGCTCGCTCACTCGATCGTATGCATTTTTTTTAATTCATTTATTCATAACATTTTACCTTTGCTTGTTTGTTTATTTGTTCGTTTTTATTTATTTATGTTATTCCTAAACACATTTATTCATATTTTTTATGAACATATTCATTTAATGGTGTTCAAGGACTTGTTTGTTTTGACTTGCAATAATGTTATTGTTAAGGAACAAATAAACATGAATAGATAAAATGTGTTCATTTAAAGTTAAATAAACAAACACAATTCTAGCCTATTCACGTTTATTCAGATTGTTTACAACCCTACTCATTGTCCTTCTAAGTAATGATAGATGGCATTATTTTTCTACACTACAAAAAAATCACAATGGAGCAACCATCATTTTAGTAGCCAAATGGCGGCCAAATCGCCTTTTAGGCGACCAAAAGATGGTCGAGCAACGGTTGCCAATACCATGGTTGCCAATACCATGATTGCCAATGGCTAGCGGCTGAATGACAACTGAAATGACTACCAACGATATTGATCGCTTGAACGGTTGCCATGTCGACCGAAGCATACGGTCATTACACCGATTGAAAAGAAACAGTCGCCATAGCAATCAAACAGGACGGTCACTCTTAGCCACCACCTTTGTCGGTCCCCCCTTATAATATCATTTAATACATTTTCATATCTAATTTAATTTTATAATATTACTAGATAAAACAAATAAACCAATAAATGAAAATAAAAAAAATCCAAATAAAGAATATATATATTAATTAATTAAAATATCCATAATTTATATATAAGCATCTAATTACAAAAATATCTAAAATTATTTAATAGCAGTGTTTTTCCTAATCCCTATGAAATCGATCATGCTGCTTTTGCTCGTCCTCCTCAACCCTCTTTTGAAATGATAGAGTGATGTGCGTGCTAAATGATATAGCCATCCAAGTCGGGTTTACATTAGGTGGAAAGAGCCCCAGGTACTTGTATCCCTGCAAGAGTGGCCATTACGGCCAACTAAGGATCTCTATCAGCATACTCCTCAATCCTCTACTTGCAATGATTGATTTTCAACGCTAGGTGCTTATGTTCTATTGTAGCTCCTCAACCTAAGCTTGTAATCACTGATTTTCAGCCGATAAATGCTTTGTTGTTCAGTGCGTGAATTGGAGTAGCCCTATTATATATATAAAGAAAGCAAAAGAAAAAGGGTAATCAACTTAAACATATCATACAATATGCTAAAAAAACTATAACTTAAAAAACTTTTTAAGTCATGCAAAAATAAATGTAGGAAATTTAATAAAAGTACTTCTGATTGAGCTCGTCAATATCTATCAAGAAATGCAAGAAACTCTAGCACACTTGTTTGTTCTCCTTTCCTGGGGTCACCAGTGACCGCTTGCCATGTCACTGGGTTAAATTGGGAATGATATTTTAAATCAACAACATAGCACAATTTAACTTTTGTCATGTAGTCCTTATAGGAAATTATAAAAGTTAGTATTGAAAATGACTTGGAGAATAAATATGTACAAAGACAATGAAATTTGATTTTAACCTGCAACTTCCTCTGTGATTTAGATTTTGAGTGGTGCCTTTTTTTATTGCGGCCCTCGCATAGAACTAATGCTACATTGGCTGGCTATTCATCTCAGCAGCTTGTTGTAAATTTAAGATTACTTTAAATAAATTTAGAAAATTATTAATTAAATATACAAATTTGAATAGAAAATATACCATCTTATCGAAGAACATATCCTTGGTTAAATTACCCATTGAATGCTTTGGACCCCCAACATCTAGTGGAGCATCCTTCCCTTTTTTATTCTTCTTCCTTCAGAAGCTCTTATCCTTCCACTCTGGGGTATTCCAAATTTCACACAACTTCATCCAATCGGCTGTGCCAATCTCAGCTCGCCAGTATGGGACAATGAGCGAGTAATCTTAGTCTGGGTAAAAATCTAGGCCCACCTTCATTGTCGCTGAATTCTGCAGTTTACTTAGCTTGTTCTTGTAACTTTTTCTCAAATCTTCAAAATATGCATTCTTCACTGCTAAGTCATCCTCAGGTGCCTATCTGTATGTTTGCTGAAATTCCTACAAGACAAACAATTTGGATGATATAACATAAATGTAATGTTTGGTGAAAAAATAATTTATGAAAATTATTATAGTTACCTATAGTATACCTAGATACTCATGCCTTTGGGCTTTCTTAAGGCCCTTAAACTCTACAGCTTCACCCTTAAAAAGCGATAGTGAAATGTAGCTAGCCCAGTCACAAATAGCCTTACTGTGGAGAACTATACATACAAAATTTAATGTTATTAAAATTTCATACAAAACATAACAATTAATGAATATAATAATAAGAACAATTAAACAATTATAAAAATGTCATTTAAACTTACTTGGATGGTCATGGATCATTGTCTTAATGACCTTGCTATTGTGTGTCTAGGATGGCCTCATGACCAACTGTGCCACCCGGTTGGTTCTTTGAACTAGACTTTGATGTTTGGGGAGGCGACTTACATGGCTTAGGGAAATCCCCAATGTTGTAGTGACTCCCTTAAACCCCCCTCTCACGTTGAGTAAAAGTCGAAATGTGTGGATGTGGGTATTGAAACTGATTTTTAGGGTCCACAAGTAATGGTCGCTCTAATGGTCACTGAGAGTTATCGAATGGCAGTTGTTTTGTTGAAGTTGTTAAGGTGATCATTTGGGGGATCTTTATGGTGACCACAACAAAATGGTAGCCAGATAGTCACTTTAAAGCTACACCAACTTTTTGGTGACTGTTTTGGTGATCGTTTTCTGAGCCATCGTTTATTCAATCATTATAACTAGTTGCTTTAACCTAAATTTTCTGTAGTGCTCAATGATGTGGAGTGGGCCTAGTGTAAGGCTGTGCTAATGTGTAAAGGGTAGGATAAAACAAGGTAGAGTAGTGCAAGTTGAATAAGGAATAAAAAAAAAAAAGGGACAATGGGGGATCATTTGTGCTATACCTTGACCTTTTTTCAGTTTTTTATCGAGGAACATAAGACATTTCAATGAGAAAGAAAACTGCGAAGAAAGGAAACAACATTGAAAATTAAGGGAATATCTGTGAAGAACTGTCTCTTTTGTTGTCTATTTAATTCCTAATTAGACTAGATTATTCTGTTGTCTAATTAATCCTTATAATTAAGCTAGAATTTATTCATCATTTCTAGGATCTTTATCAAGACTTATTAAAGTTATTTGGCTGCTTGCCTAGCCATTAATTGCTTGTAAGTTAAAAAAACATATTTTCATAACCTTTTCATTAAGACCATTACTATACTAAACTCAAGTGGTATTATAGGTTTGGCAGAGCGCATTAGATACGCAGTTATAGAGTTTCAATTTTATAAAAATAGTTTATGCACATACATGGATACATGAATAAACAAGGTGCCAAACCAATTATAAAAAATTATGCTCATATTAAGTAACCAATGCATTAAGCAAGTTTATGGTTTATTACATAATCATTATATTCATACCACATTCTAGACTAGGAACGATGTCAACTACATCACTTAGATTTTAGTAAAAGTACTATTTTTGCCATAGTGTACCACTATAGCCTACATTTGCCTGAGAAAAGTCCCTTGGGTGAGGCAATCACAACATGTCCTTTCCTTATGCATGCCTTACTGTCAAGAAAGAAATCCTTAGATTTATGTCACTTATTGCATGAGCAAATCGTAGAATAACATTTAAAAATGTGTGCACTAAGTGTTGATGCATGTACCTATTTACATGTAAACAAACATAAACATAACAACTCATCATATCAACATAATCCAAGCAATCAAATGTTATGCATTAATAATAAGGATAAGTACGTTATGCATACTTAATAAGGCATTCCATAATAAATAACATATGAGAATCACACCCAATCATAATAGACCATATACACGCATATACATGCATGTACGAAGTTACCCACAAACTAATATGAGTATGCCACAAGCTCATATGACATGAAGTATTATAGAATGAATATTATGTCATGCCCTTTTTGGTGCATGACTTTCCATAACTTCACATACAAGCAAACAACTTAAAAAAAACACATAAGTCACCCGTTGGTTTATTTATTAGCCTTTGAGCTTACTCTTTAGGTAATTGCCCTCGGACACCTTTTTCCCATACAAACACACACTTTGTATAATTGGCCTTGGACTTGCCCATTTTTTTCTAGCTCAAGAAAAATTCCCTTATTGTATGTAGTGAGGTTTAACCAACTTTGGTGTGAGTGATAGTGCCCATAGATGTGTCTTCGCACGTCATGGGCCTATTGGCCCATTAGACCAATGTGTATGCTTATATTTGGCTTAAGTCTTCTAGTGGATTGAGAGTTGTTTGGCTCTACGGATTTTTCCTTGGGATCCCCATTGTGGGTCGTGCCCAAAGCCCAACCTAAGGCCTATACATACACAAAGCCTTAAGATAAGCCTATGCTGCGCCCTTGGTGCACACGATTATGAATTAATGAGTGCATGCACACACGCACGATCATGTGCCTCTCTTGGGCATACCCGTATGCACCTTGAGTGAACTAGAAATATGCCTTTCCTAGATGCACCAATGTACACCTTGGGCGCAAACTGCGTGTGCTCCTTTTGGCTGCACTAGTGTGCACCTCGAGTGCATATGACTTATGCCCTTTTTTAGAACACCCATGTGTAGCTCGGCACATATAAACAAACCATGCTCTTAGGCACCAAAATCCACATGCATGTAGGAGCGCAAACCATACATACACACATATTGAGCCTTTGAGTTGGGTCACAACCACATACTATCAAAGATTTAGCCCCATAAATCTACCATGCATTGAAGGTTTGATGAATACACCATTGTCTATCCATGCACTAAGGATGCCACCTATTGCCTAAACTAGGAGCTTGGTTTGGCTTTAGTGCCGTTTGAGCTTTTTTTGGCTTTATAGGTCAGCCCGTGCTCTTTACCATACTTGACCATTTGCCTAGCCACCATAGCCAAGCCATAAATCAAAGTTTTCATGAGGGACAAAGGGCAAGAACACCTTACACAAGAACAATTTCCTTTTTGCACATGATTTAAAGCCTATGGGCAAATAAACCACATTCTCAACTAGTACAAAACTCATTTCTTACTTTGAAAAAGAAAACAAAACTAAAAACTCTTTACTAGTACAAAACTCATTTCTTTATCCATTAAGCTCAACAACTGTGAGATTTTATTATTATAAGGTTGATGTTTAAAGAAAAGTAAACCTAGATCTAATATAACACAATGTTTCACCTCAAGAAACAACCTAAAGCTGAGCTCCTTTGAGGAAAAAACAAAGCTCCTAAGCTTTCCTTTGCAACACATCCATCTTTCATTCAGTTTATCACTCATGGGCTCTCATTTTCTTGATTTTTGGGTGAGGGATGAGTGGTTTGGAGGTTTTTTGGATAAAAAGATGAAGAAAAAAAAAGAGAAAGGTGATTTTATAGTGTTGGGGATGAATGAAGGTTGAAAAATGAGTGAAGAATGGATGCAAAATCAAAGTAATAAAGGATTAGAGCTGATTGGGTAAAATTCAGGTTTTGGACTTACTAAGCCTATTTAATGGCTATATATACAATGAATATTTCTTTCGCTTTCTTTTACATTCTACACTATGACTATACTGACTGGAGTATCAGAAGGGCCTCCCCGAGGACACACATAGAGACCCTTCTAAAATTTTTTTTTTGTCTTTATACACAATTAACCAGAGTTGGCCAACGATCAAGGGTCTCCAATATCTGTCTTGGAACCTTGGGTAGTTTGGCTTTCAAAGGCTTTACATGGCCCTTAAATATTTAGGCAAATTATCTAATAAGCATGGGGGTTTCCTCCACATTTTTAGGGCAACCTTTTTCACATTCTCTCTTTATTCTAATTACATAAGGATAGCATGGGTTTAAAGGCTTGACAATGAAACTATCCATTAGATAAAAGTATTTTTTTTCTCCCTAATTTGCTCAAGTATGTCTTTGTTTGAAGTTTAAATCCTATATTTTCTTCTCTCCAATTTCAACCTTGTATGGTTTTTACCCTTCACCAGGTTTGACTCTTGTTAAAAAGATTTGACTTGGGTTTGACAAGCCAAAATTACCAAAATGCCATTCTTAGTTTCACTTGCAAAAAAAAGTCTCAAACTTGGTCAATTCAACTCCAAACATCATCAAACTTTACCAATTGGTTTCAAACACCATTTCTCACCTCCCCAAACCTAGTTAGGCCATATTTTACTAGAAAATTATTAAATTGTCCTTCTTAACTCCCTTCCTAAGAAAAAGCCCAATTCTTGGTCAAGTTAAGTCTAACTTTTGCAAAGATGGTTATTTCATTTAAATCCATCTTGGTTGGTCAAAGTTTGATATTTATCTTGCCAATTTGTTGTTTTGCCCATAGTTGCCTTTGTGGTTAAACAACTTAAATTACTAGTCTTATGAACTACTAGTTTTTAAGCACCATATTCAATTTAGGAAAGCTTTCATCATACATTTACTACAAAGTAAGCATGAATTTACCTTTGTCAAGAATGATACAACAAGAGTTAAAGCAATTTGTAAAACCAATGGTTGCCCAAGGATGATTTTTGTATCACTAAAAAATAAGGAAGCATTATTTCCATCTAAACTTATGAAATATGCACAAAAAATCCGATGAAGTGAAAAATATTTCAAGGGGCAACCTCAATTTGGATGGTTGATGAAGTGAAGGATGTAATAGCATGACATCCTAGCATAAAATCATGCTACAACCAAGGCATATGGAGAAGAATTTCACCATTAATTTTATTATCCATCAATGTAGGAGCACAAAAGTGATAATTATGAAAAAGTATGGGAGAGATGTGGAGTGTGAATGTGGAAATTTAGAGGACTATGCTTATACACTTAGGCTTATAAATTTTAGAAGCATTGCAAAAAATATAACTACCCTAAGAATCAAGGCGAGTGACAAAAACTTTAAAAGGAATTATGTTTATTTGGCAATACTTGATGACAACCCGTTGGTATATGATTAAGAAACTCACGAACAAAGTTGAACAAATATAGGAGCATCTATTTTAGATCAAAAAATCTACACCCCAAGCCAACCTGTGGCTTGAAATGGAAAATATAGGATGACTTACGTTAAGGAATCCACCTTAGTTTCGCTCGAATAATTAAGCTCACAAAGAACTTAAGTTTATGGACAAAGTCTCATTATTTTTCATTGAAGAAATTTGAATAATTTGGTGAAAATACAAGATAAAATTGTATCTTTTAAATAAAAAGCAAGGTACATAAAAAAATCTCTCCAATAAGCCTAGGTTTAGCCCAACTAGGAGTCCTACTTGTAACACACTTAAATTTGATAAAATTTGGTATCTAGGAATAATAATTCTAAAAAACTTAAATTTAATAAAATAACCAGAATTTATAAATTAATAAATTAATAATTAAAATCTAGCTGCTGGACAAAATTCCTAGTTCTACCTAACTTAAAAAACACACAAATGGCAATATTGTGTAGGTTGCGTGTGTTCTTGGTGTCTAAAGCATGTGCTAGCTGCAACATTTATTTCTTCATTTTTCTTATGATGCACTCATGTAGGAAGAAGCCAAAATGCTAGAATATAAAAAGAAATATGTTCCCAGGCTGTTTAGAAGCATATTTGCTTATTTTAGCTTCCATAAGACTCAGTTGTACACATATGGCTCCAATTTGATGTCTCGGCCTCCAAGGCAGCTTGATATGAATTCCTAGATGTTTAGACATGCTACTAGACATAGTAAATCCATAATAAAAACATTCCATGTTACTTCTCCAAAGTTTAGTAATGAAACGCTCTAAATAGGATGATGGAATAAATGTTTGCTCATTACGGCTCCTATCAGGTATAGGCAGTGAAACCAACTTGAACATGACATTCTTAGCATAAGAATGCTTGTTGGCTCAAAAAGGACCCATAGACTCAAATATAGGTGCCTGCAGCATGGTACATGCCATAAAGACTTGTATGGATTCCTTACTGTAAGGTAGGGACTCCTAAGGGCTCCAAAGAGCACTCTAATGTCTTTCTTGGGTAATATGCCAAGGTGGTTTAGTCATGGGGTAGACTAAGGCACCTCTTTATTATGTCAAAATCTTCCTCTTTGTCATTCTTAGCTACTGGTCCCTCAACTCCTCTTGAAACCAATGTGCTTAAGCTCCAAAAGATCCTTGAATATGCCAATGGGAGCTTTTTAGCCTTAAGTTCCTTAGGACCCTTCAAAATGCTTATGTTGGTGCTTCCTAGGATCATATCAGTACTAAAGAAAGGATTCCTGTAAGGGTGTAGGCCTTTTTAGGGCTAGAAGAATGTTTTCTTAAAGGGTTGTGGTAGGGCACTTTTGACTATAGAAGAAATACAACAACCAAATGTACTTTTTCGCATGGACAGTTGTAGAAGGGCATATACTAAATCATTATCATGGTTTTAGGCTAGATTTGATAGTATATACACTTCCGTAAAGACTCGATCAAAGAATTGGTTAATGAAATACCGGCTCACGCTACATGGGCTATCATTTGTAAAAGAATAAGTACTAGGGGTTTTTGTTTTGAAACTTGAGTATATATATTTGCATAAGGCTTCCCACATTTCTCTAATGTAGGATATGAGGGTGTCACAAACTTTCTTCTTATGCACTCAATGTTGTTATCGAGGTCTCTCAAAATACTTCTTAATCCATGATCAAGCCTAATAGAAGATGCTTGTGTACACCCATTATGCCACATCATCACAGTCCCGAATTAACTATGCTTTTATTTGTGATGACTTAAGTTCAAAAAAAGTCAATGATATACCTGCATATACCATATGGGTTATTCTTTGTCAAAAGGATAAGTGTTGAGAGCTTAGATTATGGAACTTGATTCTAACAAGGCTTTATATATCACTCCAATGTAGGACATTAGGGTGTTACAAGCACCCTCTTTATGTACCTAACATCCTTGTTGGACTTTTTAGATTACTTGGCCCCTAACCAAGTAGCTTATCTAATATAGGATCAAACCAAGTAGACGATGCTTATGTAAATCCAATATGCCACATCATGGTGGTTCTGGGTTGTCATTAATACCATTTGTAACAATTCAAGTCCAAAAATAGTAAACAAAACACCCATTCATACAATATAGACTATCCTTTATGAATAGGATAAGCGTTACGTCATTATGTTTTGAAACTTAAGTCTATATATTCACATATAAGGCTTCCAAATTTTTCTAATGTGGGATATGGAGGTGTTATAAGCTCACCCTTTATGTACCAAATAATCTTGTCGGTTCTCTTGAATTATTTGGTCATTTGGCCAAGTATCCTTTCTAATTCGGGATCAAGTCTGATAGATGATATACGCGCACATCTAGTATGCCACATTATCACAGTTTTGAGTTAGCTGTATACTATATGTGACAACTCAAGTCTAAAACTTATTAACAAAACACCTACTCAAACTATATAGGTTATCCTTTGTGAAAATGATAAGTGCTAGGTGCTTATGTTCTAAAACTTAAGTTTAATAAGGCTTTTGATATTCCTTCATTATGGAATATGAGGGTGTTACACTTCCAGCAAGTTATGCATATGCCAAATATCAAAGCAATTTGTAGGACCTGCAGGTATGAAATTGCTATTTCTTCTTAAAACTATTTTAATATGTTCATTTGAAAGCTAATTGCCTTTCGGCGGCATGGATACATTCATATTACATAAAAAATGGTGATTTATGGATTTTGGAGCCTAATTCCACTACTTTCAGGGCGTGGTATGACATTTAAAAGGCAAGAGATTGACTGAAAGAGAGATGTCCCATAAGGGAAGAGGTGAAGACCATCCTTCAAAGTCCAAATCAATATTCTCTTATCTGTTAGAGGGATGAGAAGGTTGGTTGGTATAGGATGATTTGAAGCAGATTTTCTATTCTGAAGCATAATGATAAAGTATGGATGTTAGAACTAAATGGATGGTCTACCCAAGACAGATTATATTGATGAAGGTATTCAGGGAGTAAATAGTTATTAGTTACGTCGAAAGTGGGTCTTAAGAGTCTCAATCACTTTCTCTTTCAATGCAAATTCTTTCATCAAGTGTGGAAAAAGTGTTAATTTGACTGAATGTTTCATAGAAGACCTCTAGGTGGCATAATGAGGTCATTTGGTTAAAAAATACAATGAAAGGGAAATCGATGATTTGCAAATCAGTTGTGCAGAGCTGGTAGCTTCCATCTATCGCCTTTGGTGTAAACAAAATAATAGAATGTTTGGATGGGATGAAGAGATGGTAGAATGATTAGTATCGTGAGTTAAGTTCAATGTTTTTATTCGAGTTTTCCGTTTTGAGTGTCATAGATTGCCATTGTGGAGGTCCATCATGTGGAGTTAGCCTTTATTTTATACTCTTCATTTACAATTGTTTTCATTAATGAAATTATCTATTATTGAGGAGAAAAAACTTAAAGGTTTTATGATTTCAAAACATTAGGTTAGCAGTGGACTAAGAAGAATGTTCGGGCCGATTTGCATGATTCTCAACACTTGATGGGCAAGATGAGCATTTGAACCAAAACTTATAATTGAGGGGATAAATACAGGTTCTCGAAATAATGAGGTGCAAGTGTGGATTAAGTCCAACCTAATGAGAAGGGTTTTTGTAATTTTTCTAATTTTTATTCTTCGTTTTTTACTTATTTCATTAGGTTAATTAACATCAATATTTTAAAAGCGAAAAAAAAAAGATATTAGCTGTACCAGGATCCTTTTCCGGATGAAACCGTACCAGTATTTTTAAGTCAACTAAAAGTCATCAGTTATGAAATAAAAAGCAAGAAAATTGGAAACAAAAAATAAAATAGTATTAATTGTCTCAACATCAACGGGACCAAAACGTCCAAGTCACATGCAAGTTGGAAAGATTAATAGAGATACACGAGCAAATTTTATAAATGGTCTCTAACCTTTACTTGTTATTTTTTTTTTAGTTCCTAATGATTGAATATTTTGTTTTAATCCTAAATTTATTAAAAAGTTCAATTTCAATCCTAAATCTATTAAAAATATTTTATTTTGATCCCAATTTGATAAAATTTATTAACTAAAAGTATTTTTCTAATAACAACTTTTTAAATTATAATTTAATTGTTCAGTAACTGTTTTATAATAAATTTAATCTGTATAATAAATTTTTTTATAATTAATGAAAATTTTAAATTATTTTTTCCCTTTATAAATTGAACTTATTTCATTCAAAAAGAAAAAAATTATTAATTTAAATTATCTATTTACTGTAAAAAATATTAAACTATTTAAATTTTTTGAAAAATAGTTACTGAATATTTAAATTAGGTTTTTAAAAGTTTTTATCAAAAAATTATTCTAAGTTAATGAATTTCATTTGATGAGAGACTAAAATGAAACAATTTTAATAAATTTAGGACTAAAACAGAACTTTCAATAATTTAGAGACTAAAAAAAATACTCCCTCCGTCCTATTTTACTTGAAACATATTCCTTTTTGGGAAGTCCTAAAAAGGTTGAAACATTTCCCCTTTTGAAAAATTTTAACCAATCAATTTACCCTTTTACCTTTACTGAAACTCTCTTTGTGAAATTAACGTACGTACAAAAATCCATGAATTTGAAATTTTTCATAGACATGCCATTATTCCTCTTCAGACAAAATCCCTAGCTCCCTGTTGCGAAGACGAAGAGGAATGCAAACAGCCACATCGATTTGGTCGTTTAAAGCGCTGATCAAGGCCATAGTCTGCAAATTTCAGCATTGACAGTGACGTTGAACGGAGATCCCACTTCTCACCGTCTTCTCTAGCTGAGGTAATGCAGATCATCGTCATTTGGTCTTTTTTCTGTGTTTGCTTCTGTCGTTGATTATACCCTGTTGTTTACGTCTTTTTGTTTATGCTCCTTATAAGTGCATCTCCATTCATGCTCCTTCCACTGGAGCTTGCACCCTTTGTTTATGGCTATGGAAAGTAGAATAAGAATCGATATCTACTGTTTTTTGATCCTTTGATCGTGTCCTCTTGATGCTTCCTTGTTTGATGAAGCACATGAGATTCTTGCACTCTTACACATTTGATCGAAAAAGAAAAAACTTGTTGTTGTAGACAGTAGGACTATGTCAAGCTCATGTGATTGACTTATTCCATCTTTTTTCTTATTTCTGAGAAGACCATAGCTATTAAAGTGTTAACTAAGTAGTTGTTCTCACTTAATTTAAACATTTGAGTTGGGAGAATACTTTGAACTCTGTAAATGCAATGATACAATTAAAGTTGGAGGAAGATGGAGAAAGTTTTGTTCAGCTACAAAATGTGTTTGCTTTTGTTTTCATTATTCCATTGGCTTTTTTATGGCTTTTGTTTGGGTCTGTTCCTGTGCTAGATACCTACCTACTTGTTTTAAACTTTTAAGATATCAAGATGCTGAATTAATTATACACAGTTGCATAATTCCTGCTAGAAATCATGTTTATCCATTGTTAGTGAAGTGCTTTGTCAAGTTGTTATTGTGATTAGCTCCTACTGTTGAGTTAGGTTAGTAAAGAACATTAGTTGTGCCTATTATAGGAGTCTTTTTGGACTACATATTTAATGAATAAGCATATATGGAGTTGTTAGTTATGTTCTAGATTTGCAAGTTAGGATTCAAGTTAGTGACTTCTGATGTTGATTGTGGATATTACAGTTGGTCAAAAAAAGACATAGTTACATAGTTAGGATTAAAGTAAGGTTTCTTTTGCCCTTCTTGTTTGCTGATTACAAACTTACCCAGACAAATAAACAAACTTAGTGTATTCACATTCTTTATAGAGTTCAAAGAACTATCCCAACTCAAATTACATGTTTACTTCTTTTGTTTGGCTACAAAATGTTTGCTTATGTGGTTTGTGTCTCTTTTGTTTGCTTCTCTAGATTGCTGTTATTGTTTGCTTCTCAAGATTGGTTAAGTAGTTTGCTTCTCTGGTTTTCTTTTCTAGCTTCTCTAGTCTTCTGGTTTACTTCTCGCATTCTGGTCTGCTTTTCTAGTGAAAATAGATACTGCAGTTCTGTAATTGGAGATCATTATTCAATTGTGCAATTTGTGTAATTTTGCTGGTGGCTGGGTTTTTTCACTTGTTTGTTGTATCTTATGGTTAATGATTCTCATTCAAATTTAATTGATATGGACGTGAAGTATGAATCTGTTTCATACTACCTTGGAACTCATCTTTAGTTGCATTGTGCTTTCAGACAAAAAAAAAATTATCTACTGGATATTGAGATGTGCTTAAAGAAGCTACTGCCTATCAGTTTACAGAACTATTGTTTTTACTTCCATTATTCTTTCTATTGGATATGTCACTGTACTAACATTTAAAAGCTTTCTTTTTTCCTTTTTATCCATGGGGATATAATGATAGGTTTGGTTCCATTATGAATAACCAGAAAAATTTCTCATCTTCCAGTCAAGAAGTGAAAGCCAAGGGCCAAAGTCCATAAACAGAGATAGAGATTCTTGATATTTGTTCACAACATTCTTCACTACAAATGGGCTTCCCCCTCCTTTAGTGCCAGAGTTCCCTACTAGTACTTCACTGCAAATTCATCTTGCTCCATCACCCGTGAAGCCAGCCAACATGGGCAATGTTATAAAGATTGTCTCTGGACTCCCAAATGTAGTTGAGGGAGATGATTTCTGGATGAAGGCTGCAAGATATTTACTAACATCAAAAGGTGCAAGAGAGATGTTGGTGCATGGGGAAATGAATGAAGATCTGAAGGAAAAGTTTCTTCGAGCTGAAGTGGAAAATTTCAATAAGTAGGCATGGTTCCTGTTGTTGTCTAGTGTTCAATAGAGTTCAAGTGTAGGAACCTACATGTTAGGTTTGGTTTTTTTATGCATATTGGTGCATTTGTATATAGAATGGGAAGAATTGTCTGATTATGTAACTGTCTTTTGTAGTGTATGGGAATAGATCATCCTGATATAATGGATGACCCATGTATGTGAATATTCCTCTATGGTTATAAAAATTTCAAGTTTCTGGCTTATTTTGGCTTCCCTATGTTGCTAGCTTCTGTTTCTATATATGGAATTGCTTACTCAACAGACTTGAACAGCTTCTGTCCTATTAAACATGCATAACCTTCTGCGGAAACTATTGCAAATTTTTTCAGACACAATTTTGGTTTTCTCAGGTGAGATGTTGCAAACATGTTGTATAAACAACTATGTTAACTATTGCTGGGTTTTTTTTTTCAGCCACAAGTCCATAACTTCCTTTGTGGTTTTGCATGTTGTTTTGCTGCAAATTTTTTTGGAACAAGTTTGGTTTTTTTCAGGCACAATGTTGCAACCTTGCTGCATAAAAAACTGCAAAAACTACTGCTGTTTTTTTTTTTAGGCACAAGACCATAGCTTTGTTTGTAGTTTTCCATGTTGTTTTGCTGTACAATTTTCAAGCACAAGGTAGACTTCATTCTCATTATGTTTTTGTGGAACTAAATATGCCAAACCAAGTTGGCATTCAAACCTAAACATTACTGGAACATGAAATCGGTTTATTTTGCATCAATGTGAGAAATGTTGCACATCCTTCTTTTTTCTTTACCCTCTTTGACTTTAGGTTTGAATTTAAGCTAGATTGAAACATATGAACTGGAACTTTGTAGACACATTTGTTCCTATATTTTGGACTTGCTAAAGCCTTAAAAATAGTCATTGGATCAAGACAAGTGTTTCTGGCCTTACTGCTTTAAAGTGTACAACAGAAACTTGGCATGTTTGACCCAAATTTGACTTATTAACAAATGAATGAATTTTATGCTACAATCTTGCACTAAGTCAGCCCTAAATATTTTTGATTTGCTGGAACTTTCAGACTTTCAATAGCATGCTTGCACAAAAAGTTTAAACCTTGATCATTGTACACTATTTGCCCATACAAACAAAAGTTATATACACTAACATATACAAAAACATAGGAGTTTCTACTGGATTGCTACTGGATTGCAACTTCTGCTGGATTACAACAGTCACTGGATTACAACACCCACTAATGATAATTAAACAAAAGTTCAAAATCCAGCCATGAACTTGGAACTTTCAGACTTTCAATCCTGTAAATATGCCTCTGTTGCATTGACCAATTTAGGAGGCACATGAACTTAAGTTGGGATATTGCCTTCACGCATCAATCGACTTTTGTTGACATGTGGTATCTTATACTCATTATAGCCCTGTGATTTCATAACTTCTAGCATACATAGTTGATAAGTAACAAAGACACTATTCAAACTCTTATATGGTAATTCCTTGAATGCTTTCTCTACAGCAGCAACTAATTCATCAATGCTTCTCATGGATTCTTGTTGTTGCAGCAATTGAATTGCTCAAAAAAATCCTAAATCTAGCACATTCATGTCAGGACTATTGGGAGGTTGGCAAACCAATTTAACATTTACTCCACAACTTGCTGCAGCTTCTTCGAAATCAACATCATCAACCTTTATATGTGCTTTTGCATTGTCTTGTTGAATATAAATTGACCTATTAAAAGTGCTTTCTAGCCACTTTTGAAAAATTGCTGGTAGTACCTTTTCGATCAAGTAGGCTTTAACCACTTCCTTTGTCACAGAAACTACAGCCTTGGTTTCCAAAGTTCCAGCTATTCTATTTTTGCTATTTCTCTTTGCAGGTTCCTTATACCAAGCTTCCCTGAAAAGGTTGTGCCTCCCATTGGATCAAACCTTGGTCTAGCAACAGCAGCCAAGAACATCACTTTTGTTATGAATCTTTTACTTTTACAGCTGCGTAATGGCTCCAATTTAGCAGGCAACAAGTAATACTTCTCTATTTCTTTTGATATGTAGAACCATTTTTCATCAATATGAATGTAATCATACATGTTACTAGACAAAGGATTATGCATTGGAGAGTTTTTATTAATCATAGACAGGCACCATCTTAGCCTACCTTTCTTATTTTCATTTATCAAGTGAGGCTTTATAGTGTTTATGTGTCGCCTAATAACCCTTCTTTTATACAACGACCAAGGGTAGATTTTGACATCCCAATCCCTTTTCCCATTGTCTTGATGTTGGTTCGACGATGAAGAGGGAGTTGAAGCATTATGGATGGATTAATCTCTATTCATTTACGCCCAATATTCCCAGCTTTTTTCGTGTTAACCTCAATATTGTTGTTGTTAGCAATTGTAACTTGTGCCTGCTTCCATAATCTCTAAACAGTGGCTTGAGAAACGTTGAATGGAGTACATATGGCTGAGATGGTTCCCCTCTTTGTTTTTCCATTTACCTTGCATTCCTTCAATAGTGCAACACAGATTGATAGCCTTTCTTTGTTGCTTAATTCACGCCCCATTACACGTGACGTGAACTTCCTCAAGCTTCAACGGTTGATTATGGAATCGAATTTCAGAAATTAGTTTGAAAAAAACAACTGAGGCAGGTTGATGAAATAGGTCTGGAGCAACGTGATGGATGAATTCGCAACAAGGAAGTAAGGCAGTCTCACAAATTCCCACGAAGGAAGTGAGGCAATCTCTCGAAACAGAGCTTCATGCTTTGGTTCACATTTGTTTCTTGTTCATTTGAAATCCAAGCCACTTTTTAGTTTTAACAATCATTTATGGCTACCGCGAATCCAATCATTGGAACAATTTCACATTTTAATTCAAATCCATTCCAATTTTGACAATCCCGCCATAATAAGAAGCTGCCAACATACACCAATTTACTTTTTTTTTTTTAAGTGAGGGGGCAAATTTAGAGAGATATTTCATAAACCCCACACTCCTTAGTCTCCGTACCCAGGAAAACGTTTCAGCAAAACTGGGACGGAGGTAGTCATAACTAAAGGTTAGGGACTATTTATGCAATTTACTCAGAGATACACATAAAACATTCATGGAACACAGCTATAAATGCATATCCGTGCGGAAGAATTTTAGGGGGGAGGCGGCGTTGAATTGAGTCCTAAAATTTTTTACATTTTGTTAAATCAGTCATGAAACTCATCGATTTGTCGAATATATCCTAGAAATTATGACAGATAGAACTATTAGTCCTAAAATTTTTAAGTTTTGTCATATCGGTTCTAAAATTTTGTCTCTAATGAAAATTGCTGCTGTGGCACTTAACACTAGCTTTGATATCTCTGCTGACTAAACTTACACTTTCAAACTTTAGGGACTTAGAAATTTTATCAAGTTTTAAGGGTCATTTTGAAAATTTTCAACAAACCTGGGGACTAAACGAAAAATTAATTTCTAAAAAAATTGAGGACTTGATTTATTATCACAAATTTAGAAATGAAGCAATTTAGTGCTAAATAGAATGGGTGGTGTTACTTTATTTAGAATATTGAAAGCTAATTAAGCCCTACTCCATCATCAATGGATAAAAAAAAAGTCAACTTCACCCGAGTTAGTTGAATTTGCATTTCGGTAGAGCATAGTATAATGCTCATCTTAGAACTATGAGGTTAAATGTAATGGAATTGACATAGTTTACTGAAACGTTGATCAAGTCCACTCCACGAGAGTGTAATTTGTTGTTGATCACCAATGATTGTATAGAGCTGTTTAAATAATTTTCTACTATTTTGGATATTGGAGTTTCGCCCTTATTCATCAAACTTTAATTACTTCATTCTAAAACTTAGAAACAAGTCACAAATTTTTTAAATATACAAGTTGGCCCTGTGTTGTTTAAAATTTTCAATTCAGTTCCTAGATTTTATAAAAAAAAATTGTAAATTGACCTTAAAATTTGATAAAATGTTCAAATAAGTCACTAAATTTTGAAAAGTTTCAATTTAATCACCAGAGATAATGGCTTTCAGTGCCAAATCCGCATTTTCCATTTAAAATAAAAGTTTTACCATTGATTTGGAAAAATGTAACTCTGTTATGATTGACAAAGTTAACGGCTAAAAATTGTAGGACTTATTTCACAAATTGAGGAGTTTTAGGACTGATTTGACAAATATAAAAAATTTTAGGACTTAAATTATATCTCCTCAATTTTGGGGTGCAGTCCATAACAATTATGCTGTTGGTGACAAGCACGTCCTTTTCAAATCTTGCCCAAAATCTCTGCAATCATGCCCAAGACAAGGCCATTTATATGCCCTCACTACCAGCATTATTATCCAATCAACAAATAAATAAAATCCACAAAACGAATCAAATTACTCTGATGTCCAGGTTTTTAATGCTTTTACCGCATGATGCATCAACATTGAAATCTATAGTAAGAAAATATATGGTAAAATGGATTATTGAGAACGTTTTGGCACAGATGCCTGATTTTTTATGTTTTGAAATATCCATCGCGCACTCTTCAAATTATAGATATATATATTAGGAGTTAGGGGATTAATTTAGGTAATTTTTATTTTCTCTGACTTTATTTTCTCGTGCGATGTACATAGGGTTTTGGGGGTGTTACTTATAAATTAAATAAGCACTACTTGAGAAGTTAATTAAGATAAGAATAAAATAGGATGAGACAAAAGGCAACGGTCCTAGGAAGGGAAAACCTCACAATTTAAGGCGGTGGCTAAGAGTAACTTTTCCTAGAGGAAAACACATGAGGAAGAGCATCATGTGGTGTGAGAGTATTTGGGAAATTAATTCTTATACATTCATTATCTTTTATGTGTGTAACCTCTTATCTACAATTGTGGTGACATGAATTGTTCAAACAAGATGTGGATGTAAGCCTATTATGAAGAAGCCGAACCACATAAAATATCTTGTATTTTTTTTTCGTTGCATGTGTAGGTATGAGCAGGGCAGTACCAATAATCCCCAAAACATGATGCAGGTATGAGCATGACTCATGATGTAACTATTAGGAGAGGAAATGAGTGAAGGATATAATCCTGAAGGAATGGAATCTATGTGTCTGTGGAAATGTTAGGGGCGAGGTGGGGTGGGGTGGGGTGGGGTGATGTGATTTAGGAGGGACGTAATTGCAGTAAAGCTGCAACAAAGGGAGCCGGGAATACTGGTCTGGTGGGGAAACAAAGGGGAGGGGGGAGGTGGGGACGGAAAAAAGGGCAGGGCAGGGCACAATGTACACGCCGACCGTCCTCTAGCTACCGCCGGTTACGTACGTACACGCTCACATATGATCTTGCACAATCGTACGTCACATGTCAATTGGAAGCTACAGCACCAAGAAAGATTTTCTTTGTAGGGTCTATGCCTGGCATATTTTCATGCTTCGTCCCTTTCTTTGTCCTTCTCCTACCTCCATCCTGTTCCCTTACAGGACTCTCCCTCTCTCTCTCTCTCTTTCTCTCTAATCACCCAAACAAATGACGCTAACGGCTAGCTAGGTATATTTTCAATAGCTATTAGATGAGACATGGCTATTATAACTCTGTAGAACACAGTAAATAGAACATATGTGGGATGTGTGTGTGTCAGGTGGGCTCAACAAGATGATAATCACTAATTAAAGCAGGTTGGACTATGAACCAAAGAATTCTGCAAACATCTTCACCACATGTTTACTTTCTTTTTCTTCTTCTTCATCTTCTTTTTTTTTGGATGATGAGAAGCAATACAAGTTCTGCAGGGGAGGGAATATATATTTTAGTTAGTAGAGGTTAAAGGAAAACTTGCATGTTGCTCGAGATATGGAAGGCCACAAGTCATATTTACCATTTTAGTTTCGCCATGGATATTGAATTACAGGTTTCGAACCCCAACTCTAGCCGAGACAAATGTTCCTGGAAGCAACTAGGCTGGAGTTCTGCAGCACCGCATGTTTACTTTGAGAAAAGGAGGAGAATAAGAAGATATTCTGCTAAAAAATGAAAAATAAAATATAAAATAGATAATCCTATAGGAAAATTCTGATGCTGGCTAGATGGTATACACGTGTTTGTAGCGTGGCCGTGCATCTGCATATATTTGGGCCACAAATTTGGAACACAAGTAAAATCTGGACCTTTTCTAACACACATTTTCAAGCCTTCTCTTCCATTATTCCATCCCACCGAACATTAGCACAGGCCTTCGGCCCAAAACTGGCCATTTCCTTGAAGCTGGGCAGCTTAGACTCGTGAAGTTAGTTCAAATGCTCAACTATTATTATTATTTAGTTAGAATTACTAGAATAGAGTTGAATTGGAGAAATTTTTATAACAGAACGAGATCTTTGCTTCTGTTATGACACAAACTCTAGATCTAAGATAAGTGACAACCCAAAAACCAGAGGACTGAACATTATGCCAAAGTCTCTTATTAGCATACTCAATATTAAACGCGAATCATTTGACTATCAGTTAGTTCATTTTTTTATGCAAAGAGTAAAACTAGGTCATTAGAAGGAGTGTTCACAGTTTGTGTATGGGTGGGTTACAATAGAACTTGATCTAATTTGCATTAGTGACCGGGTTACACATTTTAGTACCCAATCCGAATTGCATATCTCAAAACACGCTAGATTGGGGTTCGGCTCAATTCGGTATGTAGATTTTTGTACTCTCCTACAAAACAAAACAAGTTTTGTTTCAAAACACATTTATAAACAACAAAAAACACATAACATTAAATCCATGGTTGTTAGAACCGAACCGGACTGTCCAATCTAACTGGTTCAACAATGAATTGGCAACTTAGTTGGTCCAGACTCCGAGTAGATGATGAAGAAGTTAAGAACCGGTCAAAACTGGTAAGAACCGTTAAAAACCGGTGACCCACAAACTATTTTAAACAGTTGTTTCTTCTATTTTTTTTTCCCATAAATAATGTATCAAAAACTTAGACTAATCCTTGAAATTAAGCTAGATTCTTTTTAAAAAAACATACAGGAATTACAAGAAAAGAGATTCTATTAAAAAAAACTTAAACGAGTAAGCATTGTAGAAAAAGAAAAGAAAGCACTAAATCAGAAGAAAAAGAAATACAGAAAGGAAAGTAGGTGCAACAAAAGGGAGATTTAAGTCAAAAAAAAAAAAAAAAAGGGTGTTGAAGCAGTTTGCGGAGCGGTGGCACATCTAAGAAGAAACAAGAGTGAAGGAATTATCTTTTGAATTCCATTAGGAAAAGTGGGAGCTGCTAAAACTAAACCTCTTATTTTCTTATACTTGTTATTTCAATCCTTCAGTTGTAAAATGAACAACACAGTCCCCCCTACCCCAAATCTTTAGACATGAACCAACTTCATTATGAAAAAGACTTTGACCCGATGGTTCAACTAGTTGAACCTTGACCTAGACACTATAACAATTGGATAAACGATTCTGTTTTAAAAGCACTTATTAAAACACACAATAAAAATTAAGCCATTGTTTTTATAGGTCAACTTCATCATTCAATTTTAAATTCTAATTGAGTCATGCAATGTTCTTATTAGTTTGTGTTCTTTGCTTGTGTGTTATTGGAGCTCACACATATGATCTTAATTCTACAATTATTTATTCATGGTTATCAAAACTGCAGTGAAAGGTAAAAAGTTTTTTAGGGGTTTTGACATTAGTATTTTCAATAAAGTTTGTGTAGCCTGTAGGAATCACAAGTTTAGATGCCTTTTAGTTTATTCCAGGCAATGATAATTCTTGAATTGTTCTTTGAAGTTATTGTGATTTGCTATATGATGGTGGTTGATAGGTGATGTTCCGCTAATACCTAATATATTAGTTAATCTTGGGCCAAAATGCACCTTTAGTCTAACTTTTCCAACTTGCACGAGTTGGTCTTTTAACTTGACTTAGTATGACTTAGTCCTCAAACTTTGCAAAATTAAGCGACTTAGTCCTCAAACTCTACTAAATCGTGTGACTTAGTCCTTCAGGTGTTAGGACAAACTACAACTTTAAGCTTTAACTTTCAATCCTTCAGTAAAATGACCATTCTATTTCAAAACTTCCATTATCACCAAACTCATAGGTTAATAAACTTTAATAAGTTGTTAAACACATAATTCAAAAAAAATATATACAATAATTTTAAAAAATTCTAATTATTTAACAATTTATATTTGTATTTTTTTTTAGAAATTAATTTGGTTGATTTATTGGAAAGCAAAAAAAATATCTTTTATGCACTCCACTATTATGTTCATCAATTATTTTTTCTAGGTATTTTCTCTTACTTTTTTTCATACAAATGTGCAATATTTAGGAGTAATGAATTTAGATACCATTTTGGAAAAGTTTTGTTTTTTTAGTTGATTTAGTTTTCAAACAATTACTAATAGTATGTATAATTTAAAAGAAAAAAAATCTAATGATTACTAATATGAAATTAGCATCAAATCTCTAGAACTAGCTTAATGAATGGATTTCACTTAATTAGAATATTTACTTTTTTTTATGATTCCAACTAGTATTTATGTTTGAGCAAAAGATTTAAATTAAACAAAAGGAAGCTGTTAATATGCAAGAAATTGAAGAAATAAAGAAGGTAAAGAAAAACTGAGGAAGAAGATAAGGGAAAAATCATCCCAAAGTTAAAGGTTGGATTTTTTTTTATGTGAAAAATTGCTAATAATAAAAAATTTATATTACTAAAAAAATAAGCAAATATATAGAAAAAATAAATGACCAAAGTAAATGTGGAGAAAATAAAAAATAGATTTTTTGGCTCTCTAGTTGGAATCCATATCAAAATAAAAAAAAAGTAGGCAATATTATAATTAAGTGGAATTCATCCATTAAGGCAGTTCTAAAGATTCAAAACTAATTTCATATTAGTAATTATTAGGCTTCTTTCTTTTAAATTATACATATTATAACTCTAAAATTGTAATTCTTTTGTTACTGTTGTTTTTTCGTAAAGGGGGCATATCTTTACATTGCCTTTTTTGGATGATTTATATAGCAATTTCTTTTGTAGAATAAAAAAATTCAAAGACTTAGTATAAGAGTTTTAGCTAATACCTACATAAAAGTGGGTAAATTTTACTATTTCTTTTTAAAATTTTCTTTGTAAACAAACAATAAAAAGTAAAGGAAATTATAGTACCATCTTCATTAGCATGGGAAATATTGTAAGAGATAAGTTAGTTTTAAGATGATGTGGTATACTAATTCTAAATCATAAAATATTAATACCAAAAAAATTAATTTGGAAAATTATTTGAAAACTAAATCTACTTAGAAAAATACTCTTCCAAAATAATCTCTAAATTGATAACTCCCTAATATTACACCATTTTGTAAGAAAACAAAAGTGAGAAAAAATATTTAGAAAATATAATTGATCAATAATTGTGGAGTGCATAAAAGATAATTTTTTTTTTGCTTTCCTATAAATCAATGAAAATAGTTTCTAAAAAAAATAAGCAGAATATAAATTATAAAATAGTTATTTGATTAGTTAATTATGAATTTAACAATTTAGTACATTTTATTAACCCATGAGTTTGGTGATAATGAAAGTTCCTAAAAAGAAAGGTCATTTTGCTGAAAATTGAAAGTTAGGACTTAAAGTTGTAGTTTGTCCTGACAGCTGAAGGACTAAGTCTCACCATTTCAAAAGTTTGAGGGCTAAGTTGCATGATTTGTTAAAATTTGGGAACTAAGTTACACTGAGTCAAAGTTAAGGGACCAACTCGTGTGAATTGGAAGAGTTGGAGGACTATTAGTGCATTTAGGCATTAATCTTGTGACCAACGCCGTTGAAGGTGCTTCCATAAAAGCCTCAGGTAAGATTTTAGACTGGCACAGTGGTCCGAGTCAGTTTGGATTAGGCAGGTTTTACAAGTCAACACCCAACCCATCTCGCTTGTTCGTTGTGTATTGAATGAATACCTCTAATCACTGGTAGTAATAGCAGGACTCAACAATTACATCAGTTTTGTACATTCGTCTTTAAAGCAATTAATTAAAAACACCACCACCCTCGCTTTAATTGCCCGGCCCTCCCAAAAGAAAAGGTTTAATTTCATGTTTGACTTAGAACGCCTCAAGTTTTTTTCTATTCTATTATTAAGACCTTCTAAAAATTACTTATGAATAAAATGGAATAGAATAAAACGGCCTAAGATATATAGTATTCTTATTGCATATTTAAGTCTTTCGGTATCTCTAAAATCCACTATTAGGGTAAGGTGTTAAATACCGTTACCGTAAGGTATATCGCACCTTGAATTTTTAAGGTTTACTGAATAGTGTACCGCGCTGCATACCATTACTGTTTTCACAAAAAATAAATGTTAGAATATTATTTTAAGATGTCATAATTTGTTTAATAATTTATTTTTACACATTTCATATATATTCTAATTTTTCTCATCATAATTTGTCAAATATAAATAAAATATATATGATAGGAGATATTTTTTTAATTCAAAAAATATAAAAAAATGTTATATATGGAGCAAAATAAATAATACTAAAAAAACTACATTTATTGATATATCTATAAATACCAATAATAGGCCATCCATATAGACTTCTAAAAATTACTTATGAATAATATGGAATAGAATAAAACATCCATTAATTTTTTATATTAATTAAGAAAAGTAACAAAAATTTAAATTATAAATAATTAAATATTTATTTTATGATATGTGTATTATTTTTATTTTAATATTTTATATATTTATGATATTTTGATGTAAAATAAAAAAAATTAAAAAATACGTGTGAAAAATTAAATACTGCAGTACGTACCACGCAGTATTTACAGTATACCACAATTTTTTTGACAAAATACATACAAAAAGTGCACAATATGCGGTATAACACGCGGTAAAATAACAAAATGTGAAAACATTTGTACCGCATACCGTGGGTATTCAGTAAGCGGTATACTGCAGTATTTAATTCAGTGCTATTAGGTTGATGTTTTCCAAATAAATACTCTCTTTTTTATATATTAGTTGAACTCTAATTGATTTTTTTTTTCACGTACGTAGTCTTAGAAAGAGTATATATTTTAACGTTTTTATAGAAAAAACGATAGTGATATTATATATTTTTTTTATTTAGGCATGAGATCAAGTATTTTAAAATTTCGATAGATGGAATAAAAATTAGGTATTGTAAAATAGGAGTAATTAATTTTTCTATACATAAGCTCCAAATCAAACCCAAAAATTACTAGTTAAGGCATAGGGTATTTTCCTGTTACTCTATTAAATAATTTAGTTGGATATTATAGTTACATTCCTTAGATTTGAAAATTTACACTTTCCTCCATACTATTTTTACACTGTTCCGTAACTTCTGGAATCATAGTTTAAACCATCTAATAATTATGATATACTCTCTCCGTTTCATATTAGTTGTCCATTTTATCTTTTTTGACTAAAGTTTGATTTGAATATATTTATATTAATATGAATTGAAAAAAATTCTAAAAAATAATATTTAGAAATTAGAATTTTTAAAGTTTTATTTTCATGTAAAAAGTTTATATTTTTATGATAAATTTTAAGAGAAATAAAATTATAGATTAATTATGTGAATAGTAAAAAAGACAACTTTTATGAAATAGAGGGAGTAGTAGTTTTTTTTTTTTTTTTTAAATTTGTTTAATGCCTCTGATATCTGGTATCCACATTGCACCCCACCTAATCAGGATCAAACAGCATGAACCTCATTTTAGAACAAAGCTCTTCTAAAGTCTATTTTTAGATTCATAAAACTTGAAACCGTATTTAAGGGAGTATGAGCTCCTACCACTCCACCTTAATGGTGTTTGGTATGATTTAGTAAATTCCAAGTTGTTTGGTATTGCAACTAATTGACATTAAAAAAAATATTGTTTTAAACTTATAAAAGAAAAAAAATTAATAATTTAAAAAATCCACTAGTGCTTCAAAAATATTGGATATGGGTAAATACCGAACTGTGTGTGTGTCTATATATATATATATAGGAGACAGGAGTAGATTATCAAAACAGGCGTAATTATCGGTAAATACCGAACTTGGGTCTAACGGGAGGCCATTTGAAGTTTGAACAGCGTAAAGTAAACTCGGCGGCTCGGACATGTGGGACACCTGATCAGAATACAAATTAAGAGTGGAACTTTCCATTTGAACGGGAGCTGGTAACTTTTTCCGGATAAAACCGGTTAATTAATTGAGGGGAAGTTGGCAATTTCCCTTCTTAACCTCATAAATTGATACTATCATATTTGTTTGATTTTAAACATGTGAAATAGTAGGTAAAAATACCAAATTTGTCACTAAAATTTTGGGTTGGGAGCGGATGTACCATTATAGTTTTTTTTACTCAATCTCCCACTAATGTTTTAAAATGGGTCTGATATATCACTAAAGTTTTAAATTAAGAGTGGATATGCCACAGATTGTTAAAAATATAATAAGAAATGTTAAAAAACCAATGAAAAACATTAAAAACAATAAGTATTGGAATTTTATGGTGATAATATAAATTTTAACAAAATTCAAAGATTATTTATAATTAAACTCTCTTCCTCTAAAAAATGCCAATGATGAGATTAGACAGTAGAAACAGAGGGAGGGCGGCGATGGGGTTATGACGCTGGTGATGGTGACAGCAACAGAATTGAAGTGCTGATGACAAAGATCAAATTATTTTTTGGTAAAAATCTGAAAGGTGATGATATTTTTTAAAAAATATATAATTATCTCAAGATTTCAAAACCAGCTATTTTTACCTTTTTTGTTATTTTTTCTAACTAACAGTGGTATATTTGGTCTATTTTAAAATATTAATAAAAGATTAGATAAATAAAAAATTATAGTTGTATATCTGCTCTGAACCCTGAACATTAGTTGTAAATTTGATATTTTTGAGTGAAATAGTAAAAAAGGTGGTGGTCGGTGGTGGGCGCCTGCTCCTCCCAAGTTTGAAAATGACTGGGGACCCAGCGACACGAGGAGTTGAGATGGCTACCAAGTCAGCAGTTGCGACAGCCACCACCGCCACTAGCTATAACAACCTTACACTTACACACGCAAGGGGTAGTTACTATTTACAATTACAAAACAATTTTCTTTCTAAGACCAGGATTTCAAAAGAGCCAACGGTATTATAATTCTCTCTTTCTAGGTCCACCTCCTCATCTCTTTATATTGTATTAAATTTTCATTAATATAGAATGCTCTTCCTATATCTCTTTCCGTGCGAAATATTTGACAATCTATAATTGTAGGATCCAATGAAGGATGTAGGATGCATATATATTTGTATATATAGCAGATTTTAAAAACAGAAAATGCACATTAAACATCATAACGTACCACAACATATATATTATTGAATTATTCTCCATAGTTACAAGTTTTTGTCAATATTCAGTATTTAGTAATTAATCTATAGTTTTTTATTTTTAATATTTTAGTAATAAATGAAAAATATTTATAAATAAATGATAAGTAAAGACTTATAGTTCTAAATATATATTTTTAAAATTTTTCTAACAAACAATAATATAAATAAATTGAAATCAAACTATTAAAAAAAAAGTAAATGTTTCAAGTAATTTGTGATAGAGAGAGAGAGAGAGAGATATAGGTGCTCTTTTCTCAAATAGAAGGCAGGATATATATATGTATGGCATTCCCGCAAAAGATAAAAAAACTAAACTTTATGTTAGTTGATCAACTTTATCAAAAAACTCTCTTACACACAAGCCTTGGGCCTTCGCAAACCGTGAGAAAAAATAAATAAACAAGCAGTGTATGATTTCTTCTAGTTTTGTTATAATTATCTTGTAGATTGATGGATCAAATTAATAACAGAACATGGTTTTAAATAATTATCCAAAGTCTATCCATATATATGCAATTGCTACTGTGTATGAGGTAGTACAAATTAATCAGCATCTCCCTAAATAGAGCAAATAAACATCGGTATACATTTTTTGTGTGTAAATATGTATACGTAGTTATCCATTAACTTTAGATAGCGCTACCTTGGGTGCCTTGTCAAGAGATAAACATCGATGCAAGGCGAATTGCTCCAAACATTAGAATGCATCCGAAGGATCTGCCTCGCTTCCTCCTTCACATGTCCACCACAATTCGCCTGCAACACCATGCACAGCTTTGCGACCGCCCCCACCCTTAACATCTCCATCACCAGTTCCTTCGTCGCCGAAAACCTCGCTATCGCCGACAATATGTGCACTGCCTGATCGTCTGTCGCCGGGGACACCCTCAGGATCCGCTTGGCGGTCATTGCCACTGCCCCCGCGTGGCTCAGAAACTGTGTCCTCCCGTCTGCGAACGCGCACAGCCGCGCCATTAGGTGGAAGACGAGCTCCGTCATTTGCTTGTCGGATGGGTGGTCG
This sequence comes from Aquilaria sinensis, assembly GCA_005392925.1. Classification (NCBI taxonomy): domain Eukaryota; kingdom Viridiplantae; phylum Streptophyta; class Magnoliopsida; order Malvales; family Thymelaeaceae; genus Aquilaria; species Aquilaria sinensis. The sequence continues at coordinate 344,572 of SMDT01002718.1, read as the reverse complement.
AGCTCAAGTTCGATGAGTTGGAAAACGGCGCCCTCTGCCTCCAGCATCTTCGTCCTGTTCCTACCCCACGGACAGGCTTCTAGAAGAACTTCCAACGCCTCTCTGATCATTTGTTTGGGAACCCCAGTTTCCTTAATTTGGTTTAGTATTATTCCGAAAAATTCGGGTTTTAATTGTTCTAGAATCCTCTTATCCGACGATTCTAGAACTATCTTCAACACTCGCAGCGCGTTCGTCTTCATGGCTGTCTGATTATCCATCTTATTGGCCCCAATTATCCACGTTAAGCACTCGATTAGCACCTCGGAATCTGGATATCTCGACGAAATCGCCGGAACCTGCCGAAGAATGCTCAAAGCCTCCGAAACCCCAATAATTCTTCCCTCTCTGTAACGCCTCACCAGAAAGGTAACCAGCGCATTGACGGCGCCGGCATCTTCCATACATTTCCTGTTCCGTTCGCTTTCCCCGGCGAGCAGTTCCATCTTCTTCAAGGCGGCTCCGCACAGGTTAGGATCGTCGAGGTCGCGAATGAGCTTGAGGACGTGCGATTTGCGCAGAGGAGATTTCGGGGTTGGTATCCGGTCGATGCCGTGTTTGGCGTTGAGGGTGCACCAAGCTTGGATCAGGCGGCGGAGGGTGTGGTTCGGCGTTAGATCGGAGCCTGGGGGCAGCGGCTGCTTCGTTACCGGACATGTGGGGTTGGTCGTGTTCAGCCATTTCTCGATGCTCTCGCGGTCGTAGGTGATGCCGGTTATGGCCGTAACTGGGTCTTTCATGATCTGGAGCGAGATTGGACAGACGTAATATTCGGGGATTTCGATTTCCGCCATTTTTTTAGACTCAGCTGGAGTTGATTCTGGGTGGGTGGGGATTATATACCGTAAGGTAGACGCGAAAGTACAATAAAGGACCTAAAGTATAATTTGACAGTCAATAAAGGGATTAGACTATCAATTTATACAATTGAATTATCCCTCGTGATTTGTACCTATCACTAGCTTGAGAACATATTTTTTATTTTCATAAAAGCCGGAACATAGGCACATGTGTTGGGTAGAAGAATTTGTTTTGTAAGGGAGAATTGGTCTTGCTTCACTTTGTCTTTTTACGTAAAAGAAAATAGAAACGAATTACCAACGTCACCAATTTTCACTTTTAGAATTATATGTATTTAATGCTTCATACTTCTACATTTACTTGGTCAAATTTTAACAATATTATCATCTTATATCTTTAAATGTGTGGTCCCTTTTTAGGGTATAATTGGAAAGTCATTATAATTTATTTTCTTTTTAATGAAATGGTTCAATCATTTTAGGCCATCACATATTAGAAAGTGACTCACATAATTTGGGATGGAAAGAATATTATTGTTACAATTAGTACCTTGAAAAAAATTTAAACCCTTTACTTCGAATAAAAACAATTTTGTGCTTTGATTGGGAATTGGGTGAACAGTTGAGGGCCTTTTCTGGTATACCTGGGAAACCAATTTAACTAACTTGAAGCACTACCAGTTTGATTTTGTGCATTTCAAGTCCACTTGCGGCGGTCAACCATTCAGATTTGGCTCTGGCAACGGTCAACCCACGAGAAACCATACAAATCACGTTGTGATGAGATTTGCCTTCCAGCGAGGTTTGACTTCCACGTGGCGATCGGCTAGTGGTTTGGAAGAACGGCGAACCGAACGGCATAGAAGGGGCAAGGAGATGGTGAGATTGTGGAAAATGTCTGCGAGTCTACGTCGGCGGCGGAAACTGAAGAATCAAAAACAATTGAACGCTAGTTGAGCGCTACAACAAACTGGGTTTCGAGGATTCTATTTCCAATTCAATTATTTTTTTTTAAATTTTCTACTTCATTATCTGTAGTTTTTCTTTATTTTCAGTTCTCATATGAGTTATACAAAAAAAATAATCACTTATTTGTGTTTTCTAAAAGATTTAATTCCTTACTTGACCCCTGTACTATGGTGACTTGGCCATTCACTCCCCTAAACTTTAGGGGTTATACTTGAGCCTTGAATTATTGATTAGGACACTTTACTCTATTTACTTAACTTTCATTTATTTAAAAAGGAAAAAACAACATAATTGCTACTTAAGTTTCATAATTATTATCTTTTGCACCCTAATGTTTTGTCTCTTCCATTTTTAGTAAGTTTTACTAACCTAAATGACAAATATGCCCTCCTTTCCAATTCTTAACGTCACCGGTTGGGTTATGGGGTTGCGAGATCGAGGAAGCAAGGATGATGCTTGGTAATGTCAGAGGTGACGGGTCTGGTGGTGGGGGACACGTGTTGCTAGACTTTTCTCAGCAATTGAGTGTCGTTGGCAGTTGGGTGACACTTAAGGGCAATGCTGGAGGGTGTACAACGGTAGCACGAGGGAATGGGGCCAGCGACAATGGCTGGAGGTGGCAATAGGGAATCGTTGTCTTCCTTCACCTTGGGTTGCGCCTATCACGGCCATTACTCACTGTTTCTCATTTGGATCCGGGGCTGACTTTAGTTGGTGGAAATATAGGTTTGGTGGCAGGAGGCGAAGGCCAAGACAAAATCGAAGACAAAATTGGAGATGAAGGCCGAGACAAAATTAGAGATGGAGGTCGAGACGAAATTGAAATCGAAGGTTGAGACAAAATTGGGTATGGAATCAAAGGTTGAAACGGAATCAAAGATGGAATTGTGGCATCATAGGTTCGTCAAGAATAATTTGGGTTAGTCATCAAGGTTAGAAAAGATGGCTAGTGATGGTTAAGTGGCAGTTGGACGGAGTGGTTGAGGACTTGGGTAGTAAGAGATAAAGTTTTAGGTGCAAATAATTGAAATATAAAACTTAGATGACTATGTTTAGTTGCCTAAAGTTTTTGGTTCGTACAATTAGAGGCTTGAAATTTTAAATTGTATAATAAGATACAATTTTATTGTATAACTAAGGAAAAATATTTAAATTATTAAGTCAATAGAGTAAAGTATTCCAATTATTAAAATTTAATGTTTGATTATGACCCCTCAAAAGTTTAGAATAGCATATAGCCAAGTTACCAGACATTAAATCGTTTGTGCGATAGAAATGGAAATGGCAGTAATATTGCACTAGACATGTAACAAGGTGACATAATCATACCGATTTGACCGGCACCAAAAAGTTTGCAGGTTTGAGCTGAAGATAGCACAATCCAGTTAAAAGCGCAAGGCCAAGATACCTATCATGGAGCGTTGAACCTAATTCTGCCATTACTTTTGGTTCGGTTCAGCTCCCTATTAATTATGTGTCCCGCTTATATTGTTGGCCACGGTCAATATCTATGTGGTCCTCAAATGCTGGTTTGTTATTTTGTTTGCCTTAGTTGCAGGATATCACATGCTCTCTCCACCCCTCAAATTTTCCTGATATATTTTACATTGTATCGTCCGATATTTTTTTTAATATTTTTATGTTTAATAAATTATTTTACAGTATTATTTATTAAATTATAATTTTAATATTTTATTTTTATATATTTATTGATTTACGCATAAAATAAAAAAGACAAAGCAAGAGGCAAAGCTACGGGCTGACGTGTTTCTCGCCTCCTAATATTTTTCTTAATTATAAATATGATGTATATTTAATAGTAGATTATTTTGTAAAATTAAATAGTAATACACACACATACACACACAAAACAACATAAATAGTAAAAAAAGTGAAAAAAATACTTATTTTAATTTTTTTCATGTAAAAACTTATGCCAAATGTCGATATATTAGCCTCAACTTTTTATTTACAGTTGAAAATTCAATTAATTTCTGGATTTTTTTATTGTCAAATTGGAATTAGGTTTAACATGTGATAAAAAGATAAGTGATTGTATTAGCTCACATATAAAAGCCATATAATTGGCTTTATTTTTGGATCATAAGAAATCAAGATGGAGAAATTTTATAAAAAAAGCCCAAAAACAAATGTTGTGATAGTAGAGAGTCACAAAACATCAGTAGCAATTTTTATTTTTATTTTTGATTTTTTTACATTTATGTTATCAATATTATCTAATAAATTTGACAGTAATTTTTTTGTTCATCCAAACGATACAAAATTCTTACTTCCACACCCGACAAAAAAAAGAGTACCAATGCCACAAAAAAAAATTTTTGTAAGTTGGAACCTGCAATTATAACTTTTCCATTATCAACCCCCCAATGTTAGTGAGCTCCTTTTTCATTTTCTTATTTTTTATTATTAAGTTTAGTAGATTTCATACTAATAAATTTGTTGTATAATTTTGGAGATTTAAATTAGTAAGTTTTAATATTTTTAATTATAAGGGCTTAAATTATAATTTTAGTATTTTTTTTCTACAATTTGAGTAACTTATTTTTATATATAAATTTTATACTAAAATTACTAAATCTTGTCTTCCTTAACTTGATATCTTGCCTCAGCCTCTGGAAAAAAAAGTGAAAACAACATACAATTTTTTTTCCGGCCATAATTTCTTGTCAAATCATAACAATAGCAATGAGTATAATCTAATGCTGGGACTAGTAATTTCAAAGTAGTTTGTGCGTCGTAATTTTGGGGGGGGGGGGGGGAATCATTTCCAATGTCCCTAAACTAAGGGTAACCGCAAATATAATTTTTTGTTGAATCGATAATAATAATAATAATAATAATAATAATAAAAATAATAATAATAATAATAATTTTTAGATGTAACCTAAGATCTACTCCCCATCTAAAAAATAATTAACCGTATTTTTTCGGTTGTTTTTAAAATATTACGTCTTTTATTTTTTATAAAATTTTTACTATCAAATTTACCTTATTACACTAATTTAAATTTTCATTGCGACAAAATGTAAAAGACCTTTTTTATTTAATCATTATTTAACCTCCTATAGCATAATATCTTTATTTTTTTATTTTAATTTTTGAGACAAAAAATAAAAATAAAAATAAAAAAGCAACGAAGAGAAACATGGCGATGGCGGTGGGATTGTGGGATAGTAAATGTTGGAGCTGAAAGTAGGGGTGTATGCATTTGACCCTCACCCGATATCTAACCTAAAACCTGATCCGAAATATTAGGTTAGGGTTAGATCAACAACGAGGAAATGGTCACTTTGGGTTGACTCGAACCCAACCCGATATAAAGAAAGAAAAATCGGGTTGGTTCGGATCCAACCTAACTTAACTTGATTGGCCCGAAATATTTACCCAAGCCCATCTCCAGGCCACCAACTCATTTAATCCTTAACCCAACCTATTTTAGCCCAACATTTAAACTAACTTCTTACCCATAAAAAAACCAAGCCCGACCCAATTTCCTAACCCTAAATAATACCTCACTCACTAACCTAACCCTGCTGCCCACTTGTTCCCTGCTGTCGGCTACCTCCCTCCAGCCTTCCCCTCGTCCAGTCATGCTCATGTGCTTCGTCCTTACTCTGATGTTTCTGCTCCTAAGTCTCAGACTCTCAACCATAGCCCACCCTCTTCCTCGCCCCACCTTTGTGCCTACACTGCCTTCCCTTACCTCACCTTGTCGACTCATCTTCGCACCAGGTGCCACTGTCGATTCGTCGCTAGCCTCTCTTTCTCCTTCACTTACATCACCACCCTAGCCTCACCTCACCCTTATGCCATCGTTACTAGCCCTGCCCTATCGTTGCCAAGGCCTTTACATGACCACCGCGAGGTACACAACCTCCTCGCCCTACCGTTTAGCCAAACATAAGAATGGAGATTCGGGCAAAACCAATCCAACCTGACCCTAATCCATTTTTTCGGTTAAGGTTGGTTCGGGTTCAAAAAAAAAAATAAATTGGATAGGGTCGGGCAATATTTTTTTTATGGAGAACTTGTTTAAAAATTTTGGGTTCCGACTTGAACCCGAAACTTATAGCCCTAGTTGAAAGAATGTGTGTAGCCTTTAGCTATGCGTGATTTATGTCGGTCCTTTGTATTGCTCACCAGTTACAAAAACATTTCTTTATTAGATTTAAGAATTGTAAAATTTGACTTGATCTGAAAACCTAATTTGACCCACCCGAATCTAAGCCCGGCCTAACTCGATTTGACTAGAAAAGTTAATGACCAAAACTCGACTATACACAACTGACCTGAACCCGAACCCAATTAAAGTGAAATACGAGAAAATCTGAACCGAACCAAACATGACCCGATGACTAAACTCGACAAAACAAGATTTTAAATTAAATCAACATAAAATATATGGTTGACAAAGACTTTAGAAAACTTATGATTTAATATATGTGAATGAGTTTATTCTATTTTGTTGATATGTTTTGCGTTGTAGAGTGAATGACTTAGAGCTATAAGAAACGATTAGTGAAACAGTGATAAAAATATATGAATACTTAGGTTTTAGAAATTATAGTACTCATTTCGTCCCATATTCTTTGAAATAATTGAAATTTTTAAATAGTTTGAATTAAATTTATTCATACTATTCCCACTGTCTCAAATTCTTTGCACTATTCATATTTTAATAATTAATTTATAATTTTTATTTTCAACATTTTAATATATAAATAAAAAATTTTATACATGAATGATAAATCAAGACTTATAGTTTTTAAATATAATATATATATATATATATATATATATATATTTTAAAATTTCAATAAACAATAATATAAATAAATTTAAATCAAACTAGTTAGAAAAGTTAAATGAAGCAAAGAAAATGGGATGGAATGAAGATTATTTGTTAGAAAAAAATTAAAAAAATACATATTTAGAAACTATAGGTCTTTATTTATTATTTAATATAATAATTTTTCATTTATATACTAAAATGTTGAAAATAAAAAATCATAGATTAATTGTTGAATAGTGAATGTTATAAAGAACTTGGCATAGAAAGAGTATTTTATTACGAAATTATATATTAATATATATTCGTAAATTTTATATTATTTTTTATATCTAGTTAAATTAATTTTTAATCAAAATTAAATAAAAAAATTGAATCGATTCAGCCATTTCGACTTATTTATCAGTGCATTGAGTAAACTAGATAATTAAGTTGAATCCGGTCTAAGACCCGATAATCCGACTTAATTAGATTTGAACCTAGATAAACCCAGTCTGACTAAACCCGAACCTGAAAATCTACTCAACCCAAATCAACCGGAACCCAAATAATCTGACCTGAATCCGAATACATGCTAACATGATTAAACCCGAACTTGAATGACCTGACCCCGAACTTAACCCGACTGACCAAATTGCCATTCCTAATTAGATTTAGATGAGACACTCACATATTTAAGATCTGCAACATTATATGGTAAAAACTGAAGATTAATTTGCAAAATTATTTCCTGATCAACTGACTAAGACTTATTAGGTATTTGGTTTACGTCTCACTAAAATGTGAGTTTTTGGGGTTTAGTTTAGTTAATTTGTTTTTTTTTTTTAAGGTTCGTCTTTTTGATATTTATAATATGATTACTGGTTCGTATCAGATATTCGATCACTATCCACTGGATTGCATCTGTACTCAAAATTCAGATGACATAGGCAAAATTACTTTTGGGCCTACTTCCACAGCCCATAGCAGAAACATGTTCTTATCACGGCCCATTGTTTTTATGTTGGATAATCCAACCCAAACCTCTACACGAGGCCTTTAGGGTTTCTACTAATTTGTAATTTGCGAATTCCGTACAGACGACGTCGTTGTAAGCTTTCTTCCTCCAGAGTCGAGGGAAACGAAAGTGCACCGGGCAAGACCTCTCGAGTTCTGCCAGTGAGAAGCCAGCAACCAGCTCCGTCCAGCGAGCGTTGAAGCTTGTCGCCGCCGTGTCGCCGGTTTAACCGTAAACCGAGCAACTAACATAGCAGAACTTGAACCCGAAGCGGGCGAGAGAGGAGGGGAATTTTGGGGAAAATGGGGAAGATAGAGTACAAGCGATTGAAGGGAAGCCAGAACATGAGGCTTCGATTACTGCTTTCGACTCTTTCCTCGAAACCTATTCTTATCGAGGACATCCGCGCCAATGACACGCTTCCTGGCCTTCGCCCCCACGAGGTCTCGCTCCTCCGCCTCTTCGAGAAGGTATGCGATGACTGTGTCGTCGAGATTAACGAAACGGGTAAGATTTTTTTTCCTGGTTGAGCTTCTTGGTTGTTGACAAGCTTCGATTTTGGAGTCCAATTGGTTGTTATTTGTTCTGGTACGATCGTGGGCAGGCACGAAATTTAAGTACAAGCCAGGAATTGTGATGGGTGGGAGGAATTTAGTGCATGATTGTGGTGTTAGTCGGTCAATCGGGTATTTCCTGGAGCCGTTGTTGGTGCTTGGGCTCTTTGCTAAGAAACCCCTCTCTATAAGGCTCAGAGGTATGCTTATTCTTATTATTTTTTTGGTTCTTTTGGAGTTTTATTTATTTATTTTTTGTATCCATTTCCCTAGTATTTTCCTGTGTCTCTTTTTGTGTTGTATCAAGAGAAATAGAATGCACTTAGGTATGCATTTTGCGTCATTTTGAGTATCTCCAACAATGATCCTTCTGTTACTTGCTCAATGTGGTAGCAGTTCAACAAAAATGCTGCTTATGAAATATGATATGATTTCCATGCACCAGGACTGAAAATTTAAGTATGAAACGTCCATGATAATGATGGTAAATGTATAGTGGTTTCACATGCGGATGGTGAAGTTTAGGATAATAGAGTTGCACTTTTATTATTCAGAAGCCAATAATCTTTATGTTTCAAGAGATGCATAACAGTAACTACTAACTATTTTGGACTACGAGTTTTACTTGTTTTTCTGGCGCATGCATTATTGCAAATGTTGAAAGAGTCTGCGACATTAGTTGTTTGGCTTTAGTTTTGTCTTTTCCCCTAGCCAAACCTATCGTTGAAAACCCAACCCAAAACTCACAATTTGCTTATGTGATATGACTACATCGTAAACTTTGGGCATTTTTTATAACAAACTTGTGCAGACGGTGTGTAGGGAACACTCTATATTCATGATGCCGTTTTATGTTTAGGTATTACAAATGATCCTAAAGACCCGTCTGTGGACACTTTCCGTTCAACAACAGTACCGTTGCTGAAGCGATTTGGTGGCTCCTTGGAAGGATTGCAACTGAAAATCGAGAGCCGTGGAACCCCACCACTTGGTGGTGGTGAAGTCTTGTTGACTATTCCAAATATTCAGAGTCTGGATGTAAGCTCTATTCCTATTTGGGATATCCTTTTCCCATTTCTGGATCTTGCTTATCCTTATCAGTTTCATTGCAGAGTATCATTTGGACTGATGAAGGTATGGTTAAGAGGATTAGAGGGGTTGCATTCACTACCAGAGTGAGTGTTCAACTAGGAAATGAAATGATATATGCCACTCGAGGAATATTTAATCGTTTGCTTCCAGATGTTTACATCTTCAGTGATCACAAAACTGGTCCACAAGCTGGGAAGTATGTGTGCTAGGCATTTGATTTCGTAAAGTGATCTTTGAAGTATAGAATTAGACATGACAATGTTCATTTCAATACAGCTCACCCGGCTATGGAATTTCACTTGTTGCGGAAACAACTTCTGGTTGCTACATCTCTGTTGATACAACAGTTGCCTATGCGTTACGGAATGACTCTGGTGAAATTGAGGATGAAGATGCCAGGAAAGAACTGATGCCAGCAGCTGATGTTGGTGAGCAAATTGCTTCCCTTCTCCTGCAAGAGATTGAGCTAGGTGGTGTGGTGGATTCATCTCATCAGGTTTGTGTTTCATTCTGCTTTATGAAATCGAGAGTTAAGAGTTCAGCGTCAATTGCTCACAAATGAATTTCTGCGGTCTTGTGCACTGGTATACTGCATTCTTCCATTGTGCTTCCATCCCGCATAAGATATAAAAGCACTAAGAACAATGATTATGTGAAGCAAAAACGACGTAGTGGTGAAGTTTAGATGAACTGAAAAGGGTTCCTGTATCCAGGAATGACAGGATTAGGAAAAAGGCTAATTTTCTAGTTCTAGAACGTGCTGGTTTTTCTTAATGTGCTGTAGGTCAATTTAGATAGTTCAAATAATCCTCATGTTTAGATGCAGGTGTTCAGGTTCCATTTTGCAATACCTCTGTTTGTTTTTCCTTTCATTTTCTTGTGATTTATAATTACATAAGAAGCTGACTAGGTTTTGTTATAGGGTTTGCTGTTCATTCTGATGGCATTGGGCCCGGAGGATGTTTCCAAGGTTCGTGTGGGGAAGCTGTCTGCGTATGGAATAGAAGCGCTGAGACACATTAAAGAGTTTCTGAATGTTCATTTCAACTTTGAACCAGATCCATCAACCGGTACCATTATTGCTAGATGCAAGGGATCCGGATTGAAAAACCTCTCTAGAAAGCTTTCATGATGGTGTATGCTCCATGTTGCTTGGGGTTAGCTTTACCAAGTTTTGACAGTACCATATGCACTAACTGGTTGAGGTTCTTATGCAGTTCTATTGCTTCATATGTGTGTTAAGCCAATTTATGAGACCAAATCCATAGATTGTATTCGTCTTTACCTACACCTTGAAGTAGGCAACATCTCAGGGCTCATAAACTTACTAGTATAGAGATTGTAATCTTACCTTCAGGCCGAATATGAACTGATTAGACTTGTGGGTTTTTCTTGCGTGCTAAGAATCTCGGTTCTGGGGTTGAATTGCTTTATGGCTGAAGTGACTCTCTGATTTCGAGGTTAAGTGACTTGCTTTGACTGCTAAAATCTCCATGGAGCGTGGACGTCAACTAGTGTTGGCTATGTTGCCGATTTAAATTCCGATATCTAGGAAGGGCAGAGTGGTTTTTATTCTTTAAAATGGATAGCTGTCCTCTCATTATTCATTCGTGGAGGAATATGTAAAATGAAGTTTCTGAAACAAAATCCACAATTGGGAGAACCATAAAATTCCCAATGTTTTTTCTTGGGACATACACACAATATATATATATATATATATATGTAGGAGGTTAGAGGTGTACAGAGGCCAAGCAATATATATATATATATATATATAGGAGGTTAGAGGTGTACAGAGGCCAAGCTCATATGAATAAAAACATGTCCATGTCCATCTAAATGATTAATAAAAACATGTTTAAAATGACTATTTCGGCCCAAAGCAGGCTTCACAGCTCGCCAAAAGGCCCACCTGTCTCTACCATGGCCCATTGGATTTGCGCCTCAACTCAGCTGAATTGATTTGATACAAGTTTTCGTGGACCGAAAAAGTCACTCTCTCGGTTGGCATTTGGATGAATGGTTGATTAGATGAATTAGGGTTGGTAAATTGTTGAGCCACAAAACCAACGTCCCAGACTCCATAAATGTATGAGGTTTCGTTTTAATCATATATAACATGCACATCATTAGTATTGTGAAGAATGATAATACTGATTGTAACACATTTATTGTGCTAGTGTTAACATAAAAAGTGTCATTGGCATGGACTTTATCGGTATGAACTCCACGAAACTGTAAACTAAGTATTGGAAAAAAAAACTTAAAATTGAAGCTGAAAGAGAGAGAAATGGACATGAGAAAAAAAAAAGGAAAGGTATAGTAGTGAAAAACTTTTCAAAGGGAAGCTTCAACATCAAGGCTTCGATTACTGGTTTGGTTTGGGGTGAATTGGGAATGGTAGTTCTTTTGTTAGATCCACAAAATCTTGGGTTCTCAGGCTCATCTTGTTCCTGAGGAAGTAGAGGACTCTATTTTAATGTAAGGCGAGAGCGAGGATGATTGAGATCTCATTAACGCCTCCCATGGCATTCATAGATATAAGTAGCTTAGACTCCATCCGCATTAGGCTCATGGGATTCACATAGCCGAACGATTGACTTTGATACCACTTATTAGGAAATGGGTGGGAAATCCATCTAAGCAAGTCATAAACATATGTAATTAAGCCTTTTTTAAACTGAGAAGCTTAAACTAATGGGTCACGAACATATAAGTAGCTTACTTCTTTACATGCGATTAAGTCATATATAAAAACCCCTATAATCTTAGGAATAACATGCACAATTAGAGAAATTAATAATGCCTCAAATTTGAGTTTCAGTTACAAAACTAACTCATGTGAGTCAGCCGAGTTGGAAGGGGTAAGTGTAGCACAAAGTTTTCTATATGGTTTACCCACAGGTAGCTTTTGGTTTTCTTAACAAGATTTCTTGTTTATTGCTTTTGTTATGGCAGGCACGAAATATAACCACAAGCCCAGAATTCTTGATAATTGGGAGGAAGTCGATGCATAATTTTTTTTCCCCTCAGGTATTTTTAATTTTTTTACACCCCGTTCCCCTTCCTGATTTGGTTGTAACATTGGCTGGAAAACAAAAATTAAGGTTAACAATTTTTTTCCTTTGCATTTTTCCATTTTTGGCATCTTAAATTCAAACTTTATCAGCTCACAAGAAAGGTTTATCAAAACTTAGGGGTTAACTTATAACTTTTTAAAAAGTACAAGGACTAAATTTTTTTTTGATAAACATAGTGATGAAATTGTAATCTCTTAATAAATTAGATGCCACATTGTAATTTCTAAATGAATATTAAAACGAAAGTAATATTATAATCTGAATGCAAAAGCTTACCAAAGTTTCGCCTACTAGCTTCGCTGCTTAGCGCAATGACATATAAAATGAGTCAGACAACAATCAATTGCAGCACTGTATCAATCTATTAATTTCAACAAAATAATTCAGCTTCCTCCATGGCTTCCTTTTCGGATTTTGAACCCAATTCACCGCATTAGTTGCATCACTTTCAACCCAAACCTTTATATCCGATTCGGTTTAATTTAAGTCAATTGACTTCAAAATGATTTATTTTTATTCTTATGTCTTTTTTATTTAAAATTAATTTTAATTAAAAGTTAATATTATATAGTTTCTATAATTCATTGAAAATATAATTTTTTTAATCTTACTAAATTTTTATGAATTTTTTTATTTTAATACATTAAAACAAAAAAAATTCATAAAAATTTGACAATATTATAAAAATTTACTTTCAAATAGATTATTGTATCTATATAATATTATTTTTTAAATAAAATTGATTTCAAATAAAAAAGATGTAAAATTAAAAATAAGTTTCCGGACCCACCCTCAAACAAAGCGCTCAGAGAATTTCTAAAACCTTTGTTACATTATAATCTAAACACTCTGGCCACATATTCCCCCAATAGCACCTAGACCAAGCTTCCTGAACATTGAGCTGTTGACTTGAAACTTCAACTCGGTCATTGAAGAAGGAGACCATTTTGCAACAATTTGACTTCAATCAGCAGTTCTAATAGTACCAACACCAACTACTTCAATATTCTACAAAAGATCCACCAGTGAGTAAGGAGAAGATGGCCAAATGGCTTTAGATCACTAGCTCGCTCTAATTTTGATCTACTCCGACATTGAATCACATTAGTCTCGTTTTTCTTGGAAACAAGCTTATTTCGAGATTGCCACAAATACGAAATAGAATAAAAAGTAGTCAACGACAATTGCTATCTCAAAGCCACTGAATTGGGTGCATTACCACAACCCAATCGTCCTGAAACCTTAAGTTGGACAAAGATTCCTCTTAAAATAAAAAATCTACGACAAGAGATGGAATCGTCGACCCAGAAAAGACTTTTCTTCCACATAATTAGAACTCCACCAGATGCACCTTCTGCCTCAGACAACTAGACGCCAATTCCACTTCTGTTCCACAATTTTTTGAGCCATCTGCCATCAAACAAATTATTTAACTTGGTCTCCTGAACAAGAAATAAACGCATCCGGATTTTCTTTTGCCAACTAGGAAGATAAGTCCTCCTTTTTGCATGAACTTCCCTTTCCCCTATAATATTAAAACTTCTAACCTACTCATACCTTCCATCATGTTTGGTTCTTATCCCATTGGTTTTGAGACGACACCTGGACCCTCCCCTCACTTGAAGCCCACTTCTGCAACAAACTGTTCGGCTGAAAAACCCAATATTGAAAGCGTCTAGTGGCGCTCCTTAACCAAACTACATGCTTCTCGACCGTCACATCAACATCCCAAGGTTTTATTAATGTTAAAAATATCAAATTTGTCACTAATATTTTAGGTTGAAAGCGGATATGTTATTATAGTTTTTTTTAGCCCAATCTACAATTAATATTTTAAAATAGACAGAATATGGTACCGAAGTTTTAAATTAAGATTGGATATGCCATTAACCATTAAATATTTAATAGAAAACGTTAAAAAGCTAATGAAAAATGTTAAAAAATAATAAGTTTTGAAAGTTTAGGGTGATAATGTAAATCTTAATAAATTTTAAAGATTTTTTTATAATTAGACTATTTCTCTTTCTCAAATGCCAGTGAGGAAATTAGACAATAGAAAAAGAGAGAATGTGGTGATGAGGTTGGGATGCTGATGATGGAGACAGTGACAGAGCTGAAACGTTGATGGTAGAGATCAGACCCCTTTTTTGGTAAAAATCTCAAGAGTCATAATATATTTTTAAAAATATATAATAACTCCAAGATTTTAAAACCTGCATTTTTTTACATTTTTCGTTATTTTCTAACCGGCAGTGAGATATTCGAATCATTTTAAAACATTAGTGGGAGATTATGTTAAAAAAAAATTTATAATAATATATTCACTTTCCACCCAAAATATTAGTGGTAAATTTGATATTTTTATCTTTAATTAACCAAATACTTCACCAGTTGATTCTGAAAGCTAGTCACGATCGTTTGGGCAAGAGAAACATATTAAATAAAACTGATTCTGTCGCCATGACTTTTGCTTCCCACTTATATATGCGTCGCAGAAAGGATGTTTTTATACTCAAAATCATTTATAAATATAAAAATTACAAAAGTTAAAAGGAACTATAGTAAAATTAAAATATGAAGTGTCTGTTGTATGAAATTATTTTATCATTCCAGCGGCAGAAAAATATCTTGAAAAATAAACTTTGTCGGAATCCGGATGTTTCACTTTGAGGACCAGATAAGTTTAACCAGTCGCAATCCAACTTGTATGGCATATATATCCGGTTGTCTTGTCCTATCGCCCAGCCCACCGTTGCTTTCCTTTCTACCACATTTTGGATCAGTTTGTCTTTGCTTGGCCCACTCTTAGCTTATAGGAACCGATCCAAAATTTGCTAACACCAATTTCCAACGTCTTTCAGTCCCATCTCCCAACCATCTTGAATCTTCGAAAACAAATGAAATCTCTTTCTGTTGTTGGTGTTCCGCAGTGCAGCCAAAGACACATCTCTAAAACCAGGAAAAATTCATGCTTTACATTTGTCAAATATTTTTTTTCTACTCTATACTAGATGAAAATATTTCTAGTTGAAAATTTATGTTATATAGCAAGATGATGACACCAAATTAATGCTGAGTATCTGAATAGTAAGTAGAGCAATAAGCAGAGTTTTAAAATTTAGTAAGAAACACATTTCTATAAAATGTTCTATATTCATTCGATATATATTTTTTTTGTTTCCTTACCGATATCATTTGCAGGTTGATTAGATGCTTAACAAAATTCTGTACACAAAAAGACAGTCTTACAATGAATTTCTGCTTTATGGGTGGATTTCAATATATTCATTATTTTAATGACAAATTTGCAATATAAGAAATAGTTGAAGGATAAATTGTGCAATTTAGCCAATATATAAACATTGAAATGAGTTTACAATTACCGAAAAATGGTAATTACGGCAACGGATGGAAGATGGAGTTTCTCATTTGTTTTGTTAGTTTATCATTTTCTTAGAATTTTTCAGTTTCTCATTTGTTTTGGATCAAGAGAATTTTCGTCTTCGGACGAAAAATTTAGGCTGGCTCAACATGGACCTAGGTCCATCCTTACAATACCCTCGCGCTTAGGCTAATAGCACGTGGCCAACAGCCAATTGCAGAAACTTGGACCTCAAAAACCTGAGCTTAAAAGT
This sequence comes from Aquilaria sinensis, assembly GCA_005392925.1. Taxonomy (NCBI): domain Eukaryota; kingdom Viridiplantae; phylum Streptophyta; class Magnoliopsida; order Malvales; family Thymelaeaceae; genus Aquilaria; species Aquilaria sinensis. The sequence goes on along the minus strand of SMDT01002718.1, from coordinate 328,593 downwards.
TGATTTTATTTCTTAATGTTTACATTATAGAAATGACAAAATTTGACTTGATTTGATAACCTGATTCAATCCACATGAACCTAAATCTGACTTGACCCTATTTAATAAAAAAAAAATTAATGACCCAAACTTGATTATATCCAATTTGATCTAAACTTGAACCAGAATCCAAAATAACTTACGACTGAATTGATCCAAACTCGAAATGACCTAAACTTGATATTGACCTGATCCAAATCCGAGATAACTTGATAATTAAACTTGACACATAATTTTAACTTTCATCCTAAACCTTAACTTTTCTGTTTCATTACCTTATATATTTAGTAAGTCTCATATACATAGGCTTTCATATTTAGTAAATTTCATTTTATTAGGACTTCCAAATATTTGGAGAAGGTGACTTCCATAATTAGTAATTTTCATTTTTTGAGACTTTTACATTTAATAAGTCTCATATTGGACGAAGGAACTCATATTTTCATTTTTTTTCCGACTTTCATGTTTAGCTAGTAATTTTCATATTTTGGGAGGAAATTTTCATATTTAGTAATTTTCATTTTTTAAGTACTTTTATATTTAGTAAATCTCATATTTGAAAAATATATTTCCATGTTTAGTTAGTCTCATATTTGCGTTTTTCGAAAAACAAATAACTTCTATACTTTGTAACTTTAATGATTGTAGTAGTCAACCGTCAAAATTACAAAAATTCATTCACAAAATTTTGAGTATAGTATAATAAGGTACCTAAATTTTAAAAAATTGAATTTCAGTCACCTATAATAATTAAAAAATAAGTCATTAAAATTTTAAAATCTTTGCATTTTCACATAAAATTTTTAAAATTTTGCAGTTTAATAACTAATAGTGAACTGTAGTTACATTCCATAACAATTTAATAGAAAATTCATCAGAACAGGAGCATAGAAAATTGTTGCGGTATATATCTAGGTGATAGCTAAGTGAGGATCTGGGTAACTTATGCAGTGATAACTGAAGGATATGAGTCTAGAAAAATAATCAAGTATTATAAAGTATTACAAATAATTTTAAATAACCTAAATATGTAATAAAATATATTGAAGAAAATTTTTATGAATTTTTCAATTAAACATACTAAGAAAAGAAAGTTTAACTTAAATTAAATCTAAATTAAATCGCACAAAAAAAAAAATCAAATTCTTTAATCTAAATTTTAACAAAAATTGAATAAAAAATTGAATCAATTCAGTCATTTCGACTTATGCACTAGCAACCTAAGTGAACTCAAAGGTTAACTTGAAACCTGATCTGAAATTACCCGGGATTGAATTGCCCAGATCTATATTGAACCTGAACCCAAATAGACCCGACCCAACTCAATATGAACCTGAACCCAAATAACTCGACCTATGCCCTAATTCATGATAATCCAATTAGATCCGAACCTGAATGATCTAACCCAACCCACGCAATTTTCATATCTAAGTCTTACCTCCTCTAAGCCTAAGCCTTTAGCATTTTGAGACATTTAATTAAATAAGAGAGTAGTACCATTAGGGATTGGGCATGAAGGATGCCAATCTGCTCTATGAAGCGCGAGATCCACCTTTAATACACTGAAGATATGTATGATCCTCCCCTCACTTTTATAGATCAAGTCACAGCTAGCATTGCCTAACTTTTAGATATCCATAGATATCCAATTCATAAGATTTTGGTAAATATTTTAAATTAGAAAATTTTTTGTAGCTATTTCAAGTATTTGTTTTAGAGTCATTAGTTAGCTGACGGATGACGGACGTGACAAATAAAGGAATGCAAAAAATGTGTTTTTCAGTATATATTTTTTCTCAATTTTTATTTTTCTTTCTCTATAAAATATGTTTACATTTATCAATTTTTAAAAGAAGTAATTGAGCTTGCAAGGCTAAAGTCTTCCAGAACAAGGCAAAACCACATGGCCATCGTAGAAAGCAACTCCAGCGCACCTGCTTTTGTTCCCAGCACACGGCTTTGGATCGTAACTAATTGTTTTGGACTGAATCGGAGCAATTTATCATTATCGGACTAATGTCTAACATATTGTATCAACCTAGCTGAGGTGCTTTCAATCAATCTAACTCTTATCTTTGTACCAATTTTTTTTTTTTTCAATTCAACTAGGATTAACTTGAAACAATAATCTTGCCGATAAAAAAAAACTGGATCAAGAGTACCCTAGGATTTGATCAATTCTGAATTGTTACCGCTACTATTTTTACAATAATATTCAATAATACACAACTTTATTATTGTTTCCAATTTCAGGAATAGCTCACAAAACACTTCTTGACTTTGGGAGATAGGCCAATTTTGTGTCATCGGCCAAATGTTTTAACGAAACATGACAGGTCAACCTGTGGTATAGAAAAGCAGAAATGGGAATGGAAGAGGAGCTCAACAATAGTTTCTTGGCCTAGAGACCCATGGAGCTCCACTTGGAGCTCCAAACCTACCTGTTTTTAAAATGTTATCGGTGGATCATGATCTATCATGCTCCTAAAGTGGTGGATCATTAAAAAAATTGTTTCGTTGGAGCAAGTCAAACTGTATCTAGTTCCACTAAAGCGGGGCTCTATACCCATTCCTAGATATCATACTAAAGCTAAGGTCGATACTAAGGCTTGGATTAGAAAAGGCATCTATTAAAGCCCAACTCAATTAGGGTTTAGTGCAATAAGCTGGCACTGGATTCCAGAGATATTTAAGGAATATGAATTCTATATGGCATGAAATTCTACATTAGTTATACTTTCTAAAGCATATGAAACACACCAGATCCTATAAAAGAAGACCCCCATGACACATCTAAGATATGTTCTACAACTCTACTTCGCTAACTATTTCGAACATTGCCGGAGAGCTAACTTGAGTGTCGGAGGGTCCCCTCATAAGCATAATCAGGGGGCCTGCCTATGTCTTTGTTTGCTAGTATCTTGCTCTTGGTCCACGTCTATGTCTTTGTTTGCTAGTATCTTGCTCCTGGTCCACATCTACGAACATTCAGGAGTCTAGCTATCAATTTAACATTGTCTATGGAAATGAAGCATGGTGGATACAATGAGATTCTAACATAACTAGAATTAGTCATATGACCAGAACACCATTGAGGGTGGGCAGAATCCCAAGAGCAAGCAGGGGCTTCCCATAGTGTAGAGACTAGACAAAGAACTACCGGTGATGAACTCCCACTATCACTTTGGGATTTGAGAAAAGGAAGCGATTCAATAGGAGATTGGAAGGATATATTAATTCATCTCAATAGCAGAAATACAAATTAGAGGTACCAGATCCAAAGCGACATATGCATGTTTGAAATACGCATAATGGGGAAATCGTATGATGCGAATATTTCCCAAGCTAACTGGAAGACAATACCTTGTGATATTAGTGAAAAGTATGTTTCAACCGAACGTTTATAAGCTTGAGCGGAAGAAAGCTCCTTAAGAAATGTCTTAAGTTTGAACTTTATGAATGGAAAACGTGCTTTACTAGAGCTTCTCTCCAGTGGTGTATGATAGACTTGATCTGAATTAATTAGGTTTAATAATGCCATAATCTTGTATCAAATAGGATAAAATCTTAGAGTCACCTCAAAATCCAACCATTTCTGTTCACTGATTTCAAGTACAAATGTTTTCTTTCCTCTCGCTTCGAGAAAGGTAAGGGGGACAATAGTGTTGTTAGTTAAAAGTGAGGGTACTCTAAAAAGCCTGTTGGGGGTAGGATTGTTTATGCAATTGTCATCCAATTATTTGTTGGTAATAAGCATATGAGTATATATATTATTTTTCATGTTAAAAAAGCTAGGAAATACTTATAATACGAGCTCTTCGTTCAAAATAGTTTGTTTTGTTTTCTCACTCACTTATGCGTCGTATAAATGAAATGCACGTAATGGAAACTCCTACACATTCATAACAATTTATTTCGAAATACTTATAATACGAGCTCTTCGTTCAAAATAGTTTGTTTTGTTTTCTCACTCACTTATGCGTCGTATAAATGAAATGCACGTAATGGAAACTCCTACACATTCATAACAATTTATTTCATCAATATAAATGCATGTCCCAATATTATTGTCTGAAATCTCATATACATTAACTGAATACCCTCACGCATATATATATATAACTATTTGTAGAAACACCAGCAAGCTATTGCTAGCTCTGCTTCAGGCGTCTCCTCCTGCTAGTATACACCTACATTTGCACTATACCCTGCCTATTCTTATGATCAACTCTCTAATTCTTCTCTAAATTGTAATTAATTACTCTATCATAATTAATTATCCAACCTTCATTTGTTTCTACCCCTTTTCTTTGGTTGGAGGGGGCGGTGGGGGGTCACGTAAAAACATGCATGCTAGGTATTGGCTATATACCTTCATGCAACAAAATCCGGCAACAGTTGTGCGGCGAACTCCTTCGTTCTGTTCTGCAGTTCCATGTTCTGGTAGCCAGTGCCGGCGCCTGAATGAGACGCCGGCGCTGAATTTATGCCGCAGAAGTCAGAATCTGCTGGTCCTAACTCTAGCCTTCTTGCTAGCTGAATGTTGTGGTGACTGGATAAAAAGCTGTGTTGGTTACCTGAAAGAGACAGGTTTTCACAATGTGGGAGTCCTAGAGTGAGCGAAACGCTGCCGTTTCCGTGAAAACTCGGTGCTGCCAGCTGCTCCAAAGCGTACCCACCGTAGGAGCCGCTGTGGCTAGTGGTTCCCGCCACCAACAGCCTCTCGTGATCCCCGAACTTCGCGCCGACTCGTTTGGCGCCAGATGAGGAGAGGATATTGTTCAGGGAACTCTGCATGTCCCCGCTGCCACGTGGCTTCTTTGGGCTCGGTTGGAGGATCCGGTCGGGGTCGGAGGATCCGATTAGGGTGAAGTCAGGCGGCTGCTGGAGAGGGCCGCCCAAGGGAGAGGAAGAGATTGTGGAGCTGGAGAACTCGTGACGGGATGAGTTCATTTTCTGGGACGTCGTCGGGTTTCCGGGTCTCTCTGACTCCGGTTTGCGTGTGTTGTACTGTTCCTTAGGGTTAGTCTCGGTCGAATTCGGATTCGGGTTCGGATCCTCGGCCCCTTTCTTCTCTTGTTCTTTCATTTCCTCCAGGTACATCTCCTCTACCATAGGCTTCCAAAGACGTACACGGGCATTTATGAACCAGTTCGAAACCTGCGGTTTCCAAGGGCAAATCTTAATTTTTAAGAGTAGTGATCCAGCAACACAAGATTGCAAAACATCAAAATCAACAAATTAATACGGCAAAATGAATGTATTTGGACACAGTTTAAATTTAAGTGAGTCTCGTAAATAAACACATATTTTAGTAGTAGAAACACTTTTATAACAGTATTTGTACGTAGTTATTATACTATTATTCAATCTAAATTGCAATTTTCAGTTATGGTTTAAAAATGTTGGGTTAATTAGGGAAAAGGAAAATTATAACAAGAGAGAAGAAAGCAGATGTATATACTTGGCTCCTGGTAAGCCCTGTTTGTTTGGCCAGCAAGGCCTTGTCTGAATCCTTTGGATACCTGCAAACCACATTGAAATGATAAAATTAAGATGCCATTAATGCAAAACCAAGTTACCATTATAACGTTATATCCATAAAAATCATACAATAAGTATGACATTAAATACAAGGACATTGGTTATTATGTAACATTATATCCTTAAAACAAAATTTTGCTTTAGATATATATAGTTGTATTTGTTGTTGCTATCTACAAAATTATTTAACAAAAGAAAAAAAGATATTGATAGATAAGATTCCCAATACTATGATTTCTCAATGATCTATTGAAAGACAAACAAATGCTTTATGGTCAAGTAAACTACTGTTGAATAGATCGATCTACTTGTCAGCATGGAAACGAATGTTATGTCTATTCCGTACTGTTTTAAACTTTTCACTATAATGATTAATGATTCTACCATAATATTTGAGAAACAAATATAAAAATGCCACTACTTAGCTGATCATTTGTCATTTAATGGCTGCAGTGATTAGTGAGTAAGTGGATTCCCCCAACTACTCTTGCACATAATCAAGAGTTCCAGCGAAAAAGGGGCAAAAAAAACCACCATTCACCAATTCGTTAATTAATATGTTGAAATTTGGAGGGGGATACTAAAAAGTTTAAAAACATTCACAGTGCCTAGGCAAAATGGTTAAGGCGTAAGGGGATATCTACTTCAAACCTTCGACTTTGCGCACTTCCTCTAAAATGCTAAATATGCTGATTCTCTTTTTATTATATGTCTGCGTACTCTTAATCCTATACATTTATATAAATGCCTTGATTTTCAAATTCTCTGTATTATCCATAAGAACAAAGTCCAACCTACTTAGGTTTCAGATTTTCAGGAAATGAATAATTTCAGATGTTCTCCTAAATGAACTATTTGTTACTATTAATTTATATACTTACTCCACATTACATAGTAATGTTTACCATTATTTATTTTGCATATATGTATATAAATGCAATATATTGAGATAAAAATATTATGAGATGATCAAGCCAGTATAATTAGTTGCTTTGACCTTCTCACCAAAAATTTTCATGGCAAGCTTATAACATAAATAAATCAAGGGCAAAATTAAAGAAACGAAGCAAGGCAGGCGCACATACGGGTGAAGGAAGTGTTCAAAGAGCCAAGCACGAAGCACCGACACAGCTCTCTCCGGCAGACCTCTCTGGGGCCTCCACGCGTTCTGGTGCATCATCCCCAGTTGCTGCAGCGCCCGCTGCTGCCGCAGCTGCTGGTCCACAAACCTCAGCCGCGACCCCTCCAGCTTCGCTCCCATGCATTCCTCCTCTCCCAACCTCTTGCTCGTCGCCTTTATCTGCCCCTCTATCGCGTCTTTCAGGCACCGGAACTGCCGCGAGATCGTCTGCAGTGCCACCGATGTGTAAGACCTCGCCGACCCCCAACCCGCCGCCTGCTCGAACGTTGACACCACTGTCTGCATTTGCTGGTGGTATTGCCTGTACCTCTGCTCAACCTATTTCAATCACGTAAAAATGAAATTAAAGTTTACGGCATGAAATTTATAACATCCAACTAATTTCTCAAAAATTATGTTGGTACTAATAAAATTCATGTATCAGAAAATGAGAATCTATGAAAGGGTTATAATTGTTGAAATTTGAACATATATAAAAAGGCTAATTATGGTAAATAGTAGAAAACAACTAAGAGAAGCTAAGTAATTTATATTAGAGATAATAAAGATTAGGGTAAATGGAGAGAGAATATTAATTAATTAACCTCATCGAGCATGGTGAGGAGCTTGGCCTTCCTCATGTGGAGGTCCTGTCGTTGAGCGGTGGTGAGTTCGGCTGTGCGTTTATCGTTGTTGGGACTATTACGACTGTTGTTTTGGTCACCCATCGGTTCCTTGATGCTCGTCTTTATCTTGTGTTTGGTCCCCTCTTGAGTGGACACATCACCACTCTTTATTATCCCCTTCCCCACACTAACCACTTCCTCCAGAAGCTCCTGTGCTGCTCTTAGGTACTTGGACCTCAGCACCACGCAGTTCGACACCGCCGACACCGATGTAGACGACGGCGAGTTACCCGACACCGCTCCAACCCCCTGCATCAGTGGTTGACCCATCTGGTTAATACTGTTGTTGTTATTGTTGTGGTTGGTGCTGCTATTCTCGAGGAGAGACAGGGACAAGCCCTGTGTCCTGGGTGATGGTGCAGCTGGGGCTGGGGCTGGTGCAGGCTGCCGAAGCCCCAGCTGCCAGGTCGTGCTCTCACGGACTCCGCTGGGGCTTCCGGCAGGGGAGCTCTGTTCCATGTTGATACCCCAAAGGTAGGAGGGGCGGCCGGGGTCTTCGGAGCTGTGGGGCAGCATGGAAGCTGGGAGGGGCGCGTGAGTGAACGCGGCACTGGAGAGCGCGTGAGGAGTGGCGGCGGGATTTAGGAAGAGCATGTTGGGGAGTTGATTGGGTGTGTCAGAGAAAGGTACGTAGGCGGTGCTGGGGTTCATGAGATAGAGCGTCTGCATCGTCGTCCCATCAGCAGAAGCTGCTGCTTGGAGTTCAGAGCCGCCATGAAAGTACATCGCCATCTGATAAATTGCAGGCCAGGAAAAATCCAAACCCCTTTTGTTTGTAGCGTACGACGGAACCTCTATCCCTTCAAACCTTCTTTCCAGGAAAATTCAGAGGAGTTAGACTCAAATTTCATAATCATCCCATTTGGATCCTTGATCTACTGAAATCGAAGCAGCGAGCTGTTGCTTTGTAGGACACAGAACCTGCCAGAAAACAGAAAGGAAACAAGAACCCATGAAAAAGTGTTAAATTCAGATTGACCCATAAGCTCAAAGAAAGATCTTGACCTGTGTTCATATATATAGTGACAGAAATGGTAGATTTTTGGCAGAAAAGAGCGACAGAAACCCCAAAAAGGAAAAGACTGTGGCCTGATAAAGAATATAAAAACAAATAAGAAATCAATACATATCAAGATGGAAGAAGGGCTGGAGATGGGTATAATTAGACCAATTAGCTAGAGATAAAATTAGACAACAGGTGGGAGAGGGAGAAGCTGCTTGAACCTGACCACATGGCTTTTATATATTAGTTTATATCTATGATGGGAGCAGCAGTAGGAGTTAACCTTTTTGGGGGCTGATCAATTTTGCTGCTGATCTTGTCAGAACTCAAATTCCTGCTATTCTTGCAGCAGTTTGTTATAATATCTTGACTAAATAAATAAAAGAGACAGTGAGAGAGAGAGAGAGATCAGGAGACAGAGAGAGATGTGGAGTTAAGCCCATCACAAGATAAATAATCATATTCATACCACTTTTCTTTCCTGTTCCTTTTTTTTTCCCTTCTCTTTTCTTTTTTTTTAAACTTTTTTTTTTTCTGTTCCAGTTCTCCTTTTTCCCCCTTCTATTTTGTCCACATATAAGGTAAATTATGGAAATATCAAGACTCTCTTTTTGACTACCTAACAATCACTAATAAATAGTAGTATTTCAAAATTCCATATGATAGAAATACTATTAAAAATATATGAGTTCAAATTGAAATTGGCATTAAATTAATTATACTTAAATTCACAGTGCTAATTAAGCTGATATATATTAATTTGCGATTTATACATTATCGCTTTAAAGGTCCAATTAAATCGGTAGCATGTTTTGGTTTTAGAATATGAGGATAATTAATTCCTAAAATTTTGTTCAATTCACTACTACATATGATTGTTTTTTTTAATATTTGGTACTTAATGGTGGATCAATGATACAAAAATAGTGAGAAGATTAAGTTGGTATTTTATCATAAATTTATTTGGCTTTTTTCTTTTTTGTAGAGATCCTTATTTCTTTTTATCCAATCTCTTGCTGTAGTGACAAGTGAGTTAGGTATCCGCTGTAGAAGAAGAAAATTCCAGTCGCTTTTTCAGATCATTTTAATGCAGGCTTGTTTGATAGGGAACCACAAAATTAATTTGATAAAAAAGAATATATATTTCAATTTCTAATTATAGTTTGAAGTCATACTCCTCCGTTCTATTTTCTTTGAAGTATTTGACTTTTTCAATTAGTTTGACTTAAATTTATTCATATTATTGTTTGTTAGAAAAATATTTTAAAAACTATAGGTTTTTATTTATTATTTATATATATAATTTTTTTTTATTTATATACTAAAATGTTGAAAATAAAAAATTATAAATTAATTGTTGAATGGTAAATGTTGCAAAGAACTTGTGATAGAGAGAGCATATATTTACATATATGCACATCCAATATAAATTTAAAATTCTAATTTCTTTTATAAAAAAAGTAATTCTACAAGTGTTCATAATTTTATACTACAATTACTGAAATTTTATACTACAATTTAAATTTATACTACAATTACTGAAATTTCTTCTATAACAAAAGAACCCTTATAGCGCGACGGATGACGGACATGTCTATACCAGCTGATGACTAGGCCCCTGATCAGATAGCACGGATGTGTTCGTTGCGTCTGCTGTCCATCATGCTCAGATTTCTTCAAATATAATGCTGCTCCTATGTATGTTATGGTGGGTGCTCAGGGAATGTACGTACAGGTGTAGGATATGAATTTCAAGCAGCTGAAAAACGAGAAAATGTCGACTTCCACCAAGGCTTTAATAATAGAGACCCATATGTTAGAGAGAGGTCACGTTGGTTTGGCTTTTGCAACTTTATCTATTGTCTTTTTGTCTTCCAATTACCTTTAAAAAAAAAAAAAATACCGTAGATATTAAATGAATTTTTTCTTGTTTTTTTGTTTTTTAAATTTATGTGGTTGCTGCGAGAGTTGGATAAAGCACTAAAAGCACGAAGCCCTCTCCAAATCTCATCTATACCACATAAGAGGATTCCTTACGCGTGATTACATTTTTCTTCGTCAAGATAAATTTTCAATTTTGGTTTTTTTTTAATACTCTCTCGCGGCTGGTTCATAGCCGCATGAGACTTTCATCCTTTAATTTCTCTCGTCTTTACTTTTTTTTTTTTTCCTGGTACATTAGAGCAGGAGGTAACGATGAATAAAAGCTCACTTCGGTAGTTGAACTTGGCTAACAAGAGCTGCCCAATCCCAGCTTGCACGGAATTGAAGAAGCATAGAGAAGTTGAAACCACATAACCAAGGCATGTCAAGTAAGCGGAGTAAGCATTCCCCTCTTCGTGAATGCGACTGACCCTAGTGCAGCCACACATCGCCAAGAGTTTATGAAAATTAGACAAAATGTTCTCCAATGGGTGAGAAACAATTGCTGCTTAGCAACATTACAAGAAGTGTTGAGTCCACCTCGACTTTGACCTCCACAACTCTCATCTCAATCACAATAAGTGAACCTTGTTGAATACCCAATAGTTCTAGGTAAAGCACTGAGGCCATAGCGAGACGACAAGCAAGGCCATAAACCCTACCTATGCTATCATGTAGCATGCCATTGTTGCAACAATCCCTCTCATCAATCTACTTGTTTTTAATTTAAATATACTTTTAGAAGCCTCGGAATACACATCACCTAACCTAACGGACTACTAGGAGACATCGAGATTTCCTTCACTTTGAAATAAGCCCTTCGAAGGATGTCATGAGGAGAACTCACCTTACCTTCAAAGATAAAAGCATTCTGAGCTATCCAAAGATGCTACAAAAGGAAAGGGAACAAAGTCTGCCAATTGATCCCTTCACCATTAATGCACTTACAAGTGAAATTTTGGTGGAACTAGGTATTGAATGGGCTAAACAAGAAGTGTGTTAAACAATCCCTGTGAGCCAAAAGAGTCCATATTGCCATGGTAAGACTACAACATTTGAAAAGATCCTGAAAATCCTCATTCCCATTACCACAAATCGAACAATTATGACTAATTTAGATTCTTTAACACACAAGATAAGCTCTTCTACTAAGCTTGTTAACCCCACAAACCATATAAAATAATTAATCTTTTCCATTATTGGCAAATTTCAAACACGAGTAACCTCATTGCCAACAAAGGAGTCTTGCCCCAAAAACAATCAATAAGTGGAGCTAACAAAAAAATTGCAATCAATAAGTGGAGCTAACAAAAAAATTGCCATTACTCTCTCCACTCCAAATCACATAGTCATCAACTCTCAACTAAAGGGAACTGGCGACATTGAGATCTTTTGACAGAAATAGTCTAGCAAAAACTGAGTCATATGATTAATACCCCAATCACCATGGTCAAAATCAGATTAGCATCAATAAATGGAGCAAGATTTCAATCAATCACTCTTACAAAAAAAAAAAACTTTTCAATGTACCCTCAGGCAACCAACGATCATCACACAAATTAATATTTCTCCCATTACCGATCGTTCATAGTATACCCTTTTTAAGTAAATTATAAATAGCAAGAATACTTCTCTTCAAGTATACTAGCTATATTGATAATTAAGGAAATCATGAGTCTACAAGTATTTAGACTAAAAATTCTCTACCACAAGAAATCATTCCTCTGAAGAACTCGCCAACTAGTTGTAGCAATCAGTGCTAAGTTAAAGCTTCAAGTCTTCCGTAAACTAAGACCCCCTAACTTTTTAGGATGATAAAATTTTTCCCAGCTCACTAATGTCATCTTATGTTTATCACACGTAGTACCCGACAAAAACTCATAAAAAATTTAGTCAACCTGATCACAAACACCCATAAGAATGATAGATGTTTGCATAGTGTAGGCAAGCATGGTATATAAAGAAGACTTAACCAACACTTTCCTACCTGCTAGGGAGAAGGCCTTATGCTTTAGACCAGTCAAGTTGTTAGCCAACATCTAAATCACATGGCTATAGGTTGACTTGAAAACATGGTCATGGATCATTGGCACCCCCAAGAGATGCCCAAATTCTTTATTATCAGAATACCACATCTCCTACTCCATCTTTTAATGATTGTAACCAAGATCTTAAAGGAAAATAAAGCATAGATTTAATCGTATTAGCTATTAATCCTAACTCTTCCATAAACTCTATTATACATCTAGTCATCTACATTAACAGAGAATCTGAATCTTTACCAAATAGCATAAGGTCATCCATGAAAAATAAATGGAAGATCTTCTGACAACAATTTAGAAACTGGAAAAGTCTTCACCCTCATGCCATCACTTTGTGTTGGATTTTCAAAGATAAATGCTTACTACATAAGATGAAAAGGTATAAAGAAAGGGGTCACCTTAATGCAAACCCTTACTTAGTTGGAAATCCCATTGCTTTTCACCATTCTAGACCCGAAACCATTACCAGTTCAACAAAGGTGATGCAAAACATGACCAAGGTAACTAACCTAGATAGAAAGCCAAAATCTTCTAAGACCAATAGCAGAAAAAAAATAAGTCCACTATATCATAAGCTTTATAAAAATCAATTTCAGCAACCATCGCTCTATTTTTTTTTAATGAAAATCACTTTATAGAATAAATCACCTTTAATGTTACCATGAAAGGCACGTCATGGAATAAAGCTACTTTGGAAAGGGCTGACCAAGTAATGAACAGTGGATGCAACCTATTGACAATAACTTTGGTCAGAAGTTTATAACAAGTATTCAGTAAAGTGACAGGCCGAAAATTCGTCAACTCTTACTACAAAAAAAACACGAGAAACTGGCTATAAATTGGTCATCAAACAGTTGTTGTTTCAGTTTTTGGCGACTGAAATAGTTAGTCACAAATTAGATGCTAGTTTAGGATGACCGAAAGTGGCAATCGAATTTGTTTGTCTCTTAGTGGTCAACAATAAAACCAAGCGACAATCTGGGTAAGTCATAGATTTAAATCAAGGGTTTAAATAAAAAATGATTACCTCTCACCTCTACTCATGATAGGAGGAATATGAAAAGAAAAACAATTTGCGATTTGTTCGGGTTTGGATTTAGGAAAGCTAAAAAATGCAGCAATGATTAAAAAAACTGAGAAGCTTCCAAGCAACCAAGAAGTCTATAAGCCTAGGAAAACAAACTCTTAAGCTTTCATGAAAAAGTATACTGGCTAACTTTTAATTGCCAAAACAAATTCCTTCCATTGGCTAGAATAGTGAGGAGCATAGCAAGCAAATGTAGCATGGCAAGAAAATGTAGATGGGAGTACATTCAAAATAACTTCTGAAAAAAGTAAAAAATAGAAACTTATGAATAAATTCTAATCAAATAAAACTACACAAATTTAAATTAACCTATGAACAAAAAAAAATAAGTTGAGCAAACTTACAAGCTCAGTTTTAAAAAGACTAGCAAGTGAAAATGATAAATTTGGTGTTACAAATTGATGGAAAGGTAGCGGCGGGACTTGATTAGAGGCTGAGATGTTAGCCATGGCAAATCGATTGGTGAAATTGACAGGGCGAAAAAGAGGAGAGAGTGAGGATGATTCAAAGCAGAGGAGAAGCGGAGAGAAAGTAGAGAGCAAGTATGATTCGAAGTTGCGGAGAGGTAGGGAGCAATAAAAAAGGACATATTCCACAGAACATAAGCCTTACAACTATTTTTAATATGGATGTTTAGGTCAAGTCCTCTAATTTTATATTCAATTGTAAAAAAGCAACAAAGATCCATGGTCAATCTATCGGTGGCCATACCCACTTAGTTTTTACCCCCTTTTTTAAACTCATACTCGATTACTTTATGGTCACCGTTTGGCAATCAGCCTTAGCACCGAGTTTCAAATAGTTGCCAAACAATTGACGTTTCTCCTAAAAAATCTCCCCCAACCTTTTTCCAATTGATTTGATGGCTAAGTTTCTCTTTACCATCATTTCTGTCATCATTACTGATCGCCAAAACCTCATTTTATTATAGTGCCTTTTGAGGTTAACCCTTTTGGGATGAGAACTATCAAATTCCTTGCCACCTTTACAGAAAAATGACCCATGCAAAAAGCTTAGCCAACAAAGTAAACAAGATGGCCCTTCATCACATCTGAAAATTTCTTAAAAATCACCCTATCAAGCCCAAGAGCTTTTGAACCCTTCATCTTAAAAAGAACAATCTTAACTTCGCTCTCTGACACTATACAGAGCAAAAATGACTTATCCTCCTTTGTGATTTGTGGGTGCATGCACCCACTCTGTTGAGCATGCCTACTAGTTAAAGAAAAAATTTTCTCATAAAGATTACAATCATGTTACTTAAGTTGATCCTGACCAAACACTCGGGCATCACTAATCTTTAATGTTTTCACATTATTTCCATATCTTTGCTTCATAGTCAAAACATGAAAAAAAACTCATATTTCAGTCACCATAAGCTACCCAATTCACTTGAGACTTTTGAAAGAACAATAATCCTTCTGTGCCAGAACATGACAGTGATAAGCTTTTGAGATCTAATTCCAAATTCTAAAGAAAATAAGATATATGGTACTGGTAGGACCTCTGGATAACCTTACATGACAAAGCAAGACTTGCTTCCACCTAAACATATTACCAAAAATGTTTAAATTCCAATATGCAAAATTCACCTTGAAATTTGCTAAAATAGTATAAGATAATCTTTTGGATCTAATCAAGATTTTCTAGAGAAATAAAAAAAAATAACTATCAAGAGTAGGCCAGGTCATCTGATAGTCGAATGAGCGGAGATGATTAGGAGGAGCCACTAGCACATTAAACTAAAGCATGATAAGCTTATGATCCAAATGCATTCTAGTGAGATTGAAGAGTTTGGCTGAGTCAAAAGTCAACTGAGCTTATGTGTTTTGAAGCATAAGATTGAGACGTTCTTAACCCTTTATCATACTCTTGACATGCGTACCCAAGTAGAAAAAGGCCTAGCAACACTAAGATAAAAAAAGACCACAGTCATCCACCTAGTTTTTAAAGTAAAAGACACATTTGAATAAATCTAACACCTTCCCCAAAATTCATCTTTAGGCGAAAAATTATTAATGTCTTCCATCAACATCACTGGCCCTAACAACCTTGAATTTTATGGGACATCATACTCTAAAAAATATACTTCATCCTATAACTCGAGTGAACATAGCAAAAGAACAAATCTAGATCCTAGTGATTAACAAAAATGACTAAATGAATAAACTGCTCATCATTTTCAATAACTTGAATAGAAATTATAGCACATTTTTACAACAATAAGAGACCACAATCAAAACCATTTTTTACAATCACACTTTCTCCATTGAAGCCCAACTTAAACCATAAATTAACTTTTAAAGGAAAAATAACCTTAGTCTCAATCAGACAAAGAACATATGGAGTATGTCCACATACCACATCCTTAAATGCATGCAGAAAAGCTTTGTTACTGATGCCTTGACAATTCCAAGTCAAAAACTTTGTTAGAAAAGCAAATAACTGATAAAATAAATAGAAACTTCAAGCGTTCTTCCAAACTTCCTCCATAGTGACACCCTACAAAGCATAAAACCCACTATCACTTTTGATTTAGGCTCATATAGGAACATATCTTGTATGTCATCCAAATTAGTTGGGATTGGATAAAAAAAATGATGGGTTAGTTTTTTCTTGAACAGAAGGCTCACCAATGTCATGTCCCGCCACATAGGACCTATTTTCCGTGCTTAGAAGTGATGCATACCCCAAGAGGCCTACAATATCCTCCTCGAACCCAAACAGCCGTACTAGCTCCATCACCCTACATAGGCCTTTTTGGCTTAACTTGAATGGACTCTATTTGTGAAACGGGCATTCTTGCCAATGACTTAATCTGATGGGATGTCTTGCATGCCACCAAAGCCCTCTAAGCTCATTCCTCTAATGCTAGGGCTGATCATTCGGTTTATTCGGTTCAAACCAAACCGAATATTTCGGTTTATTTGGTTTTTGATTTATTATGATTAGAAACCGAATTAAGCCTTTAGACCGAAGTAAAACCGAATCAAAATATTTGGTTCGGTTCGGTTTAAAATTGAAATAACCGAAAAAAGTGACATCTTAACACACACAGTGATGCACTTGTAACATAAAGAAAAAATAGTGGCTTAAACAACTAAATAGCAAGAAATTGTGGGCCACTCTGGGGTTTGTTTGTATCTTACCATGAGGGTGGAGGGGAATGGAAGGGGAGGTCAGGAGGGCAGACGGCGGGGCGAAGGCTAGGGCAGACAGCGGATGAGACGACGGAGGGTTGGGCGACGACAGGGGTGAGGGGTACAGGCCGGCCACAGGGGGGAGGGGGTGGGGGGTGGGGGCTGGGACGAAGTCACGGAGAGGCGAGCGATGGGCACGAGGGTGGAGGAGAGTGGAGGGGGAGGGCAGATGGCTGGGCGAGGGCGAGGTCAGACGGCGGAGGAGCTTGGAGGGTTGGGGGCCGGCGACGACAGGGGTGCGGGATACAGTGCCGGGGGGGGGGGGGGGGTTTAGGGGGGGGAGGGGAGGCGAGTGGAGGGAGGGGGAGGGCAAACGGCGGGCCGAGGGCGAGGGGAGATGGGAGATGGCGGAGGAATGTGGAGGGTTCAGGCGACGGCAGGGGTGAGGGGATACACCGCCAGCACCGGCGCCGGGGGAAGGGGGGGAGGCTGGGACGGAGTCATGGGCAGATGAGAGGTGTTGGGTCAAACCCCAAAAGAAGCCATCATTATTCTATCTACCTTCCACTCAACCCCTAATTCTTTTAAACCTATCAACTAGGCCACCAAAACCTTCCAATATGACTTGAAAAAATTTCAGTTTTTTCGGTTACCGAAATAACCAACACTCCTAACCGAAATTGAACCGAAACCGATATTTTTCTATTCGGTTTTGACCAAAACCAAACCGAAAAATTGAATTAACCAAATCAAATTTTCAAATTTTTTCGGTTTTCTGGTTTTTTCAGTTTTAACCGAATAGTGATCACCCATATCTAATACAACAGGATCACACTTCATTTCCATTCATATTAGGTGAAACATTGCCCTTATCCAAGAAGTCAACCTTATTCACCTCCACTTTGTCCTGGTTCTTTGGGTCCACAGAAATTTCCCTTATCTAGATTAAGTACAATGAATCTATTTTGCAAAACCTTTATTATTTGAAGTTGTTTTTCCTTTCTTTGAATAAACCCCTTCGACCCTTTCACCGCCAACATATTTGGGTATACATAGATGATAGTGTCATTTCTTTCTATTCCTCCTAAACTGAACATTGGGGTCTGCAACCATTCCTACATTAACTTAATTTTGCTAGAGGATTACTTGCCATTTTAGGAATCGCTTATGACAATGGCTGGGGGCTACTTTCTATTTTTTTACGGCTAAAATATGTTGGGTTTCGGGAGCCAAACAAGCATAGCGGAATTTAACCGAAACCCTCCAGGATCCAAGTAAAACGAGGTAAACCGGGTATTCAAAAATTTTCATACCTAATTTTTGGTTGAGATCTCTCACCCAACTGTAGAGTCGAATCACAAAACCTGAACAGTTGATGTGTTCAAGCTCTCTATGGTATCCACATGAGCCTTCCGGGATCACCACGCTTCCACTATGTCCCGGCAAATGCGTTTCTCTTGCGCTCGCAGTGTTAGCTTGCGTCCTCCAAGGAATTGCAAGAGAAGAGTGCGGCTATCCTTTTGGGAGGCTAGGGCAAGAAGCTAAGAATTTCTCACTAAAAGTTGTATTTATAGTGAGACTCAACTTCCAGGCCTAATGGGTTTCAAAGCCCTAATCCAATTAGGCTTTAATTTCGGGCTTAATAATGGCTCAACTTTTGGGCCCATTATTAATACAAAATTATTGTGAAACCATAACCCAAATAATTAGCCCATGCACTCTAATGATCCAAATAGCTCTATGTGTGTGACCCAATAGGCTCTTACCACATTGGCAATGATCATAAATCACATTTATGATCATAAGCAATGAGCGGTGTCTAGCAACACATCATTGCTACCCAAGTGACAAGATTGTCGGTGATTCGACTAAACCTTTATGATCATTACCGATATATGCCATTGTCCCTTTGTCCAAGATATCAAGACTAAGCACGAGACATGGAATGTGTCACTCTCGTATAGCCCAATCTTTGGTTTCTTGATTACCGAGTAGACCAACTTAAACTGATGACATTGATATCGTATATCAACTCATCCGAGCATGGCCATGCATTTTCTAAGTCTCACTCTATCAAGGGGCCCGAAGATATCACTCCCGTTACATAGGAGGGACAAATCCCATCTTGATCATACAAATCCCTCCGCATGATATGTGACATACCCAATGACCTCCTTCAAGTTCACTCAGTTACGAGCAACAAAGGAAAGTATCAAAGTATGTGACTCACATGTAGGGAACCTTGATGACCTTAGGTCAAAGGACTACATATACCATGATCACTATGAGAATCACTTATGACACTCATATAACGATCCATGTAGTGTTCTCATGGTGGGTCGGTCCAGTACACAAGTTCTCCAACTTGTACCCATATGTAGACTACATATCTCATATTAGTCTCCACATATGCTAGTCGTTATGTATTATTACAACCCGCTCCACAATAATACTAGACCAGGGACATTTGAGAATATCATTATTCTAGGGTTACAATTATGTTTATTACGTTACGCAGAAACAAAACAACAAACATGATTGCTGGATTAATGCCTTAATAAAATATCATGACTCAGTGTGCAAAAATACAATCATCTCATGATTGGCTTTTGGGCACAACACTAACAAAATAACCACATGAAAAACACATTGTGTAAAGTCCCTCATATTCTATCTTTTAATGATGTTCATCCATGAGCACCAATGGCTTTTGTAAGTCCAGGTCAATGCAAATTGGATTAACCTTGATCGAAAAGCCTACCAAGCTCAAATGAAGAGCCCTATACAAAATTTATTACGCTTAATTTAGATATTTAAACCAATAACTTATTATTTTGCTAGATAATTAAAGCATAAATATGTTATTACAAGTTCAAGCTTAATTACTTAATGTATCATGCTCGTGTTTAGGTTCGAGCTCGGTAAAGTTTGGCTTGATAAGCCTCAATTCCAGCTCGAGCTTGAGCTACCTAATAAAGACCCAACCAATTTATAACTCTAGGTGATTCATACTCTTAAGTATGAAAGTGAAATCCATTTATAATACTCCCATCTATAACTCCAAAATCTATTCATAATTATAACTCTAAATTTAATAGACATATATAACAATCTTTGCCTTGATGTCTGAATCTTGGCATTAAGTGCACATTTACAATAATCCATTATGCAGCCATTGTTTGTAATTAATGGCGGGTGCTGATCATCGCTCATTCAAATAGCTTGTCAATTGGTTGTCTATTATAGTGCCAATATTATTCATCTCCTAAACTATAAATTCTAAATCCTTGAACCCTAAATATCTAAGTCACATTCCCTAAATTCTAAACTCTAAAACCCTTACACAACCTTAAACTAAAGTCCCTAAAACATAAAATGAGTGGGGCCGCAGTTCTTGATAAACTACAAAATCCTTACACAACTTATACTAAATTCCCTAAACCTTAAAAAGGTAGGGGCATCATTTGTGATGTGTGGTGGGTGAATTCCCTAAACCCTAAACCCTAGATTGAATTCCATAAAACTCTAAACTAAATTCCCTAAACCCTAAAACACTTACATAACCTAAATCAAACTCCCTAAACCTTAAATAATGGTGCCGTTATTTGTGATTAGTGGTTGGTGCCTAGCAATTGCTTCTTAAAATAGCTTGTCAATTGTCTACTGTTAGTAACTATTTATCTCCTAAAACCATAAACCCTAAAACCCTGAAACTCTAAATTTTAAATCCTAAACCCTAAAGCCCTAAAACACTAAACCTTGAACTATTGCAAAATCAAACTTCTTTTGTTTCGCATTAATTGATCTTTTTACTTTTTTTTTTACTGAAGTTTGACTTTAATATATTTATATTAATATATATTGAAAAAATCCCTTAGAAATGATATTTAGAAACTATAATATTTAAAGTTTTATTTTCATATAAAATATTTATAATTTTGTAATAAATTTAAAAAATGAAATAAAATCATTAATTAATTTCTGTGAATAGTAAATAGGTCAGTTTTTGTGAAATAGAAGAAATAGTGAACACTACATTGTGGCAAAACCATAGCATAAGGTTTGTTATAATAAAGTGTCGGTTTTGATTGTTGTTAATATAATAGTCACAAATTCGTAGTGAACACTGAACACTGATCATGGCAAAATCATCTCAGAGGTTTTGATATGATATTGTGACGATTTTTGTTGTCATGTAAATAATCGTTCCAAAGTCGAAGTACCATCCACCAAACTTTTTAGACATATCCAAGATGATGTTTTTTGTCATAGTCATTATCGTGGTAAATCCGTCACAAATTTTACTTTTTGATTAGTCGACTATCTCAATAACTACGATTTTGCTATGATCTGTCTCTGTTGTGATTTTAATCGTAACAGTTAACCGTAGCAAAAGCTCCTCTTGAGCCAATCCCATCCACTCGTTGAACTTTCAAAATTGTCTCGTAGGTTTTTGAGTAAATATCTTAAATACTCCATTTATGAGACAGAAGCGTAATTATCCAAATAAATAAACATACGCAAGGAGCAACACATATTTAATACATTTGATTTTTCTCTTGTAGCAACTGTTCAAACACTAAAAGAATCTACCTTAATTTTATAGTATTTCCTTTGTGGTTTTTAGATTCAGAAAAATAAAATTTTGTTTCACAGTTTAGAAGAAATTTCTATACTAAGTAAGATTCCCATAGCTTAATTGTCATTTGTTTGGAATTTTAATGTGTAGGCGGGCATTTAAACAAGGTAATTTTTAAAATAAAAATTAGGTTAAAAATTTAATTGTGTGAGGCTCTGATTTTTTTTTTTTAAAAAGTGAGGTAATGAATATGAAATGTAGAGAGTACGTAGTTCTGTATGAGGTTGGGGCCTACCGTATCTTGTACTAAAGAAATTCCTTGTGTTAATTACTAAATTATTCATTTGAAAACACTATTTGTCTACATCGGCAAATCGATCTCATTATTATTGATGAGCCAACAAGAACCTGCTACCTAACGATCTACAGTCGCTATAAATATAACTCAGATTCTTGCTTACAGATTACAGATGATAATACACTGTTTTTTTTTTAAAAAAAAATTACTATTTCTTTTAGTATTTGAAGAGTCAAACAGATGATTTGAACTGATCATTTGTTGACTAAAAAAAAAACAGTTATACTTACAAATCGTACATTAGTAAGAGATCGTAAAATAGTGTCATTCTGATCAACTCTATTCAATTGAATTAACTTTCATTCGTAAATTTTAAATTTGGATCTCTTTAAGTTCTGAAAGCAATCGCTTAGAACCAAAGAAAACAAACATAAGACTTTCCTTTTGTCTGAAAAGCCTCTAAAAGCCGACTCCTTTTGCAAGCTTTATCCAACTGCTGTAAAATTTGGAAAGCCTCGATCAATCAGGTGTGAGTGAGACTTTTTCCCCTGAAAATGAACTGCCAAGGCATTTTAGATTTTGAGTCAAAAATTTTGATCAGCAGCCATTACCTTGTTTTTTTTTTTTTCTCAAGATGATATTTGTATGGTTAAATCAGTGTCGCTTTTCTAGTCCCTCTTCATGATTGTCTACATACTTTTAGTGTCGCTTTTCTCGCTCCTCTTACATCCTTTGTTTAGACCTTTTTGTTTGCACGTTTCTTCATTCACTATATATCTTTTGTTGCTCAAACCCTATTTATAAGGGATTTCTGACCCATCTGAGGAGTAGAACTTTAGATTGCATTTTAGCTTAAAGTTGACGAACTAAATTGACATTCTACCATTTTGGGGTGAGAATTTAGGCATAATTACAATTTACCCCCTAAGGTTTGGATAAAATTACACTTTACCCCTTCTATTTCAAAAATATACACTTTACCTTTAACCTTTTTAATACAATCTGACAATAACTTTTAAAATCTTAATTTAGACATTATGACAGTTATCTTTCAGTAATTTCAATCTTTATGGTATTTTTTAACACTTAATGAACATTTTAAATTATCAGTTTTTTCTTTCTGTGTTTCTTTCAATTTTTAAAACAGTATTTTTTAAATATCAATTAATTATAAAAAATAATACATAAATTAAAATTACTTGAAGATGAAAACCATATAATCTAAATTAAGATTTCAGAATTTGCTGTCAAACTGTATTAAAAATGTAGGGGTAAAGTCTATATTTTTTAAACAAATTGGACCAAAGTGTAATTTCACCTAAACCTCATAGAGCAAATTATGATTAACCCTGAGAATTTATAAAGAATAGATGATATTTTATAGATTTTACTCAACGTACAAAAGATTCCAATTTTAATGGTATCATGCTATAGAGCTTCCTAATTCTAATTTTCGTCCATTTGATCGCAAGCAAGCAAGGTGCCACAGCCCAGCAGCAAGATTTTATGGGTCGTTGCTGTCCTAGCCTAGGAGCCCCCAGTTGACCCTTTGCTCCGGAAGCAATAACATGGCTTTAGGAGTGTCCTAGCTATTTCAGCCGTCAAACAGTACTATGCGGGTTTGGTCCCCCGGCCCCTACTCTATCTTTTTCCCTTCCGAAATTGTTTCTAATTATTCTCGGAAAGAATATATATCCTGGAGAATTAGATTTAGTGTTTCAACAAACCACATAAGCACTAACTAATTTAGGTTATAACTTCGACTTAGACAACAACTATTGGTGCCAGAGGCTTTAGGCTATTTACAAGCAATCCTTACTCAACAAATCCGAGCAATCCACAATCTGTTACATCGTGTGGTCATTAGAATTTTTTTCTCAAGATAAATTTGGAGTCTGATGGAATTTAATTTAGGGAATTGGAAGAAGATGACTTTTTGTGCTATTTTAGTTAGTTTAGGGACTCATATGCATCAATATGGTAAAATTAATTGGTGAATTATGCATTTCTCCCTTTAAATTACCACATGATCACCATATATAACATAATGTTAAATAAAAAAATATGTATTCTCTTCATTAGCCATTAAAGTGGCTAATGTATCCTATATTGAAATCATTACCCGTACATTTTCACTTAAATAAAAATATTAGTGATTGATTTAACTAAGCAATCTAGGCTTTAGCAAACGCTATAAATGGGTAACATCTTTTACCTTAAAAAAAACTAGCACATCAGGGTTGGGTCATCCGCCAGTGAAAACACCAGTTGCAAAACTCTGTAAAAAGGCATTAGTTCGGAGAAAATTACAACTATGGGTTAGAGGCTTCTCATTCGTGGCAATCATTTCATTTTAATCTAAGCTAACTTAATTTTAAATGGCTTATTTTTATTTTTATATTTTTTATAGGATTAATTTCATTTGAAAGCCAGTATTATATAGGTGTAATAATCTATTTGAAATAAAATTTCTATCATGTTATTAAATTTCTATGAATTTTTATTTTTCAATAGCTAAAAAGAAAAAAATTTATAAAAAAAATTAATAATATCATAAAAATTTTACAATCAATGAATGATTTCACCTAAATAATATTTACTTTTAAATTAAATTAGTTTCAGATAAAAAAATATAAATATAAAAATTAGTCATTTAAATTAAATTGATTTAAGTTAAGATGAATTGGCTAGATCGCTTAATCTGCAGATTTGCCCATGAACAACATGATCCGATCGCATTAATTTATTTTTTTTTAAATCAACCCATTTTTTTAAAACGTTTTTAATAGATCACAAACAAACAAGTGTTTTTTCAAACGTTTTTTTTTTCTAAACCTAGAAATTAACTATAAATAAATAAATATCTTCGATTGATGTAATTTAAAATTCGTGACAGCAACAAAGTTAATTAGATCAATATGCACGAAACCAAAAGTAGAGCATATATGTATGGACTTATGAAAAAGCGATTCCACAAACAGGTGTAAGATGAAGACTGGTGGGTTAAAAGTGTCAACAATGAGATAGACAGGTGTCATATATTTGAACGTTGATCTTCACCACCATCATTGGTTACAAACACTAATCTAATCAAGTGGTTAATTAAGTCAGTAAGCTGATTTAAGGACCATAAAGTATCTATCTTCCTTTGATACTGAAATAATTAAAACTAATTAGAAGTGACCACCTAGGCTAATCTGATTGAGGTGCCATTTTGGATAGCCATGATGGGCACAAGGCTTCTTTTGATAGTGTGCCACTCTCTTTTGCAGTAATAAAATATTTTACACATCAATTTCAATGACGCTCAGGTAATTATGCGTGTGCCCAATTCCCCCACGACACTGCTAGCAAATAAGATAAATAAAAATTGCCCCTATAATATTATTTTAATAGTTATTGTCTTATCGAATGCTCTCTGTAAAAGGACCTCGTTGGGTTGCAAACTAAGCTTAAATCATGACAAGTCAGCCGCATAACGTGTCTCTTTATTTTTTTAATCATTTTATATATCTCTTTTTCTTTTTTTTTTGGCAAAGGTAGAAACTTTCTTTAAAACACAAAAGCCTCTGTGCATATACGTCCAGGTGTTCCCGGAGGAACCAAATCTGACTCATAAACCTAATACCTGCCAACACCAGGTAGATAAGAGCAAACGGGCCAAAGGGATTCTAGACAATCGCATGCACAAATCTACTTCGACATTCCTCACAATGTCCTCAATCCTCCTAGACATCTTACAATGATGGTGGGCATTTTATTCACCCCAAATATAATAGATAGCAGCTTGAAGCCCCCATTTTTTTCACCTTCCAAATAATATGATGACCTCTAATAGCAGTTTGGAGCCTTCACCACTCTATCAAACAATTGCAGCCAGAAGTAATATTCAACCAAACTTTAACAACATCCCACACAAGCTGAGAAAAAGGACAGGAAATGAACAAATGGTCCAAGTTCTTCTTGCGGCATTACACAAATGACACCTACTAGCCAAAGAGACTCCCCACGATTGTAGCTTGGCCTAAGTAGGTAGCCCATCCCGCATTACTTGCCAGAAGATGAAATTAAATTTTGGGGCAACAAAAAAATCCTGACATAAAGTGTACCACCTTAAAAGGAAGCTTATATCTTAACAGGTCATAAGCTCATACTTGAACCACAGTAGGATCAGTAATAACATCCATAAACACCTTTGTTGAAGCCTTTGATCTAATCCTTAAGCAAAAGACACCCCTCACTTTCAACAAATTTTGCCAAATGAAGGAGTCAGTAGAAATTTTACTGACATCCTACACCTTTCTTTAGGAGAAATAGGTAAGGGCCTAACTGAAGATTGAACCAGTCTGTAGTATTTTTGTTAATCAACACTGAATAGGAGACTCTTGAAATAAATTGCATAATTAGAGAAATCCAAGACTCTGGAAACTTTATTTTAGTCAAAAGCCTTTCTCAACCGTTGAATTTAATCATAAGTTTTCCTGATGTCCAATTTAAGAATTGCCTTGTAGACTTTTAGTCCAGCTCGAATATTTGTCTGGTTGACGGCTTGGAGAATTTCATAGGCTATAATTATATTGTCTTGGATGTGTTTACCTGGCACAAAGACATTCTGGAAGTCTAACACTAATGAAGATATGATAGGTTTAAGTTGATACACCAGGACTTTAGTAATAATCATACAAAGGGAATTACATAGACTAATAAGTCTAAAATCCTTCACTTTGCTGGCTCCATGAAATTTAGGAATTAGAGTGAGAAAGGTTCCATTAATCTGCTTTAGCATCATGCCATCATAAAAAAATGAGAAAACCGCCTATGAGATAGAAGATAGAATCTCCCATAACGTGCCAATACTTTTTAAAGACTAGTAGGGGTAAACAATCTAGACCAGGGGCTTTCAGACTACCCAGATCAAAAGTGGCATTATCCACCTCTTCTCGATTGAATAGTCTAGTTAATTTGAAAATATGGTCACCTGAAAGAAATTTAGTTAACTTCAAGTAGATGATATCCTGTTCATTCTCATTCTAAAAGAAATATCAATAAAAAACTGAGTAAAATAAGAGTAAATATGGCTTCGAATATCATCCTCTGAGTAAATCCAAAAGTCATTAGAGAGCAACATAGCAAAGATCTGATAAGCCACAAGTCTTGCATGGGTGGTCATGTAAAAAAATCTAGTATTACTATCACCTAAAGCCAACCATTTAACTTTCAAATTTTAGGGCATAAGCATTCCTCTTTGGCAAGAAGGGTTGCATGATGCTATCTAAGCAAAATAAGATTCTGGAAGTGGGCCACAAGATTAGAATAAGTCTGGATCTGAGTTTTTAGGTCTTTTATCGTATCCTATCTCTTTTTTCAGTGACCTGATGGATTATTTACTCTACTGGCAAAGTCCAGGAATCACTTGGGAACATTTAAAAACCATTGTAAATATTCTAGAGCCTTGAGATGGTGATTGCCAAATAGAACAGATAATCTTTTCACAGTCATTATAACGAACCCAAAAGGCTTCAAACCTCCAGGGCCAATGATAGAAATTCCTCATAAGGGATGTGTCCAATATTGATGGAGCATGATCAGAGCATTATATTGAATGGTTTAATAAATCCATATCCAGAAACAGTTAAAGCGATTCTTGGGTATAATAGGCTTCGTCAAGTATTTTACAAAATAAGTCCTTGTCCCCTCTAAAGTTTAACAATGCAAAAAAAGTCCCTTACATGGAATTTGGATAACATTTAGTTTTGCCAAGAAGGAAGCAAGTTATTTTGAACTAGGACAAATATTTGCATTTTTGCTAAATTTCTCCAAAGGCGATATAACCTAGTTCAAATCACCTATAAGCAATAAAGTAGTAGAATATAGCAAAAGTGTCGTAAAGGTATTATTCTAAATGATTTCATGAAATCTTACAATCGGGCGCCCATATATACAAGGAATAAGATGACTTATAAACAGAGACTACCTTCAACAGAGTAAGATGGGCACTCTTGAACAAGACACTACAATTTAAGTCCACTGCCCACCCAACCTAAAGCTCCCGTTTTTGGCCAATGGGCACCATGAATTCAAAATTAACTCGACCTAGGCTATCCATATTCCTAACAATAGAATCCCTCTATAATTTTGTCTCCATGAAAAATAGGAGGTAAAGGCGGTTGTTACCAACCAAACATCGTAGATGGGTCATTGTCGTATAATGCCCTAACCCATGGCAGTTGATGCTTAACATCTTCATAGGTTGAATTTGATTTGAATTGGCTCAAACCCAGAAAAGCCGTATTGTGCACACCCACTTGAATCATCAAAAGAGTCTCAGTTGAGGTGACCATGATAATGCCCATAGGGAACATAATTTCCATCTTGAAAACCAAAAGATCTCTGAGCCATAAGAATGGTACTAACATTAATAAAAAAGGGGCAAGACTAAGACTTTTTTATGGCATGAGAGAGCAAAGGGTCAACATGATTATTACTAGCTAATTTTCGCTTATGGGGCTTGCAGATATAGGAATCCAGTTTATGTTTTTTCCAGGTAATACCTGACTCAAAAAAGATAAGGCGGCAAAGTTTGGATCACCAATTTGCTGTCTGATAGCAACCTCTCTTCCAGCATTCTTCTAACAAGCATTATTGGAAAGAATGACAAATTGATAGATTTTCTAGGTTGGAAACAACTTGGTCTTACGAATTCAGTGACAATCATGGGTAGTTTTATAGGAGTGCCATGATTGGAATCCCTCTTACCCTTACCTGCCCTTTGAGCACGAGGGTGTGGACAGATTATTTAGAGTTTTTGTCTCTTTTTAAAATGAGGGGGAAAAGTAAAAGAAAAGCCTTTTTAAAAAATGACAAAAAGATATGGGCTCCCATTTGGTGAATGTGCCTTATGCCTAGTTAAAATGGGCCATCTTACTCTCAGGCCTAGAAGCCTACGACATAATGGAATAGACTCCTTGTGGACTTGGGCTAAATCGCCAAGTTGGATGGGAGATAATGTGATGGAGCAACAGGACCTCTATAGCTAAAGTATGCTCCGAGTCAGATTCTATACTAGGAATTTCCGGGTGGAAGAGATTATTGCCTAGATTCAATTAAATATTTGGACCATTCAAGTGATTCTCACTATTAGTGGCCTCTACTAGTTCTTTTTTAGATTCAGAATTATTTGGTTGAAGAGGGACCATAAGGGGAGCTACCAGATCATCTTAAGGATTTACTTTATGAGCAGCCCAAGCTAGACAGGGGCATAATCCATATTTCCTTCCGCATTTTTATTATGAGCCACCTTATTAATAAAAGCAAGAACAACATCGACGATCTAAAGGTCAGCAGCATCATCAGAAGAACTCTAATAAAGTCTAACTTCTGTCTCAAAGTCACCAATGCGTTGAATAAATTTACAATGATGCTCGAAGTCCCTAATAACCATAGACTATTCCAATAGACTAGAGGCCTATAAAACAAAGGAAAAAACAAAAGGGATGAGGTAGTCTACTCGTATATGATCAAATTCAGATACCTGCATCCACCACAATTTTTCTTTCAAGGCTTTGGAGACTTGCGATAGTGTATTGTTGCAATGTGATTTGGAGTGACCAATGCATCTACAATGCTTACAGATTTTAAATACTTTTTCATACTTGAAACTAAGCCAGATGGTCTGACCATTAATTGTTTGTAGATAGCAGCTCGAAACCAACTGATCATTCACATTGAGAACAATTTGGATCTGAATGTAATGCCACCTATAAGGGCTATCAATGTCCATGTCAAACTCCAAAACAGGACCCAATCTCTGATCTAAATCATGGTTTGTTTCCATGTTGATATATTGCAATAAAAGGCCATGTATTTGGACCGAAATAGGTGTCAATTGAAAGGAGCGATCTTTTGCTCTCAAGTAAGGTTGGAGACATTGTACCAACACCAATGCTTCATCAATATTTCCAAGGAGAAACTGTTTAAATTCTAAATAAGTCTACCCAACTTCTAAACCGAAGGATAAAACTATTTTGGCCAACCCCTTCTAAAATAGAGACTAGATCTTAGGTCTACCATGCTTACCTAATATGAAACTGTACAAAGTAAGTAGTAAACCATCGCGGTCTACAACTTGGATTAACAAGCATCGAGAGAGGAATTTATTTGTGTAGTCAAAGAGGTTAGTACTAGTGGCAAAGACTACTTCATGCTTAGGAGTAATCAGGGGGTTAAGTGGCCATTTTGGAGATGGGATTTGTTTCAGTCATTTTTCATCTGCGGGGATTTGATACTTCATTCTAAATGGTATATATAGTAGACAAAGGCAGGGAATGACTAAAATCAAGCAACCCAAAAGGATAAGCAAATTGGAGGCCACTGGAATTCTTCCAAAAGTACACCAATCAGGTTCATAGTAGTGGAAAACATCCATTCATTCCATAAGGTGGTTATGTATTGAACTTATAGCAACCAAGAACTAACTCCTGAAAGCCTTGAATCCACTAATAACCCATGATAAAATGTGGTTAAATGCAACAAAAATTGATAAAAACCAAACAAGATTAAGCCACAAAATGGACGATGGTGATATTGGAGTGTACTTAGTGAAAATCCAACTGTCATAACAAAAGGAAGCTAGGGTTTACAAGGAAAAGTAAGTCTGATAAGGATTTGAATGCAAAATAAGTAAAAGGATAATCAAAGGGCTTTAAGACGTGAAGTAACAAAGAAATCAGGAAAAAAAACTAGGATGGATGAAGGATTTGAGCTAAGGATTTGAGAGAAAAAAAGACGAACACGAAGGTTTGGCTTGAGAGAAGCACGTGTATGCCACGCGAAGGCTTTAGTAAAGTTTTGTTATTGATAACTTGTACTTGTTAGTTAGCAGAGTTTTGTTATTGATAACTTGTACTCGTTAATTCCTGGAAAGAGTACTTGGTAATTCATGCAAAACTTGTTAATTCCAAAATATGATGGCTTTTCCAAAAAAAAAAATGCCAAAATAAGTTCCTGCAAAGGTAGCAAGCAATGATATTATGTATAACAATGCAATGATAAAGTATTAATTATAGCTGATATTATCATTTACAATAAGTACCACTCATTTCCTCTCAAATTGTTTGTGATATGTTTTATTTTGAATCATCTCAAATATTTACAATATTTTTATATGAATTAATTTATCATATTATCATTAAAATTATTATTTTAATAATTAGTTTTTTCATTGCTCTTGATTTATATGTAAACATTGAATGACAAAAATAAAAATGATATATAAAATTTTTTTCTCCCTTTTAGTTTCTACAACAAACCCAAATGTTTTAACCCGTCCAATGGATGGGCAAAAACTTATTTATGTTAGTTAGTGATTATATTAATATATACGAACTTATATTGAAGTTAACTATAACATTACAATTTTTTAGAAATAAATATGATAAAGTTGCAAAAATTAAATTCTATATTGCTATTTATATTGTTTTAATATTTATGTTTATTCCAAATTTCCCACTATACATTTTCTTGGTCTCAATGAATAAATTTAAACAAATATTTCTAATATATTGTCTTTCTAAGCAAAAATGAAGATTGTCATATTTAATTTTTTATTTTTTTTTGAAAAATAAATACATTGTTTAAGGAAAATTGAGTTTTTATTTCCTTTTTTTAAAAATAGATTTTACAAGTTATTTTTTAAAATAATTTTCACCATTTGAAAGTCAATTTTTTTTTGTAAAAGCGTGAATAATGTCTTATGAAAAGCTAATTAATTTATTTACTTTTTATTATTTACATATTCAAAAACACTATGAAAGTAATCATAGGAAAAATGTTTTGAAAGCACTTTTGATTTTCTTTTTTGAAGTATTGGAGTATAAATCATCACTGTTTGAAGATAGCGGCATTATAGATTTAGTAGAAAAAACTTCAAACATACACCGAGTGACCTAATAAAGTGGTATGGACCAAAATTTTCTAAACAACAAAATTCTTTTACAATAAGGGAATTGAAAAGAGAGAAAAAGAATCGAATTTAAAATGCAAAAATAAAAAAGAAAATGTAACAGAACCTAAATACAAATAAAAAATTTTCAAAAGGGGAAGTCAATGTCTTTATCGCAAGATTATTTAAAACAAATTGCTAGAAGTTGTGTTTTATAATCATGATGGTGCAATAACAACATAATAATATATATCAAATTTTTTTAAATTTTTTTTAAAATTTTAGAATATTAAATATCACATGTCATCATGAAAACTATTCTTACTTCTTAGGTGTATGATTTGCAATGAAATGCAAACATAATTGAATCTCAACTCCATCTTACATTTTCAATAGTCGTTGCACATAGTAGTTGCTTTTCATATGTAAAATTTTCTTGAAAAAAAAAAAGGAAATAGGAAAAAAATTTCCAAGCTTAGTATTAGAAATTGATCATGACAAATTGATGAAATTATAGAATGACAACAAAATTATTTATAAGATTGAAACTTTACCAAATAAGAAACATATTGTCTCTAACTCTTTTTTACTAAAAAAAAATGCACAAAATGTTTGAAATTAGACTAATTTATTCATTCAAATTAAATGATTGTGCATGTACTTTGAATCCATCAATGTAGAAAGATTTGATTGTGCTAGAAACATTTCACTTAGTAACTTCTCATATTCTTAGATGCATCAATTGTATTGTTGTATATTTCTAGAAAATTAAATGCAGTATTATGAACCTTTTGACAAAAATTGGAAGCATACGTTTATCTCTAAGTGTGCGACTTTGGAAGTTAAAGCAATTGCATTAAGATGTGAAAAGCTTTATTTCCATACATGCATGTACTCACTTGTTCAAAGAATTTGCACATAGCTAAAAATTCTTTTATTAATACACAAAATAATTAATATCAAATGATAAATTTAATAATAATTACTTACAAATTTATTACAATGATGCCTAATTTTACATATGTATTATAGATACAAGATGGATGGAAGGAGTAAAAATAATGTGATTGTCGTTTAAAAGATTGATTAACGTTGTTGTTAGTTGCAATCTTACAAAAGATAGATGTATGCTCTTTTCAATTCAAAAACCCATTAAAAAGCTTGGTTGTTCTAGCAAAATAGGAAGAGGGAAGACCAATCACACAAGTGGCCTCAATTCAAACCCAGCCCTTATCAAGGCAGAAATGCCCATAATAACTAATGTAGCTCAAAGGCCCTAGCCATGATATGAGAAACAGGCAATTGACCCATTTCTTCCCTAATAGACTGCTACGCCTACCACCTATATTTGTAACATACTTATGAGTATTAGAAAAAAATGTAATTAAAAACTTATTAGTTTCAATTTTTTTTAAAAAAAATGTCATTTGAAAAATGCATAGTCTATCTACCTAATAATCACTTAAATAAAAAAAATTAGAAAATAATTAATTTTGTATGAATTTTTTCCATACCCAACTTAAATTTATGTGATATTACACTTTGCTGCCTCTTATTTCAAAAATATACATTTTGCCCAGGCCTTTTCTACACTATCTTCAACAACTTTTAAAATCTTAATTTAACTATATGATAGTTATCTTTCAGCAATTTCAATTTGTACGATATTTTGTTATAGATAATGAACATTTTAAATTATCAATTTTTTCTTTTTGTAAATGTAAGACAATTGTTTTAAGAGGTAAAAATATAAGACCAAGGCATAGTATGTATTTTTGAAACAAGAGCAGGCAAAGTGTAGCATTAGCTAAACCTCAAGACAAATTGTAATTAACCCAATAAATTTTTAAAAATATTTTTTTGGCTTCTTATCAATTAATATAGATGTTAAATAAAGAATTAATAAAATTATAAATAATACTCTCTCCGTTCCAAGTTCTCAGCATCATTTTCCATTTTGTGCCGTCATAAGTTCTCTGCACCATTTTCATTTTTAGTAAATTTTTAACACAAAAAATACCATAATACCCTTTCTCCATTCCCCCAAATTTGTAATACTCTAAATCCCTAATTTCCCTATACCAATTATAACTATGAATGCTCATCTCCTTCACCGATTAGATATCAGTTTCTTGTCCCTACTTGCTGATCTTCTAGTCGGAGCGTTCAAGAAGGCGTAAAAGATGAGTTATTTGCTCTAATCAGAGGTGTTGTTGTTCTATACTCTCCATCGATCGGAGGTTGGACGCGTAGGATGGCAAGGGGAGATCAGACGCTGAGGATAACAAAGGGAGATCGGACGCCAAGGATGGTGAAGGGAGGTTAGATGCGAAGAATGGAAAGAGATCGGGCACGAAGGACAACAAGATATCCGAAGCAACATTGAAATATTGAAAGTGACACCTAGGGATTAGACGAATCAAAGAGATGACGAACAGGAAACCAAGGGAGATGATGGACAATGAGGTGACAGGACAAGGCCGATGAGGAGATGACAAGCGAAAGACCAAGGAAGGAGGAAATGGAGCATGGTTGATGGCGTGAGATGGGATGGAGGCGGCCGAACGGGTGGTGGTAGGCGGGGAAGGAAAATGAAGGATCAAGGGTATAATTGTTCAAACATAAATATTTTTAACATTTCTTAAACCCTGTGCCAAATATAAATGGAACAGAAAATTTGGGACAAAGGAGTATTAAATAACTCAATACTCAATACTCAATCTCTTTCGAACATTGAGACACGTTTTTATTAATTTGGGCGTAAGTACGTTTTTATTAATTTTGGTGTAAGTGCAAACATATATATTCTGATAATTTATTTCTATTGCTTCTGCGCTGTTTTGGCTTTCATATTGTTAACAGAGAAACGCGATTATTTGAATGGACTAGCCAAGTCCATCATCTCATCTCCCTTTAAACTGACTGCTGTCCTTGCTCATCTTGTTTTTAATCTTCCTTGATGTCCAATAAAACAACTTCTTTGTTTTAAAACACTATTATAAAAGTTTTGTTTTTATGTTCTTATTAAAGCGTCCATCTTATCTACATGTGTGACATATATATTAGTCGCGTCGCGTATAGTTTATATATATATATATATTGAACTATTAAATCACTTTTGTTTGTGAATGAATACCAATCTCCAGTGAAAAAAGATTTCTCCATATATGTTCCATAATGCTTGTCTATGGGAAATTATAAATATTGTGTTACATGAGTATATTATGAATATTTTTTAAAATTATAGCTAATATAATTACAATGAATGATTAGTCATTCATGGGTTGTACATAATGTGAATTTGGTACATTTGGATAAAATGAAAAAGTGACACGGTGTTCTTAAACACAACAAAAAAATCATTAATATCAGAAGAATGAAGGATAATTAATAGTGTGGAGGGTTCTTATTTAGTTTTTCATGGGATCCTACCAATTTTAAGGGCCTTGGATAAGTTATGGAGGCAAGATTTTGTGAGTTTTGCATTGCCATAAAAAAGTGGGGTAATGAAAATTGTTGGGCTTTCAGATGGTGATAAGAAGAATATTGAAAATTTGAAGTCATTAAATATTTTTTAGTCTCTTGATGGTTGCGATGAATCAGTTTTGCAAATTTTAGAAAAACAAGGCAAAGGAGCTGAGGAATAGGCGAGAAAAGATGGGACAAAGATCAAAAGGATCAGCAATAAAATGCAAATTAAAAGTATTAGAATGTGGAATTAAATACTAGGATTTTATTTTATTTTGTTATGTTGAGTCCTGGACGTTGTGTCTCTTGGTGCTAGAGTTTGCAATTTCTTCTTGTTAGTTGGGAGTGCATGATTTTTTTCAGGCAAGGCGCAGAGTTGTAAGGGGTTTGAGTTCTCTATTTTTGGGTTAGCTTACACTTCAAGTTTTAGATATACTTCTATACGTTGTGGATTTTTCTTGAAAAGTTTATTTCAGTATCTTTCTGAAACTGAGAATGTATAATCTTTTGTTAAGAATATTTAGCTTGAGGTTCAAGAAAAAAAAAATATCAGAAGAAAAATTTATTTTTTTATTTCATTATTTAATCATTTTTCATTTACCTTACCCTTTAAACGACGATAAACATGCATGGGAAGGGAAGCTGGCGAGGTAGTTCCCTCACGAAAATGATCACTAGAATACCATGGGACTCGCCAGGTTCCAAATCATGACTTGTATCTAAGAATTTTTATCTTTAAATAGTCAATAAATGAATTAGGAGCGAATAGATTAGATAATAACTTATCTTTTATATATACTCGTAATGAAAAATTGTTAAGCTCCTCATGGTCATTCCACCATGGTTGTTACCTTTTTACTTTTTTAAATTGAGTTCGACTAACTCTTTTGTAACAATTGTTATTTCAAAAAGAAATTGAGAAATACTATTTCAAAACCATAAGATTAAACCTACCTTTCACATCATCTTATTTACAAAAATATATATATATAATCAAACTATTTTTAAAAAAAAAAGTGGGAAAATGACGTCATCATTAAACAGAGGCAAATATTTCTTTTACCCCAGTCAAAATAATTTCAAAAGATGGTGTGACCTGATTATTAGTCTACCTTTGTAAATGTCACTATGGATAGAGATTGGAGGGGACGGGACAGAAAGAATCCCAAAAGTAAGTAATTGTTGATGAGGCACTTAATGACCACCACTACTATTACAAAGTTGTATGGAGGCAGAGGGAGGGATCCGTCTCCAAGACCGAGAAGAGGAATTTTTGCTTTTGCATGGTGCCCAAAACAATGATAGCCTACTGGTCCGCCCACAAAAGCTGCTTTCATTCATCTCCTGCTCCCCGGAGGCCCATGGAAATTGCCCTCCACACCAAATTGATCAATCCCATCGCTTAACTTAACTACCCCCCAAAATCCTTTTCCTCTATCCCTATCTTATATCCAAAGAAATTCGGGTATCTCCTATCTTTCCCTTGGGTTCAAGTTCCAAATACATTAAATTGCGGCTACTCCTCTGGGTTTTGAGAAAGACAAATTTTTTCCTAACTTTTTAGTATTAAAAAAAAATAATACTATTTTCGGATTCCACGTAAAATAATTTTCATTTTTCATAAATTGTACTACTTTCATTCCAAGTTCTCTGCACAATTTTAGTTATTTAATTTAAATTTATTTATATTAATATTTACTAAATTTTTTTAAAAAAATTATATTTAAAAACTATAAGTCTTGTAATTCTTAAAAATAAAATTTTCTAAAAAATTTTAGCAAATGTTAAGGTAAATAAATTCAGGTTAAAAAATGAAATTGTGCAAAGAACTTCTGTTATTGGGGTAAGGGGGATTAAATTACAAAATTTCACTAAAAAATGTGTACAAAAGATACAGAAAAGATATGCGAATTTGGAATTTGTAACCAAATTTTTAAATTCTATTGATATATAAGAATACATTTGAAAACAAATGCTAAACTTGTAATGAAAAGGATTTCAACTAAACACAGTTAAAAAGTAAAATGAGTCTATATTTTTTGAACTTTAAGTTATTTCTTATCAATCACTTATAATCATAATTAAATACCTAAAAGGTTTTTATTTTCTTAAATAAATATATAGTGTATATGATACCAAAACATATACATAACATCAATTGCACAAGAGTATAAACAAAGATAAGGTTATGATCAGTAAAAAGCAATACTCCATATGTCTTAAATTGTTTCCTCCTTTTAGTTTTTTTACTTAAATTTTACATAAATTTACTTATATTATTATTCAATAATTTTTTTTAAAAAAATATATTTAGAAATTTATAGTTTTTAGGCATACTTTTTTTAAAAAAAAAATTCATCAAGTAATAATATAAATAAATTTAAATCAAATTTAAATAAAAACTAAAATAAAGTAAAGAATTTGGGATGAGCTAGTAAGTGCTTAACAATTTAAGTTCATTACTTCTATCTCTGTTGCTATGATTGATTATTACGTGTCTAATTTGTTCTAAAATTAAATAAATTCAATTAAACTTAAAAACCTACTTTTTCATCCAAATATTTGATTTTAAGAATTAGGTCGAGATTTTTAAATATTCCACTAAAGGTAAGATTTTACCTTGAATTCAGTCATTATTCTGGTTATATATCATAAAACCGTAAGATTTTTAATATTCGATTCGGCATTTTAATAGTCCTAATCTCATCTATATGTATCACCACATGAATTGACGCGCCATATCCATCACCCAGCGGTAGCAGTAGTAGTACCACTACAATATCTATCGACCCAGACCCAGCCTCTGCAAACGACTATACATGTCCACTTTCTTAAAGTACAAACAACTTACACTATCCATTCGAGAGTTTGATTCACCGGAAAAAAGTTATCGTACCAAACTGATTGGGACCGTCAAAACAATATATGGGTTACTTAAATCCCAACGGACTGTTTTCTTTCTGAAAATTTTTTAACATTTAACTTATTTTATTACTCTCATTTAAATTTTTTTTTACAAAAAACTAAAAAAAGTATCTTATTTTTTAATCTTTATTTAATTCTCACTGCACATAACCCAAATTTTTTTTTTAATTTTAACTTCAAGGGTGAAAATGTAAATAATAACATAAATTACACATATCTTAACCTCTACACCCAGAAAAATATATTATTCAAAAAATGAGACAACGAGAATAAAAAAAGAACTCGTACGTTTCATATTTTTGTGGTTTTGAACAAACTCTAATACATAATTTAGGT
This sequence comes from Aquilaria sinensis, assembly GCA_005392925.1. Taxonomy (NCBI): domain Eukaryota; kingdom Viridiplantae; phylum Streptophyta; class Magnoliopsida; order Malvales; family Thymelaeaceae; genus Aquilaria; species Aquilaria sinensis. Next base: position 290,463 of record SMDT01002718.1, on the reverse strand, counting down.
CTTCCACCTCAGATACAGATTAAATAAACCATAGTTATCTCCAATCAAATGTGAAGATTCAAGTCATTGAGCTAAAAATATTGCCGTCTCGTTAAATTTTCCTTTTCTATAACATTTTTTATGGGTATTAAAAAAGTGTTTATACAAATTTTGTTTGACATTCTAATCACATAGATTATCTTTTAGAAAAGAGTAATATGTTACAATTAACATGTTATAGAAAGTATTTTCTAAGAACCTGCTTGTCAATTATCAGTGAGTGAAGAAAATAAATTTACATGGATCATGTCCATAATTCTGAATCAATCATAATCTAACACATCATCTATGTAATCTATGTTTTACATAAGGTTGAAATTATTAATTTTATAAATGAAAAGTGTTAATGATCAAGTTTGGAATATAAAAATGAAGCCTTGTGCGCATAGAAACTAATGCATGCCCTTTTCTTATATTTGCATGACCTAAATGTTCCGTAAGCAAAATAAAAGATCAGTCAGAGCAACTTTGGGTGAGGTAACACACCGTCACTGTAGTCACGAGCATGTCTTAATAAAGGGCTTTGGAGGAAGCGTTGAGCAAATGTGGTGGGCCAGAAAGGGCTCGGCCCACATAACCAACCCCACACGAAAGTTTCTGGTGAAGTTCATTGTTTTTAGAATTTTAGATCACCGAGAAAAAAGGGGAACGCGGACCCAACACAGTAACCGAGTTGTACCGGCGCACGCGTCGACTCGCTACCACATTTCTCGGAGTGTCCCACCGGGCTTTTCGGCCGCCCAACGCTGCCAGCCCAGACTGAGCCATTAGCCAGCCACCCTTGGCCCTCCATCACCATCCATCCATCGTAAGATTCTGGTCCTCTTTTCTCGGCCTGGGTCTACGTGGGCTCCACTACCAATCAACTTTGGTCGTTAAGCTTTTTAGACACTAGTGTGCTGGGCTCCACATGCCCTCATGTCAATGGGCTGCCCAATCCCGAAAACGTGGGGCCACCTACCGCAATAATTCTCCGTCTTCCAAGTTCCAACCTTTGGTTTCTAGTAATTGTGTCAATTGGATCCTTTCCCTTTTTTATGACCTTTCGAGTCGACCCCTAGTACTTCAATCTACTCGTTACTTTACCCCTAAAGGAAGTTTATTTTTCTTATTAATTTCAAGCGATGTACACAGCTATGACGCGACACGATCCTTACAAGATTATAAAGTACACGCCCTTTTTGGCAGTCGCTCAGATAGGTATACTCGTATACATACATACATATATATATAGTGTTTATCCAAAAAGTTTAGATGGTAGACTTTTTTCATATATTGACAAGTTAGTTTCTTATAAATGACGTAAAAGTGTGCCATAGGAACATGATGTAAAAGTGAAAAGGAAGCAAAAAAAATTTAAATACAGGACTTCCAAAAAAAAGTAAAGACAAAAACCAAAAAGAATAGCAGAGGGAGAGGTGGAGCCAAAGCCAGAGCCAACCCTTTGATTACTGTTGGACACCCAAACAAACCGAATTCATTGACCCCTGTCTGACAAGAAAGTTTAAATCAAAATGCGCCAACCCATTTGTTAGGACTTGTTTGCTAAGGCTACGAATATAGGGTTCGAAAGAGCATGAGTAGAAAGCGAAAGGGCTTGGCAGAGAAAAGCAATAAAGCTGCTATTTTGTCTTGTAGTGTTGCCCTGGATAATATACACAGGAGACCGTCGGCTGTCGGCTGACAAATGCGACAGATGTCACGCTGTGAAGCGTCTCAAATTGGGATACTCTACCTCGTATTTGCGTGATGACACCTAAAAGTCCATCGATTTCAGAAAATGATAGTTTAGTCACTCACTCCGTCATTTTGGAAACTTGTGCATCCACGACCTCAACGTCTTTTCCATTCTCTGTGCTCCTTTCTTTGTTTTAGAAGAAAACCTAAATATATAAATGACCCCCAAACTTGAATAACTCGCGTGAGTTGGTATAAAACTTAGAACTCAAATAAAGTTAACCCCTAACTTTGTCAAACTTTGTGAGTTAGTCTATTGCACAATTTTGTTGGCTAATGTGGCAGTTAGCCGTGAGTGACATGGTGATTATTTGCTTGGGTGGCATTAAAGGGAAAAAGTATATTCATTCTCGCTAATTACAAGTAGGATTAGTTAAAGAAAACAAGTTAACCTAGCCATATATATTTCTTTATACAGTTCGAAAAGAAGAGGGTTGTAAGTATGTTTGACAAAGGATGGGACTATCAAGGCTAGTGAGGAAGAAAGGAAGGTATAGCATTGAATTGCACCTTGATTCATGCCTATTATTTATGTGGGAGGAATATATTTATGGGTTGTTGGGGAGGAGCATTTTTGTCCTTCTGGGTTTTACTTATTTATATGTATTGTGGAATTTACAATATTACTACATCATGTTGAAAGGTTCATTGGGCATTTGAAAAATAAATACGTTGAGGACATTACATATAGAAGGAGATTTGATGAAGACATGATATTGTATTGGTGTGTGAAAGATGTTTCGAAAGAAATTATTTATGAAGATAAGGATGTGAAAGCTATATATTTTAGAAAATCTAGTGATTCTGAAACTAATGGGCTCACATTGTTGTATGACGATGTGTCCACTAAAGAAATGGTGAAACATGTTATTGGTAATGGTTACATTGAATTGTATGTTGACCATAATGGTGAGGGACCTATGGTGAGTGATGGAGAACATACTAGTCATGAACATCAGGCAATGAATCACTTGAAAGGTTACTGTGTTGGATTGGAATTAAGTGATGAAGTTAATGGTGAAGGAGAAAGAGCCAAAACTATTAGTTGGTTACATTCTAAATTTGATCATCCATTTGATAATATTCTAACTGAATGGAGAGTAGCTGTTGGAGTATCTAAGCACCATATCATTGAATAAGAAGAAAATGCTGAAGTGGGTAAAGAATCAGAAGGTGACAATGATAGTGAGGATGATGGCGTAAACCCGGAAACAAAATATGCTGCAGATTGGGTGGATTTGATACTATAGTTCAATCAAATGAGGATGAGGAGATCAATGATACAATTAAAACTTTCAAGAAATGACATTTGAAAGAACTATGAATAATAAAATCTAATGCTAGTTTTGGAACAAAAGAAGTTACTATTAACAGGGCTACAATAAGAAAAGGAAAAACAATTGGTATTGATGAAGACGGAGGTTTTCAATCTGAAAATGACAATGAATCCATGGTTGATTTTGATCCAGACAGCTATGAAACAACCATTGATGAAAAGGGCAACATATCTCATAAGAAGATTAAACCATTATGGCCACATTACAATGAGAAGGCCAAGGTTTGTCACACTGAGGATAAGTTGATGTTCAAGAGTCATGTTCAATTTAAGAAGGCACTCATTAAGTTGTCAATTCAAAACAAGCATGACTTTAGTTACATGAGGAATGAGTCAACAAGAATAAGAGCCATTTGCAAAGTGAAGAAATGTCCATGGAAGATTTATGCATCACTTGAAAAAGAAAAGAATTATTTCCAAGTGAAGACGTTCAATCACGAGCACATGTGCTAAGAAGTTCAATATATCAAAAGAGCTACTTCCCTATGGATGGCAAATGAAGTAATGTAGTTAATAACATGGCATCCATGCATTAAATCTCCGTAAATTCAGTGAGCAAATACAGAAAAATTTTCAAATTGAATTATCCATTCACCAAGCTAGAAGGACAAAATTACATGTGATGTAGAAGTTTGGGAGAGATTTTTGTTATGAATACTCAAGATTAGGGGATTATGCTCATGCACTTAGAGCTACCAACCTAAGAATCACAGTAGAAATCTAAGTTTTAGAACCAAAACCTGGGCACATTCAGTATTTAAGAGAATTTATATATGTTTGACAATATTGAATAAGGGCATTTTAGAAAGTTGTAGGCCTTATATAGGACTTGATGGTTGTTTCTTAAAAAGGATAATGAAGGGTCAACTTTTAACTGTAGTAGAAAAAGATGTAAATAGCCTAATATATCCATTGGCATGAGCAATTATGAAGATATAATTCAAAGACTTATGGTTATGGTCTTTTGAGAGCCTCAAGGGTGATATTCAGATAAATAATGGAGTAGATTTTACATTCATGTCTAATTAACAGAACGTGTAATTCACACAATTAGTTTGAATATATTTTATGTTGATTGTTCAATTATATTGTAAGCTAAGTGGTCTAATATGTGTTCTACTAGTATTTGCAGGGGTTAATACATGTTGTTGCATAGATATTCCCTAACGCCGAGCATAGACTTTGTGCAAAGCACATTTATTGTAATTGGTGCTCTAAGTTTAGAGAAAATGCAATAAGGGATGCATTTTATGCATGTGCCAAGTCACTCAATGAACTGGTATTAAAACAATACCTTAAAACTATAAAAGTTGAAAGAAGGTGCTAGTGCAGCAGTAGTAAGAATTAATCCACATATTTAGTGTAAGGCATACTTCTCTTATAACTCTAAATGTAACTTAATTAACAACAATTGTTGTGAGGCTTTCAATTTTGTCCTTATTAAGGCAAAGAGTAAGCCTATAATTTTTACGTAGTGGTTCTGTCTAATGAATCAGACATCGTAGAACTCTAACATCTTTGTTTCTAAATCGTGCTTTAAAGACTCTGTCAAATTGACCCAAAGCCACACAAGCCTAAACTGCTACCTCACTACACAAAGCCACAACCATGTCACCTTTATAGGGCCATTTGTCAATGCCTCACTCATAGCCCACAACCATGTCAGCTTATAACTTATGCAATGTACTAACTCGCTAAATTATGTAAAGTTGATGGGCTAACTTTAATTGAGTTCTAAGTTTTGGATTAACTCGTGCAAGTTAGTCAAGTTCAGGGGCCATTTGTAAATTTAGATAGAAAAGAACTAGGAAAAAAGACAAATGATGGGATAATTACTCTAAAATGTTATTTTGGCCAAAATTGTACCACATTAATCCTCATGGTTTCAAATCCCATACTTTATTCTTTGATCTTTCTATTTCTAATCTTTTTTGCCAAGCTTAACCTAATAAGAATGAAGCTTAATCACTACTAGAATGAGAAGCATATTCAATGGGTATTTCCAATGAATAGTCATTGGAAATACTCCCTTCGTCCCATTTTAGTTAAAACATATTCCTTTTTGAGATGTCTCAAAAAGGTTGAAACATTTTTAGAAAATTTTAAACAATCAATTTACTCTTTTATCTCCATTTAAACTCTTACTACACAAAACCCAATAAAGAATCTTTTTTTAATCTTTACTTAATCTCTCTCTGTACAAAACCCGAAAAAAGAATCCTTTCTTTTTTAATCATTATTTAAACTCTCACTATACAAAATCAAAAAAAAATAATTTTAGTTTTATGGGTAAAATTGGAAAAAACAACACAAATTATATACACCTTAATCTCTATGCCCAGAAAAATGTTTCAACTAAAATGGGATAGAGGGAGTACAAATTTTTGATGAAAAGCCATAAAAAAACATCTGTCAAGTTTAGCCATGTAAAAGAAAATATTCTAATCGCCACTGTCAGATAACCATCAAAAGGGGGCCCATGAATAGTCACGCTAGAAGGTAGTTTCAACATCTTCCGCCATAGAAATTTCAAATAGACGATGGTTGTCAGAATTTCTAATAGCTACCATCGAACAATCGGTAGTTAGGAAGCTTTTTAAAGGAAAAAAATTCTTTTTTTGTAGGTAAATATACATGAAAATTGTGAGAAAAGCAAGGAAGAAGAAGAAGAAGAAGAATATAGTAATAAAGATATAAACAATAATAAAGATACATTTATTTGAGGAAATAATTTTTTATTCATATTTCTTCAATAAGAATTTTTTTTTATTTGAGAGGAGTTCAATGACAAAACTATTCTTGACATATAAAAAGAAAGTAAAGAAGTTAGGTGAAGATGGTGATTGGTGACTCTCTCTTCTAGTAGATCAAATAAGAAAGTAGAAAAGTTGGAGGATGGGTAGCTTTAATTGGGGATGGGCCTAATTCATTGTTGTAAACATAAGAGCTTTAAATTTGTAAACCCCTATTCACTTACAAGTGTACAATATTGTTATGTGTAAGTGGTGAATATGAGGGTCATCCTACAGGAAAGTTATGATTCCAATTGAAATTTAAGTCTCAATTACACATATAACTATAGTTAGATTAAGAGTTAACTAGTGTCAAACAAAGGATCTAATTAATTGAGTTCTAAACTAGTGTAGGAGAACAAGAACTGCAAATGTAGATCGATATACAAATGAGTGAAAATGCAAAGTTTAACTAATTAACTTTAACTAAGATTAAAGTAACTTAAGTAAGAAGACTATCTTCCTAAGATTTCACCTTTTAACTTGCTACCTAAGTCAGTTCAGGTGCAAGGATACTAATTTTTTATGTGAAGTATGGATTCAAACTTCAAAACTTTTTCTTAAGACCAAATTTTGCCCACCGAAGACTAACCATGGCGTCTCTTGAGCTCATTTGTTAAGCTAAGATGGAATAAGATCTAACACCATTTTAATCACCTAATAGGTTAAATGATTATCTCTAATCATCCATGCCAACTATGTTCTACTCTCCTTCTCCACCTCTCCCTTTTCTTTCTCAAGAACAAAGTTAAGATTGTGAAATGTGTGAAGCAGCCAATCAACACACGTGAATAAAACACAAGAGTAGGTAACACAAGTTAGTCAATATCAAAAGGAAACATCAAATCAACATCAAAATGAAAAGTATCAAAAGTTCCACCCTAGAGAGATACAAAAATATACTTCATGTTCAAACTAGCAACAAACATCGAGTTAAGTTCAAGGAAACCATAAAGAAAAACAAGAGAGAAAAGGAAAGAAGAAACCAATGAAAAAAAGAGCTAGAAGCTTAAGTCTCCTTAGCCTCTATGATTCTCCTTGGCACCTTCAAGCAAGCTCTAAGAAAATGTCTTCAATTGTGGCTCTAAGAAAACATGAAGATGAAGATTGAGGTGGATGAAAACCTAGCACTTGTCTAAAAAGTTTTAGATGCTAATCTCTTTGACTCTTGCAAAAATTGTTTCTTCATCTGACTAAACTCTTTGGATAAGATCCCTCCTCCAATAGAAAGCTAGAATTTAAATGTAGGGAGAGGGACCACATTTCCTAGACACAATGGCACTGCATCACCAGAACAAGGGAAAAAGTGGCGATGTGTCATAAGTAGAAAATTGCGCATTTGAATCTTCACAACATTGGCAACGTATCCCTAGCCTTTGGCAACGAGTTGGCATAAGCAATTTGCTGGATTGACTCTTTCACGCCCAAAATTTGCTTTGCTCTCGGCTTGTTCTGGTACTTCCATAATACTCTCCAACCTACATAAAGAAAAAACAAAGCGAGAAACAATAAATAATGTGGCATGAGTTGATAGAAATTAAAGATCAAAGTTGGCAAAAAGTGAAATGATTTGACCAACAAATTATGCACCTAACACTTGTTAGATGTAGAAGTTTGAGGGGCAAAGTTCTATTGGGAAAAGGCTAAAAGGTTAAATTAGATTTTTCTCTTTTATATTATAACAATGAATCACAAAGTTGACCTTTAGGGAGTAAATGTATGTATTTGAGATAGTAAAAATACAAATATAGGTTTGTCTATACCTTCGGGAAGGTTTTAACAATTTTCCTAAAAATTTTCAACTAATAGCTATTGGAAATTGTCTATAGATAGAAGTAGAAAATTTTTCCAGACAATTTTTTATGATTTAATCATCGAAAAAATGTCAATGGATGGTTCCAATGGCTAACCATCTGAATTTTCTAACAATGGTAAGCCATCAGAAAAGTATTCATCTGGAATTGTAAAAATGTTACTAGTGAGTTAATTCATGTCATGATAGAGTGATGACTTCGTTCCATTTAGTTTTGCAGAACTTTATAATCTTAAACTAGTGCATTCTCTAGTTTTCTTTATGAAAGTTATTTTTTGTCAAGCGCAAGTCATATAACATCTATTAATAAGATATAATGTTGACTCCACAGAAACAATAGAATCAATTCATGTCATTCATAATATCTATGAGATACCATATTACACAGAAAAATTTTAGAGAATATACAAGTATGCTCGGTATTTAAACCAACAAACTAACAAGAAAAAACCATAAAAAATAAAGGACACAAATCTAGTATAATACTTCGACTAAAATCAAACAAGATAACGAATGGTAACAGTCGATCCATAATTAGGAAAGAAAAATAGATTTGACAAAAGTAAAGAAAAAAAACTCAATTGATAAAGTTGATTATTTGAAGAAACAATATATAAATTAAGGAGGGATGAGCCAATCCAACTTAAAACTTAGCTATATTCGGCCAATTAGATCAAAGTTAGAGGAACATTTTTTAGAGAGAAGACAGAAAGTCAAAAGCTAGGGTAAAAAACAAATAGTTCCAGTATTTTGACATGTGGCAAGTGCTAAATCCCATATGAGCCAATGTATTAGATGTTGTTTCTAGTTGCTGGAGTTGTGAAATGTCTTTGTATCGATTAGTTGTTAGCCCTCCATAACCTCACGCTCTTGCTTCTTTTTGGTTGTATACAGTTATAAGGGCTTTTAATAAATCGTTTGTGTATAAATATATATAACAGGTATGGTTGGATAGGAAAAAGTCATAAAAAATTTTTTGGATAGCAAACAAACAGACAAGTAATTTCCATATTTTTATAAAGCTTCAGGTGTAAATATTATAAAGTTTCATCATATATGACTAATATGATGCTAAACTTACGCCCACAGTTTTAATAGCCAATTGGAGACATTCTTATGAGTTCGATTTATTTGAGGCATTCTTACAAGTTTGGTAGGTACCAATTACCCTTTTTAATGATCAAGTTTCATAGGGAATGAAATCCTCTAGCTATAGGATTTTAATCCGAGAAAATAGAGTTTCTCCTATTAGCAAATATACCTCAAGTGTGTAAAAAAGTTTGTCATGGAAACTATTTGGGATGTTCTAATCTCTCTATATAATCTTTCATACTCTTGTCAACCTACTACTAACTTAATTATTGGAGGATTTTCCCAGAACACACAACTAGAGTCTTTTAACATTATCTTTCTACTCAATCTAGCCCATTTTCAGGGAGTCATGTAACCAAAATCTATGACAAATACTATGAGATGGTAGAAAATTGAGCTGATCAATAACAACCAAAATCTTAGATAGGCAAATACGTGTGATCGTTATTAGAGTATCCAACATTGCCTTCATCCTATGTGTCAAAGGAAAAGTAAATTAAACTGATCTTTCAATAAACAGAAACTGACTTAGAAACAAAGTGAACGAAGTTAATTGGAAGTGCACTGCTTTTAAAATCGGAGTTGAATTTTAAGTAAATTGGAGTTGAAAAATACGTAGGCTAATTAATTCAGGCCCAGCCAATAGTTACAGCCCAAAACTTGGGAGTTTCTTGTTTTCAGGATGAGCAAGTAAAATGGAAGAGGTTTCGAGTTATGAGCCCAAATGTTTTTTAATAGATTAACAAGCAGTTCATTTTAATATTATTTTATTTTATTTAAAATGACTTATTTTTATGCTATTTTTATATGATATTAATTTTATTTGAAATTCAATATTATTTAAGTAAAATAATCCATTGATTGTAAAAATTTTATGATATTATTAACTTGTTTTTGAAAGTTTATTTTTTTAGGCATTTAAAAATAGAAATTCATAAAAATTTTATTCTGGATGGATTATTTTAATTACATAATATTGATGTTTAAATGAAAATAATTTCATATATATATATATATAAGTAAGATATTTTGGATTAAATTGATTTAAGTTAAAACCTACATGGTAATGAATTGAATAGAAAAACTTCGGATCGCTTAATGGGCTGTCGGCTAAAAATCAGTGCGTTTTGCGTCCATGATGTTGGGCCCTGTGAGAGGCCCAATAATTGAAGCTTTTAAATCCCACCTGACGAATGCTCTTATAACAGGATGTTGCTTTGGGGAGGCAGGTTCCTTTGGTGGCATGGAGCTCGTGACTTCCTCCTCTCATGCCACGTGGATGGTTGTTATAGTTACCTAGCAGGGGACTGTAACCCAAGGTCCCAAACAGACGTAGGTCCATGAAAGACTTTAGGGCATGCGGTCGTTGGATTGGGTTCACTAAAGGACTTCTATAGAACAACGTTTAATGTGTGCATCACACAGAGGAGTTTGAACTTTGAAGCAGTTGACAACTTCACCCAAGTTAATTGTTGAAAAATTCAATTTTTTCCCTCCAATAAAATCAATATCTTTTACTTTTGTATTTTATGTGGGAGTGATGTAGAATCAATCACTCATTATTTTACAAAAGTTGTTTCTCTTTGCTATTCATAAAAATTAATTTATAATTTTATTTTTTTTAAAACTTATCATAAACATATAGATTTTTTTATAAGAAAATGAAACTTTAAAAATTATATTTTCTAAATACAATTTTTAAGATTTTTTTTCAATGCACATGAACAGGGGCAGAACTAAAATTATAAAATAATTATAATTTTCTTTAAAATTTAAAGATAAATGTACCTTAAGTTCTTCTTAAAATTGATCAAATTCCATTAAAAAGACTATAATTTAGAAAAATATTATTTTGACATCTCCTTTATAAAAGGCCTACATCCACCCTTGTACATTAATATGAAAATATTTAAGCAAAACTTGTAAAAAGAGTAAAAAGATCAACTAAAGCAAGGCTGGGAGTACGTGCCTAGTTTAGCCAACCCTAATACACCTACTTGCCACTTTAATACAATAAGTTCTCAAATACTACAGGCCACCACTTTAATCCAAGCTGGCCATGTGGGATTAATGATTATCATATCAACAAAACAATTCTCTTCAGCAAATTTGAAAGAAAACGTACATTTTAATTATATTCGATCGATCCCTGGGTAGAGAAGGAATGGCCATAAACGGAGACGAAAAAGATTTGGCGCATAAATGGCTATAAAATCCGGTGTGGAAGTAATCTAATCTAATTATATATATATATAAAGCATGACATATGTAAGGGAGCTTATGGTCTTTTCTTTAATTCGGTTTATGAGAGAATATCACATGTACTGGTTTTTTTTACTTAAATATAAAAATTTTACATCCAAATTTTTTAATATAACTGATTTACCCTTTTAAAGCTTTAATTGGTATTATGTAAGTATATAAGGCGTGAAAGTAGCTCATTTATGACATTTGATTTACAAAATCTACCAAAAATATGTAGTTGATTTTAAGTATCTCATTTTGTGAGAAACAGCTTGTGAAATCTTATTTCTAAAAATAAATAGTTGACATTACCACGTAAAGAAAATTCTTCCAAAAAAGGGAAAGTTTACTTCCACTAGTAGCAAAAAAATAAATACGCTTTTATCTTAAACGAACTATTTTAGATTTGAACGATTTGTTAAGGATGCTCTTTTTTTTTTTAGGGCAAGTTATGGATATAAAAGCAGAAACACTATTACAACAACCATATTGGGGAAAAATAAATGTGAACGCAAATAGAATTATAATGTTAGGAAACGCGATTCATTAAATTGCAAAAAAATAATCATAAAGAAAAACCAAATGTGAACGCAATTAGAACTACAATTGTTGCCGTAATGTCAGCCAAATCTGATTAATGCTTTCCAAAATTGGAGAAATGTTAGCAAAATCTCAATGCAATTTAAATTTTAATTTACACGCATTTAAATGGGGCATCTTTGAACCCCAATTAAGGAAACAGAATTATTATTTTCAAACTACATTTGTCACAATAAACATTAATACAGTTTACTTTCTATCTTTAAGAAATATAGTTGAATAAATTACACCTTTTAAGCCTTAAATTATGACTCAAAAACACTTTATAAACAAATGCACCACAACACAACATTTGTAAAATGGGAGGTATAAAGAACGTGAAGTAACATACTTGATTAGAGACCCTCAGTACTAAAAAATCAAGATCTATGGTTTCCATAGTTAGAAATAGAAACTTAAACACAAAATTATTCAATTGGAGGTGCAACTGATAAGTATATATTCATATTATGCCATCAAAATTATTCTCCTAATTTTTTTTTATTGTTGATTGCACCTTCCTACTGATTATTTGTATCGTTGATTCAACAAGTTTATTTATTTATGAGGTTTTAAATATTTGTCATGTCCTAATCATCTCTTCATTTTTTTGTTATATTGTTTGTACTGATCTATTATCATTTTGCTATTATTTGGAGGCTCATCATTTTAGAGCTCATGTTTGTGGGATTTTAAATTCAATTACTTCATTTGGTAAGTTAAAATTTCAATAGTTAATTTTTAATTTGTCTTGATTCATATTTATTTTTTTATTTTTTTATTTATTTGAAATGACTCATTCAAGAGATTGTCTTCACCTTTATTATTGTATGTTGCCCTATTTAGCCTTTTCAAACAATCAAACCTAACTTACCAAAATAATCATCTTAGATATAACATGGAATTTCACACAAAAAAATAAGAACATGAATGTGCAATTATATAATTTTTATTTCTTTATTTTTTTCTCTCTAACTCACCTTTTTTAATAGTCCAAGGTTCTATTTGAAACCATTACTTAGTTAAAGGATCAATTTGCTGCATTGCATGTAGATTAGGGACCAGCAATAAAAATTAGCCTATATTTTTTAATCTACTACTAGCCACCCATTTGGGAAATTTATGTGGATAAAATTTTACTTTTTCAAAGTATAAGGGGTAAATCGAGGACAATTCATATGAACATGTTTTTTTCTTGCTAAATTCTTAATTAATTTATCTTCATTAATATCACTTTTAATTGAATTTAAACTTTTGATAATTCAATACCTTCAATGTTTGAGAATCATATTAATTAGGCCCCAATTATTTATATAACATACATGATAGCTATAAGAAAATTAATATTTAACAAATTTCCAAGTACAAAAACCTATGCTTTTTAACTAATTTACGTGTGTGCTAACTATTTTCCTCTCTTTTTTGGGAATTGTACAAGCAACAGAAGCATAGGCAAAAATTGGTAAAAAAAATATTATGCTAAATCCTTACGTTTAGAATTTTACCAAGCTTAAGTCTTAGCCATCCAACATTTCATATAATAAAATATAAAGAGAACATTGAAAAATGTACGAACACTCAAGATACAAATTGAGTAAAAAAACACTCAAGTCTATGAATATTAATGGGGAACATCTTTAGATTTGACCACACAAATACAAATTACAAGCAGATGATTACTTTTTACTCTCAAAGGCAATTTGGTAGAACTTAATGGGATTAATGGCGTAAATTATCAGACCTATCATTTAAGGGTTACACAGGAGTATGTAATAGGGTATGAAAATTTTAGTCTCCTCTATTATGTGGGATTCGTGAGCCTCACAAAAAAAAAAAAGAAACAAGAAGTTAAAATAGAATAAAAACATAAAACATAAACAACAAACAAGGAAATAATACTTTCAATATCAATGCTTGGCACTGTTCACCTGTGTGTGGTAGCTACACACCCATTCAATGATGGGGAATCTACTATTGATGGAGGCATTTAGCTTGTCTCCACGTTGTCAACTAAATCCTCCAAGTGAACCAAGCCAAAAGACCAACCTAAAACGCAGAAACCAACGAAAAAAAATTTAGGGTTTCAAATTTTCAAACTCCAATTTACAAAAAAAAAATTGTTGAGATCGTAAAGAAATAAGTTTATAAGTGAAAGATGAGGGAGAATGAGGGGATCAAAACCTTGTAAACATATCAAATTTTTAGGGAAAAAAATTGAAGTTGAAACTTTGACATCTAGTATATGAAAAACAGTAGAGTTTTTAAAAAAATGCCTTAAGGAAAAGTTAAAAAGAATGAAAAAAATGAGGGAAAAAAATGTATTGATAAAACTTCTTAAATTGGCTTATGTCAATTATATTATGGATAAGTTAAGTTAACGAGATAAATACTTTTCATACTTGCTACTTTGTGGGGTTGATGTGCATAAAAATTACCCAATCTGGTACAAGTGACAGAGAATAGTTGTATGATTACAATAGCTTGTAGCCAACTCAAGTTCAATTCCAATCTACACACGATTCCATTATTCTAATAAACATAGGGTTATATTATTTTTATTCAAGATGATTTAAGTAACTGGATTTCCATCAATTGCACTAGGTTGTTTATGTTTGTGTCAACATAAATCAAGTTACGTTCTCATTTTAAACAAATTTTGAACTGGTTAATTGGGTTTTATTTAAATATTTTAGGCTAACCTATTAGGTTTATTATGATAAACATGTTTTAGTAAATTTGATGGTATTGTATTGCATATTTGTTTTTTTGGATATATAATATAATTTTGCTGCGATTGTTTGTGTGTGTGTGTTTGTATATATATATATATATATCATTACTAATGATAGAAAAAATAAGTCCCATTAATAATTTTTTTTTCAATAGATTTATATCATCTCAAAACCCTAGCAGATAGCATTAGTTTGAGACATGTTGTCCCCTTCCATAAATCCTCAATCCTTAAAACCTTATAAAGTAGAAAATTCTGAGTGGAAAAAAAATAGATTTATGTCAATTCTAATAATTTATAGGGCTAACAGGATAAAAAATTTATCATGCCCATTGTCTAAATTCATGTATTTTTCAAGTTTCTTTGCAATTTAAAAGTGTTGAACTCAAAATATTACAATCTTATGGTTTATTTTACTTTTTACTAGCTTTTCAAAATAAAATAATTATTGTTACTTTTATTTTTTTTCATGTTTAACGTTTTGAATCCTGTGGCAATACCAGGTATTTAAACTAGTGTGTATATATTGAAACGAAAACCACACACAGATCGAGCAACTTGCAAATTGATCGATTTATTTTCTCTACTCAATTCTAGCTATCTGATCAGTCCCAAGCTCGCTACAATAAAAATAGTAGGTGTTCATTCAACCCATTTAATCTACAAATCTAATTGGTTTGAACCGAATCAATTTAGTTGTCATGTGAGTTTTATGCCGGTTAAAGTCAGTTTATGTAATAAAAACAAATACTCTGTAAACTCAAACCAATCATATTTCTCAGCCCAAAAAAGATGTGAGGCCAACTTTTACCGGACCAATTCTAAATCTTAAAACCTAACTGATGTTCCCACATTTTCTCTAACATCTCTCCACCAGACTCACTTCTCATCTCTATTACCAGACTCACTTGCCTCAATATCATAACCACCAAGAAGCACAAACCTAAAATGAACTCGAAGCTAAAAACCTTTGTCCAAACATACGGATAAAACTGGGTTTCAAAATGTAAAATCCACTGTTAATGCAAGTAGGATAGGTTTTTTTGATGAAACATGGTGGTACTCTCCCACTAACACCCCTACACAGTTGGAAAATTCATCTTCAAGCAATCTCCAGTTTATTCATCTTTGTTATTATTATTATTATTATTATTATTATTATTATTATAGCTCCGATGTTATTCTTACTAACTTGGGTGCGTTTTGCATCTGGCTATTGGGCCCTGCCATAAGCCCAATCACCAGAGTTTTTATATCCCACATTGGATGGGAACTCGCACACTTTTTTTTTTGGTAAATGACATAAATTATGCTTAAAGTATCATCTATGTTGCATATTTGTACTCAAACTATAAAATTTTCACTATCAACCTGGAATTATTAATAATGCTAGAATATTTGTCCTCAGCAACTAAATTGAATATCTAAACCAAATTGAATATCTAATGAAGTAATTCAGCCACAAATATAAAATATAAACTATTTAACAACTGCTTTTTAGTAAATTGGAACTATTAAGAATTTTTTTTACTGTTAATAAATAGTTTGATCTATCAATTTTTTATCTCTATAAATGTAATACATTCTTTATTCTAAGAAAAAATTAAGTAATTTTGTGAATCTTAACTTTATATTTATGATCGCATTGAGTTCTTAAACCTTCAATTTGGCTTAATTATTCAATTTAGTTATAGAGGATGAAAATTGTAATATCATCAACAGCTCCAAAATGATAATGTAACAATTCATAGTTTGAAGATGAATTTGTAACATAGATAGTAATTCCGAGATGATTGGTGTTTTTACCCTTTTTATTTTTATGCGTTGATACTCGTTTGTGAGGGGAGGTTAGTACAGACTATGGTGGATTACAACTTAATCCAAAATATTTATTTATTTTAATTTTTTTTTACCTAAACCAATTTTACTTAAAACCAATATTATTTATTCGGGTAATTGCAAAATTTTTATGATATTTAATGAATTTTTTCTTTTTTAGGCATGAGAAAGGAAAAAAAATTGTAGAAATGTAGTAACATCACAAAATTTTATTTTGAATTAATTATCATACATATATAATATTGTCTTCTAAATAAAATTAATTTCAAATTAAAAATATAAAAATAAAAATAAATTAACTTAAATAGAAACGAATTGAATAATAATTTATTCTGCCATGCCACGAAGATAGTGGGCCCTGTATGGCTCGACCTGGTGGAAATAGGACGGAGTTATATCCCTAGGAGTAGGAGGCATCTTGAACAGTTGAACTGACAGAAATTGGCCCTACTGCGCTGGGGGTGCCCGAATAATGCAGGTGAAGAAGCCCCATCCATAAAATAGAAGGGTCCCCTGCTCCTTCCTAGATAACGTATTGTTGGACTTGGATAACATGATCTTGTAATTTCCCTACCCACCAACACACAACTGTTCAACAAAGCACAGCCTGGAGTTGGGGTTGGGAAGAAATTTATTATCATCTCAAACCCACTATTTTGGTGTAGGCCTTGTAACCTTATTTGTTCCCACAAATTAATGAGCATGCTAGCTAAAACTCTTGAAGCTAACGTCCAGATGCCTACTAGTTAAGTCTTTAAAAATATAACAAGATGACTTTAACAATCTATTTGGGTAGAGGAAAATAAGAGTAACGGTAGAGATAATTGTCATCTCACCCTTATTTAGTTAGATAAAAAATTAAAAGAAATGACGAACAAGGACTGCTCTTATCTCTTTATATGTCTCATTATGTTTATTTTTATAATCTTTCAATTTGACATAATGATGAGTTTTTCTCTATTTTCACGTTTCACTCACCCCTTCCTTTCCCTTCCTTCCATTTGGTATGTTTGGTTTGGTATGTTTGGATAGAGGGAATGAGAGAGAAGAGAGAAAATTTAATACCGTTGATTTGTTTGGATAGAAGAAAATAGAGTAAGAGAGAGTTATTTTTCTCATTTCCCTCCTTTATACGTTGTTTTTCACTCCTTCAAATTGAGAGAAAAAATTCATCCCTTTCTTCTATTTCTCTTCTCTCCCCTCCCATTCCCTTATTAATTTATCCAAATAGGCTATTAATTAATTATTCAAATAAAGCATAAAAGGCAAAACTGGTTTCCATGGAATTATGTGTCAGTCTGTGTTTAAAAATAAGTCAAATTCAAATATTTGTCTCTAGCTGCTGAGACATATATTAATGCTCTCTCTCTGATTTATCTTGTGGAATAGTTTGTAGAAATTGGCCTGGAATCATAAGTGGAAAAAGTCAAGCAAGGGAAAGGAAATGCTCTCTCTCTCTCTCTCTCTCTCTCTCTCTCTCTCTCTCTGTGTGTGTGCTGAGACATATATTAGTCTTGATTTATCTTGTGGAATAGTTTGTAGAAATTGGCCTGGAATCATAAGTGGAAAAAGTCAAGCAAGGGAAAGGAAAAAAAAAAGGAGGATCCTTTTGTACAATAAGCCTTTATAATTTATTGGCGAGCACAATCATAGAACCAACATCTTTATGCTTCCGGAGGCTGCCTATCAACTGCGGTGAATGGCTAAGCACATAATTTTTGCACATTTACACCTTTTCAACAAACCCTCGGCTCTTTGGATTGCAATATTCATGTGGCCTTCATCTTAGAAAATCAAACTTTTTTTTAACTCGGAATTGGTTACATGAGAAATGATACATGAGAGAGATTTTACACTTTAAGAAATCTAAAAAATAATTTTAAGATATATATTTTTATAATAATTAGGTGTTTTTATTAATTTTTAAATTATTTAACCTAAAAATTAAAAAATAAGATAATATTTTTTTTTGAAAAGTCTATTATCAAATTACTTTTTAAACTTTTTAAAGTGTAAGTTTCAATCAATTGATAATTTGAGTAAATAATTACGTTCTAAAAAAATGATCCAAAATAATACATTGAAATTAATTGAAAATCTAACTGACTGCTAATTAATACTATAGTCTAAGGTCCGCATCACGTAAACTCAACGGCCGGTTACAAAGTGAACGATCTTTTTCATAAATATAATTATTTATACGAACCTAGTGAAATATAAACTGTTCAATCACACTACAAAAAGATTAGGGTTTTCCAACGTCACAGGTTGGCTCATACATAAATTTAATTGTGAAAACAACATTTTGTAGAAGGTTTTGTATGGTGTGATTTTTTGTTTTTTTTGTTTTCATAAAAATCACATGCGGAAGTAATGTATATATGTATTGACAGACAAGGAAGCAACTTGCGATCCAATTCCATTTCTTTCATTATTGTGAATTATAGCTAGCTATATACTTGATCTGTCGCAACGACACAACAGTTCTTATCCATTGTTTGCTTTTAATTTGTCGCCCCCTTTTCTCTACTCAAAATCATCAATCTGGAGAGCTGAGTTGGAGAAATCTCATAATAAAACTCAATAAAGATCCAAAGCTTTAGGCATAACAATTAATTAAAAGTTTAAGGAGACATGAGTTAAGCATGGAGTTTGAATTCTGATCTTCTTTTTTTTTTTTTTTACATTATGTTACATAAAGCTGGTTCAATAACCTTTTTTGTCTCAAGGAGATGACATATCTATTTTTTAAATTATAATAATTGTATTTTTTTTTTCATTATAACTTGTAGTAATACTTCTGAATATAAAAAATAACAAAAATTTCAGAAGCAAACTACAAATTCGAAGTTTGGAACGTAATTATCTGGCAAGAAAGTGTGTTGACCGATATGATTCTATGGGAAGCACTTCCGAGGGTTGAAGTTATTGGGTGTCCCCTTGCATTTGATTGAAAACATTGTTAGGGCCAATGAACTTTCATCACTTGGTTTCTACGCATGTCTTTTCTGTCATGCCTTCTTCATCTTCCATATTGCTTGACACATTAATTACTCCTTTTGTCCTTTTACATTCATGTTGATAACTCACATGGCACCATATAGTACTGAAAAGTAATAGTTCATCTTAACTACTTTTTTTTTAATCTCATTAAATGTTCTTCTTCTTCTTCTGTTTTTTTTTAAAGATTATAGTTGTTTACTAAGGATTCTCGAAACCGTGGGAAAAAGAATACATGAAAATCAGCTACAAGAAAAAAAATATCTATAAAAATATAATTCCACCTTTCTATGTTTCACTATTAAAACTTTAGTGTTTACCAACGGCTATTTTCAATAGTTATGCGTTGGAAATTTAAAATTATCAACGCGCGGTTATTGATAAATGCGCGTTGGTAAATGGATCGTTGGAAATCATGTTACCAATGGTTAAAATTTAAACCGTTGGTAATTTTCAACTCGAACATGTCGATAATTTGACGTTGGTAATTACCAATAGTTGTATACCAAATTTGTTTTCCAATGGTCAAAGACTTTTACCAACTTGTACATGTTGGTAATTACCAATGGTTTAGCACGTTGGTAATTGCCTATAGTTCAGGCCGTAGGTAAATACAAACAAGTTTGACTGTTGGAAATATTTTTAAAGCTCAAGACCGTTGGCAACTCCTTTCAAATTTTTAAAAATTAAAGCACTTTCCAACGTTGAGCCATTGAAAACTACAATTTACTTTAAAAAATATAAAAATAATTAAAATAATTAATATTGTAATTTCTATTAAATTTTACTAAATTAATGTAGGAAAAATTAAATATTAATATTAACAAAAATAAAAAAATTAATATTAACAACATTAATAAAATTATATTTAGTAAAATTATATGTTATATGCACTAAAAATTATATTTAGTAAAATTATATAACTAAGATTTTATTAGTACAAATAAATTATATTACTAAAGTTATATTTACTGAAATTATATGTTATGTTTTACTAAAAATCATTAAAAAAATTCACAAAAATTTCAAAAATTAACAAAATATTTTAAAAAAACCAAACACAATTTAGAAAATATTTAGAAAATCAATATCGAATCTACAATCAACAAGATTAAACACCAAGCAAATCAGATCGGCAAAAATTCAAAAATAATAATTAGCAAAAAATTAACAATTAACAAGTAACAAAAATTTAGAATTCAACAATTAACAAACAAGAAAAAAAAAATTAAAAAAACCAAAATTCCAAAATTAGATTTGCTTCACAAAAATCAGATCTGCACCCAAAATCAGATTGGCAAGGGATGGCGAAGTCAATGGCCAGAAATGACCTATCAGACATGGAGCGAGACCGTCCAAGGAGCATCGGGCGAAGAGTATACATCGGCCGAGGGGCGAGGAGGACAGCGAGGAGAAGAGGTAGACGACGACTAGCAAGGTGGACGGTGATGAAAAGCCAACGACAACAAAGAACAGCGAACAATGAAAGGTAGCAAACGGGGAAGGGCAACGAGCTTCGACGAATGAGGTAAGCGAGAACATCCGGCGATGAATGAGGCGAGAGGGGGCACAATGAATGGAGGTAAGCGATAACGACGAAGCGACGAATGAGGGGGAAGGCAAGCAATGATGACGTAGGGAGGAGAACATTGAGGCTGTGGAGGGAGAAGATGAGAAATGAGAGGTTGAGGCTTTGAGAGATGAGAGGGAAAGGGAGAAATGATGGTTTGGTGGAAGGGATGAGATGTGAGAGATGGGGGTATAGAAAAATTAGGGTTAAGTTGGGCTTGGGCTAGGTTATATTATATATATGATATATATAAAAATATATGATATATCAATATACATCATATACTATATTATAATTTATATATGTATATAATATCAATGTTTGGGCTTTTTAAATATTATTGTAAATACTTAAAAATAATGTATCATCTAATATGTATCATCTAATATGTTTGAACATATTTATGTATATTGATAGTATTGTATAGAAACACTTTTTTTGGGAAATTATAAGAACAGTTAAAGACTTATTACAATTAAATTAAAGAGTTATAAACTAAGAAAAATTGTATGGTGAAGAGTTATAAGTTTTAAAAGAAATTATTAAAAATTAAGACAAAATAAAAAATTAATTTCCCAATATAATCACTTAGTTTGAGAGACATTTATTATAAATGAGCTCTTATCATAACATGGAAAATAAACATATCTTTTTTATTTGAGAAAAGAAATTGAAAATTTTTTTATATGAATTGGATATATATTGTTATTATTATTATTATTATTATTATTATTATTATATTATTATTATTATTATTATTATTATTATTATTATTATTATTATTGTGTGTGTGTGTGTGTGTGTGTATTACAAAATATAAATTTACATATATATTTAAATATAAATATCATATAAATATGATATGATTGACAATATCAATATGAATATATAAAAAATATAAATATAAATATACATATTATTATTATTATTTCTAATAAAAAAATATGTAAATATGATACATATGATACATTATTTAATGTATGTATGTATCATATATTTAATGTATATATATGATATATTTAAAGTATATATCCTTATATATAATTTCAAACCTTTACATTCTAAAATATGTAATTTTATATATGATTATTATCATTATACATTATAATATATATGATATATTTTAAATATATATTATTAAAATTTTAATAAAGTATAATAATAATAATAATAATAATAATAATATATATATATCAAGTCATTATATATATTATAATTATAATAATAATATATTGGGGATATTTCAATCTCACTTTATATATTAAAATCATAATTTTTAATGTTTTGGGGATATATAAAATACGTTTATATAATGATAATAATAATATAAATAATTATGATACATTATATATATATGATAAAAAAAATATTATGATATATAGTT
Organism: Aquilaria sinensis; assembly: GCA_005392925.1. Classification (NCBI taxonomy): domain Eukaryota; kingdom Viridiplantae; phylum Streptophyta; class Magnoliopsida; order Malvales; family Thymelaeaceae; genus Aquilaria; species Aquilaria sinensis. The sequence continues at coordinate 268,307 of SMDT01002718.1, read as the reverse complement.
GTTACCAATGGTTTAACAGGTTGGTAATTACCAACGGTCTGACACGTTGGTAATTTACTTGCTGGAAGATAGTTAATTTATATCAATGTGTTTGACCGTTGATAAATTTTAATTTTTTTGCCAATGGTTTAACGCGTTGGTAATTATCAATTGTTAGACCATTAGTAATTTACCCATTGGAAAAGCTACTTTTTTTAGTAGTGTTTATTTCACACCTTATTTATCCGTATAGTAAGTGCTCCTTCCATCCTATATTGATTGCAACATTTGACTTTGCACAATTTTTAAGGTAAGTAACAATTTTCACATCTTGAACAATTTTACCCTTTCATCTCTTTTCTCTCGGCCATCTCTAACGCAGACAATTCCAACAACAATCTCAAATTTGCTCAACCTTCGTTAGTCTGCCCTGTCCTTAATCCACCGTAATTCTAGCAACGCAACCATTAGCAATTCTCCCCATAATTCTGCAGCACAGCCGTTGTCGAATCGCTAGCTATTTGTCACCTCTGTTGTGTCCCCACCCAACTGCACAATTGTGTTTCGTTGCTTCCGATGTGTCTTTAACCTCATTGCCATATCACCGGGGTATTAATCTTTCCCCAAGTAGCCGTCTCGACTTCCACTTCCAAACCTTTGCATTCATCCTTGTTGAATAGATCATCGACGATCACGATTCTCAGCCCCAACTATTTCAATCTTCTCCTTATCTCGTCAATTTGGGCTCCTTGTTGTCCTTGCCTCATTGCCTTATCGCCTTATCACCTCTTGCGTTTGATGTATCCCATTGCTTACTGCTCGCTGCCCCAATAGGCCGTCTCAACCATGCCAGCGGTGGCCAACAAAATGATCGAAGAAACAAAGCAAGAACAAAACAAATGAGAGTAGAGTAAATGGGGAGGGAGTATAATTATAAAGTTATTTAGTAAAACTTACTAAAAAATGAAATTGTGCAAAAAATTTGTGACAACCTAAAAAGGAATATAATGGAAAGAATATAGGATGAAGGGAGCAGTAACTTTCCTTTTGAGCTTTTCGCATATGGAGTAAAATATACTTTCAAAATTTAATGGTTATATGTAAATTTTTCAAAATTATATTTACTAAATGAGTAATTTTAGAGATTATTTTGTAAATTTTTGAAATTTTTGGAACCAAACACGTAATTTTGTAAGGATGATTTCATATATTATTAAAAGTTTTGGACCAAACTGTAAATATTTGAAAATTTAAGAGCAATCATTTTCAAAATATAATTATTTTATGAAGTCTTATTCTACCCAACCTAGATTTTAGGAAAATATAAATCATACAAAATTGTTAATGATGAAGAGTTTCTAGATTGTAAGGTTAGAAATTTGTTGACTGTGTCTTGTGAGAATGTTAGAAAGTTGTTCTCCAAGTCCAAGTTAATCCAAAATTCACATGAATTTAGGATTTCAAATCGTCTATAATTGTTAAAATTATTGAAGTAAACACCCGCCGTGAAAGTATTTATCTATATATTCTTGCAAAATGTGCAGGTGATAAGATTTTTTTTACCTAATTTGATGTATAGTGATTTTAGTTGTTTTACACATGCTAAAAAGAAAATCAGGTCAATACTTTTTGAGCGATGGTTGATAAACCATGTGGATGAAATTATCACATGTATATTAATTTTTTTTACTCATAATTATTAATATAAGTACATAAGGAAGAAGGTATATCATTGTACACGGGAAGAGAAAATATCTGCCCTTTCAAAACCTGAAAGGCTACTAAACTCACATAATTAGCATTCCTATGGGAAATTAACAAAGGCGGGGTAACGTTCTACATATATCAAAACTTTTGTACTAATTTTTAACAAACTTCTTTTATAACCAAAAGCATTTACAAAAAAATAATATCATTGTATATTTGTCAAGTTGGGTTGGTTTTCCTATTTCCCAAACCAAGATGATTTCAAATTGCATTTGACACTAAAAAATTACCTTTCTAATACAAGTGAGAGGAGAGAAAATAGAAAGATTCGAACCTAGGACTGGGTGGGTGTCTTCGGCCCCAGCTAAGCTGGGTGCCTTGGGCAATTTTAACAAACTTTTGGATAAGCCAGGCTAAATCAGCGTCAAAAGTTGGTCGGTTACTTGAGCTATTGATACTAGGTATATCACTTTCAGTAAACTCCTCCCATAACTAATTACCATGAATCTAAATTCTTATGAGATGGTTGGCTCTGAAGCTTGTTGACTTTCCAATAGTACATTTGGAGCTGGCAATTAATTATTAGATCCTTATTTTGTTTCACTCTTTATTTTGGGGTATCATAAGAAAGAGAAGATGTTCTTGTCTCCTTTGGTATGTGTTTCCTACATGTCTTAAAAGTCACTTTATATATGCCCAAGTCTAATAATAATAAAAATAATACGAATAAAAAGAAGTAGAACATGATAATGAAATAAAGGTACTTTCAAATTTCATTTTTTAATACACAAAAGCATATTACACAAGCTTCAAAGGAAAAAAAAAAAGATGTGTAATCATGAGCCAGAGAAATACACTGTCGAGGTACTACCACCACTAAGTAGCGATCAAACTTCTCCATCTCATTAGATGCATGACTAGTCATACTTGTCATATGGTTACTAAGGTTGAGGTTACCTCATAATATGGTAAGCGTTTGTGAGTAGTCAGTGAGCACAATATGCATCACAAGGAAGTGTTGTAAGCCACAAAGATTGCCCTCAACAAAGCTACAAGTTCGGCTTCAAGTGCTGATGAGCAATTCGGCCCAACATACCCTTACTGAACTTTAGGCAGAACATTAGATCTCATCCATAACCAGGTTGGTGCACCAATACCATTGGGTTTGTGCCAAGCACCATCATCCACAAATATCTTAAGGTTCTCAATTGGACTATCAAGCTTTTGAGTGCCCCAAGTATGACATAGCGGATTTGAAAGGTTTATAAAAAAAAAAGATGTAGTCTTAAGGTAGTCTCTAGAGATACCAAGTTAGTGAAGCAAGTTATCTTTTCTGGCTATAAGAGACTGACCATTAAATAAGGCATTTCGAAAAACACTGATTCTTGCTCAGCCATATAATCCAAAGAGTAGAGACCAAATAAGATATCTAATCTAAGTGCCATTCACCATATTTCGTTAAAAACAACGATAGCCAAGTCCCAAAGGATGAATGATTTGAGTGCAATGGTTGACTAAAAAAGAGTCCCAGATGTCAGCAAATCCTAGGCATTCCAAAACTAGGTGAAACCTCGATTCGTGCTCCTTGTGACAATAGAGACAAATTGGACACATGAATCCTCCACGGTAAGATAGATTAACTGCTGTAGGAACAACATTTGAATGATATTTTTAGAGGAACATCTTTAGATTTTTTGGAATATTTAGGCCCCACAACCTTTTCAAAATTCTAAAGGAATTTGGATCACTTGAAAGGCCAAGAAGTCTACCATTATACTAAATGTTATGGGCAGACCTCCTATTAATTTCCTGCGAGTAACCCTGCTTTGTAGTATATGGCCAATTGGATGTCCATGCCATTGGACTGAGCCTAAACTTTTGTACTCGGCAGAGGGATGAAGAGAAAGAATATGTTGAGCTATAGGATTTGGGAACACATTTCAAATGAATGGAATGTTCCATCTGATGCCATGATGGTTTGGCAAGTTAGAAATCTTCAGAGATTGATGTTGAGTATAAGTAGGAACACAATTCCCAACTTGATCTGTTGAAATTCCAAGAATCCAATTGTCATCTGATACCCAAATTAATGACCCATTGATGATGTTGCGCGAATATGGCTTTTCTATAGAGTAAACTAGGCCAAACAACAAATACATTTCCAAAGGCCTTAACTCCCTAAATAGAGTTGTTTGAATCATACTTCTCTATAAGGACTCGATAGGCAAGCCTACCATGATCACCTGCAATAATTCTCTAAAATGTTTTACCTAAGAGGGCTTGGTTTAATAGGTATATGTCTTTAATCCCCAAACTCCCAATATCCATTGGGAGCATAAAATGACCTTTCTCTTAAATTAAAGGCCTTTCTTATTATAGGAATCAAACCACCAGAATTGAATGAAGTGTCTGGACATAGAATTAGACATGGTAATTGGAACCTTAAACAAGGACATGATATAAATTGAAAAGGGTGTCAAGATTAACTGAATAATTGTCAATTTCCCTGCATTATTAAGCATTCTACATTTTCAGTTTGCTAGTTTGTCATTAATTTTATCTACTAGAAATTGAAATGATGATACTTGTGATAGATCCTGACACAAAGGAGCACCAAGATAATTTGGAATACACTATTAACTTGAAAAGAGAGTAGTTGATAGAACACCTAAATAAGCTCACTAGGAATGTTTTGACTAAATATCTATTCTGACTTTCTAAAATTGTGAATCTTGATAATGAAGGAACCGAAAAAAGGGCAATTTGTGACAAGTGGCGAACCTTTATTATGCAAGACTATTATAGATATAGTATTGAAAATTACACTTGAGAAGAGCTCAATAATGTTGCCACTTATTATGAGTAGTGTGCGAAAGTAAGATTGTATAATTTCTTTTCACCAAAAGCCTAGAAAAAATTACGATTGTCTCATCAATTTTACCCTAATCTACAGCTTGCTCTCATTATTTTTAAAAATTTATACTTTGTCCTCTAATTTTTTTAAACTATCTTATAATAACTTCTGAAATTGTAATTTAAATTGTATGATAGTTATCTTCCAGTAATATTGATATCTCCAATATTTTTTTATAGTTAATACATATTTTAAATTATCAATTTTTTTTTATAAGTGCATTTTTCTTCCTGTAAATGCATATTAGTATTTTTAAAATTTGGTTAGCTATGAAAAAAATATTAAAAATCTTAAAGTTACTAGAATATAATTATCAAACAATTTAATTTAAAGTTTTAGAAGTTGTTGTTGGACAATATAAAAAAATAGAGGTAAAATGTAGATTTTTTAAAATAAAAAAAATAAAATGTAGATCAGATCAAATTACGATGGGGTTTTGTCATTTAACCAAAAGCCCAGTACGTACGTTGTAAAAGCTAAAGTGCTTTCATCTTTCATTTATCAGGTGATACCGATACTGGGAATTTCTATAGCCCATTTTGATATATACTTTATAATTTCTAATTAAGTTGTAATAAATACTTATTAACAAAGATTTAACTAAGTGTATACTTGCCCTTGAAGTCACCGAAATATTTTACTTCTGCTACATAAGTCCCCAGTTCTTACCCACCCACCCAAATGCTGAGAAGAAGCAGAAGTAGATCGGGCTAACACAAATATTAGTCCTAAAACTGTCTTTTTATATCACAAAATAAATGATCGCGTCGTCATGCTAGCGTTTTAATTAACTTATAAAACAAATTAATGAAATTTTATGCCTGTTTTTCCACTAGCCTATACACCTATAATCCGACAAAATATAATTAGTCCCATGTTTATAAAAAAAAAAACTTTATAAAATGAATTATATGTGACCTCAAGAGTCAAGATCCTCAGGCTGGATCGAGTTCACGGGCCATAATTATCTTTGTTCATATGTAACGTATAGAAGCTCTGGGTCTCATATATCAGAATTTTCCAGCGCTCAATTTCATTTTGGTGAGCAAACAAGTCATTTCTAAAATCAAAATGTATTCTAATTTTGCAATTGCAAATTCTTAGAATTAATCGATACAAATCTTTTTTATTTGTGCAAAATTCTTCAACATCTAAATTAGCTGAATTAGCTGATAATTGTGTCCTTTTATTTCCATGAAAACTTTTGGCAAATGGATGGGAAGAGAGTGGCTTTGGTGGAAGGCACCGGCCAAGATTTTTGTCGTCCAATTTCCCTAGTCAATTGTGGAATTACACACGGCTGAGCGTCAAAGTTAGCTCTGCAAATTGGTAAGATCTTTTGTGGGCCATCGCCGATTTGGGCCCTACTCTTTTTGTTGGGTTAGAGAGACAACTAAATCCCAAAAGATTCCTTCCCCGTATAAAAATAAATAAATAAATATTACTCTTCACTAATTAATTATAATTTTTTATTTTTAATATTTTAATATATAAATAAAAAATATTTATATATAAATGATAAATAAATACCTATAATTTTTAAATATATATTTTAAATTTTTTAACAAATAATAATATAAATAAATTTAAGTCAAAATTATTTTAAAAATTAAAATGTTTCAAATAATATGTAACGGATAAAGTAGCACTTATACTCAAAAACTCTTCTTACCTCTAATTGTCTTTTCCGCCATTTTTCTGTATATCAAGCAACTCATTTTAATTTTAGTTAATTTAATCTAATATAGTTTATTTTTATTTTTATTTTTATATAATTTTTTAGGCATTCAAAGAATTCATAGAAATTTGGAAAAATTTTACAAAATTTTATTTTTAATATATTATTATATTTACATAATATCAATTTTTAAATAAAATTGTTTCCAATAATTGGTTCCGATTACAAAAGATGTAAAATTAAAAATAAAATATTTTGAATTAAATTGACTAAGTCAAAACCAATTTGGTGCAGATTTGAACTTCATGGCTTGCTAGAAATTTGGGTGGTTGATTGAATTTGAAGGTTGGAATAACTTGACGTCTACTGCTTTTTTTCCTTAAAATTTGTATTCTAATTACATTTTCACCACTCAAGTGTGTCAAAGATTTGCTTTCAGTAAAACCGGTCCTTTATATTGCTTCCCCAATCTCCAATTCATATTTATTTTTCTTTCTGTGCACAGTTAAGGGGGGTTTCCTTTGAGAAGGAAAACGTCCCTTTGACAAGTCTTCTGTCTAAAAGCAACCGCGCGCGACGCTGCCAAGCGTTTTGGTCTTGTCATGAACTAAGACAAAAACTTGATCGGTGTAGTTCAGGCAAAGTATTAGAACTGAATAGACTGAAAGGTTTCTATGGATTAGGAAGAAAAATGCCAATCTAATCTCAATAATTGTTTCTGTATTCTTTCTAAACACTCTCTGGCATGAAATTTCTCTTAAACAATTGGATTTTAGTTGGCCCAAAGTTTTTAAGATATATGTCTAGATCATCACTTTCCGACAGAGATACAACACCAAGTCAATTAGCCATCTTGATACTTTTGCAGATATCTACAAGCGGGTCATGGTGCTTAGAATCTCATGTAAGCAAGTCCAATTAACGGCGCCAGATTGTCATGTCTTTATTAGGCCTTGACTTGAATGCTAATCAGCCGTACGTTGACAATGAAATCCAACAGAATCTTAAAGATTGCAACTCTAAGGTTTGGGAATGATTATTGGGCAACATCTTCCACCTTCAGCAACCCAAATGGTATATATCAAGTGGGAGGTTGAAAATTCAAGTGGTTGGGTCGAGTTCCGGCTCAAACCTAAATTTGTTTGGTCTATTCATAGTTTTTAGATTATGACCCCAACCAACCTAAGGTTAGGGTTCAAGCCGAACAGCTTCTAATTTGAAATAATTTGGTTATTCTAGGACTGGATTAAGTTTGTCCCAATTGTGTATTCTCCATACTTATTTCATCATAACCAATATCTTTGGCACCAATATTGAATGCTGATGGAAGATGTAAACTATTGCTATTCGGCTATTTCCCTAAAACCTTCCTACATTATCTAATGGGATGGAATCTATTCTATCCCATTACCTAATCCTAAATCATTTTTACATTGGCTTGTTCGGGAAGAACCTTTTAAAATTGACAATAAAATGTTTGATGATTTAGTAAATGTAGAGATTAAGTTACTAAAGCTAAAAATTAAAAGCGGTTATTAAATAGCTTTTTCTTAAATTCTGACATTAATATTGGAGGGGCCATTATCTAATTCATGTTACACTTCATATGCATGAAATATATTATGAAATGGGGCCATTTTCTGACAGCATTGACATATTTATTCAAGTAATTGTTATTTAAATAAAATATTAGTTTCTAAATAACATCAATTCTAAACATAAAAAGAAAAAGAAAAAGAAAAAGAAAAATAATTGTAATGTGAAAACTAAAAAGAGTATATCCATTATTTATTTATTCATCGATCTGATGCTAATCTACATTCTTTCATTCTGTCTAAAAATATCTGATGTTCCGTCAATATTTGGTTTTCCTTGACTTCTTGTGGCTATTTGTACACAAAATATATTAACACAGCTGGAAACTTAAAAATTCCAAATATAGCCATTTTATTTTAACTTAAGTAACTTACTTTTACTTTTACATTTTTTTTTATCTGAAATCAATTTCATTTGAAAGTAATATTATATAGATATAATAATCTATTTAAAAGTAAAATTTTTATAATGTAATTAAAATTTTATGAATTTTTCTCAGTAAGGTAATTATATTTTCAATGAATTCTTGTAATTATATAATATTAAATTTTAACTAAAATTAATTTTAAATAAAAAAACTATAAAAATAAACATAAGTCATTTTGATATCGGTTGATATAAGTTACAATAAACTGGGTGTTAATTTTTTATTCATGATGGTGCTCAACTTTCCTACGCCACGAATATTCTGAAATGTGAAATGCCTCTGAATTCTGATCGAGTAAATGATCCCCTGTTGTTGTTTTTTATTTTTTATTTTTTATTTTTATTTTTATTTTTAAATTTTCCTTGAACAAAAGTCATTCTACTGCCGCTCTATTCAAAGCATATTATATATGTTAGCTAGCTAGCCTTGTGTCGTCCAAAGTAAGCAGCGGTGGGTTTTATCTTTCTACGTAATTATTCAACGGCAGAAAAGTATTTGTAGGTTTCCAAATTTTAGCGGTCAAAATGAAAATAGAGAGTACAAATGAGTCTTGCTCGCATTCATATGTTTAAATTTAAACAAACATGAACACAAATATGAATAATAAGTGAAAAAATTTTCTCTGGTCGTGTTTATTCTTGTATAAATGAATATGTTCGTGTTCATTTATATTTGTTAACAATAACATTGTTTCTGAATCAAACGAATTGTAATAAATAAACGTATTTGTGAACACCATTAAATAAATATATTCATGAATACATTCATTCATATTATTTGTGAACAATATGAATCAGTGTATCTGTGAATCACATAAACAAATATAAACAAATAAACAAATGAAGAGACAAAAGCAAATATTGGAAATAAATGAACTTACAAAAAATAATTAAATAAGTAAATAAACGAACAAGCAAACAAATAGATGAACATTAACCAAATTGGTCGTATTCGTTTATTTAACTTAAATAAATATAAAATTCTATTTGTGTTCATTCATTTAACTAAATAAATTAACTCTTGTTGAACTGTTTACAAATGGTTTACAGAACGTCTGTCCATTTACAACCTACATGTCCTGAAATGCCCGATATTTCATGGAAAGTTGTAGGTTTTTTTTTTTTTTGCTTCAATCATAAACCATTCAACTCTTACTTCAAGATGATTGCATGAAATTTTAATATAATTTTTATAAAAAAAAATTATTTCTTTTTCAATGTTAAAGCTGCGATGTTTTCTCCCTCATGACGAACCTATATTGTTCTTGTCTTTCATGACTCTGGGGTTTCCCCTGCCTATATTTTCTGTCTTCTTTACAAAGTAGAGTAACCAGCCAGCTCTTGTGAAAATATTAGCCATCTTGTATACTCTTTTGGAAGCAAAGGTGCAAGGTTTTCAATGGATAATTATTGAACCTAATGTTGCCATTTTGGTCTAGGAATTGCACCCCTCCATTGGTCTCTCGTTTTGTCCCTATGGTGTTCTCTTAGATGAAATTAGGAGGTTGGTCCCATCTTTTTTGTCCTGTTCTCTTTCTTATGTTTCATGTTCTCTGAACTCAGTTGCACATTCAGTCAACTGTTTGGGGCTCTCTATTGTTGGCCATGCCCATGCCCTTTGTTGTTGTATGCTTCCTTTTCTAATTAGGCACTAAAAGCCCCCTTATTTCAAAAAAAATTATTTCTTCTATATTTTTTTAAAAATATCTTTAAAGGAAAAATAAAATAAAAGCTTTTTAAATATAAGCTAAAATAAAAAATAGGATTAATTATTTTCTACTAATCTCAAATGAATCAATAACAATATGCATAAAAAAGGAAGCAAAAAAAACACAAGTTTCATGTGTAGCCAACTAGTGTGTTATTCTATCTTTCTATGCACTTCCCACTAAAAAATATTATTATTTTTTAGAAAAAATTAAAAAAAATATATATTTAGAAACTACATGTCTTGATTTATCATTCATATATAAAGATTTTTTATTTATATATTAAAATTTTAAGAATAAAAAATCCTATATTAATTGCTGAAATTAAATGTAGCAAAAGTTTTGGGACCAAAGGAGTATTATTTTAAGACTTGGTTGTTCCTCCCCTATCCAGATACTCCATATTTTGGCAACGAACAACTCTAGAAAATTAATGCTCCAATTAGTCTTACACTGGGACACGTATTCCAACCATGCTTCCCTTTCCATAATTTGATTAGGGAATGAAATACAAGAGATATGTTGCCAAACATACTTGTTAAAGTAGAGCCCAAACAATAACTTTATCAAGATAATCAATGATTATATTAGAAGTTAGAGTCTAATATCCAACCGAGATTGGTGCGCTTGGACAATGGTAGTCGGTAAGTTAAAGATGAAGCCAAAGACAAAGTTATAGGGGCCATATAGAAGTACGTCCAAGGAAAGTCCTCTGATACTTACGTTAGTTTAGGACCGAGACAAACCCTTCAAAGAATTTTGAGAAATAGTGCAAGCTTACCTAGGATTTCCACAAATTCCTTTTACACAAGCCGCGCCTTGGCATAAGCTCAACTCAAATGGGCATGCATTATGTGTCTAAGCCAAATTTGGCATCAACAAGCCTCACCCCTTTAGTGAAACTGATTCAAAAAAACAAGAATTCTCAATCAAAGAGTATACTTCTAATATTGATTTTGCATTTCCATAAGCCATTCTCCAAAAAACTAAAATCACAAACATGTCCCAAAAACTAGTTGCTAGAATTAGCACAACCAAAAAGGTGGAAAAGGCCCTTGAATGCATTTTTTTGGAACAACAACACTTTATTAATAATAATACATAAAATATAAAGTATTAGAATATGACCAACAAGAAACTAGAACTACACTAATGCCTTGATATACGAACTACACTAGTACAATGATGCCTTAATGCAATCATAATCTAGTTATAAATTAATAAAAGCAGATTATGGCAGCACTTATACCGAGAACATCTAGTTTTAGAACACCTGTTAACAATCCAAAGATATGAAAAAAACTGAAATTTTGCAATCACCTCTGCAACTACAAGTGGCTTAGGTTACACAAAGTCATTCCTACCTTCCAAATAACCCAAGTTGTAATACTAAATGTAGTAAACAAAGTAGATACTTGTTCTTTTATAAGATGGATATGTGAAATTCCTTGAAGAACCCCTTGTAAACACAAGCCTAATTGCACATGTAATTTCTACCAATTCATCACAAAGGACCAAACTTGAGAAGATATCTGATATCAAATCAAAAAGTGATGAATGGTCTCATTGAAGCATTGACAACTTGTCTTGCAATGCCCTCCAGATGAATATGTTAACTTTTATTAGGATCAAGGTGTTCTAGCTTTCCCTCTTCATCGAAGATGTCATCGGCAAAATGTTATTGTCAATATTTCTACTGATTTCTTTGGCAGTGTATCTTACTAATTTGCTAGAAACCCAACAGCATGTCTTCATCTAAGTTACATTAGGATGAAAATCCAAGCACATCTGCAAACTATATTCAAATTCTCCAACTTCCCTCATCTTCAATTCCCTTCACCAAGACCTATTTCATGATGAACTATCCTAACTATCCCTATCATTAAACTTGTTAGTCTTATTAGTTTCAATCTAAAATAATATTGGGAACTTGACTTCTGGACACTTATCCCCTACCCATAAATCTTTCTAGAATTTAACATTTTCCCCATTACCCAAACTCTATCTCATCGAGTTATAAAAACAAATACCAAACTTCTCAATATCTCTTTCTACTTGAATAATTTTGCCCCATACAGATTAAACCTAGCCAAAGGTTTTAGCCTCATATAGCTCACCATATAACCCATAAATATTCTAAATTACTTTTTGCCACTATGCCATATGAAACCTCTACCACTATTTCCCTAGATGCATTAGACTTTTGCCTACCAAGCTACACACACACAAACCCGCAACTTCCTTACTAGTTAGCATTTTCTTTTAGGCAACACAATTAATGTTTCTACCCTTTTCTTTGCCCACCTTCCAAAGGAAAGATCTATGCAGTAATTCAAGAATTTTTATGATATTCACCAAGGCATAAAAGAAATGCAGGGGAAGGTTGGATAAAACTTATTTGACAAAGGTAAGTCTTCCACCAGTAAAATGGCACACTGGGCACCAAAAGTTTCAAAATTTTCTTAAATTTATTTGTCACAACCTTCTATGAACTTTCTTGTCTCATATTAACACTTACTGGCAGCCCCAAGTAAAGAAATGATATTTTTTTCCACCACATAATTCAACACACAAGCACTAGCAATAACTTCATCATATTGAAACCTACCCTATATAATTTGCTCTTGTTCATGTTAATTTTTAGACCAAGAACTAGCTTAAAACACTTAAGGATCCTCTTTAGATTAAGCAAGTTACGATTAAATTATTCACCACAAAACAATTTATCATTGGCATATTAAAGGTGGGAAATAACTAAACCTTCCATCAGAACCTCAACCCTTCAAACAAGTTTTTGCACTTCCTTCATCCTAGCATTTAGAGCTTCTCCAACCAATATAAAAAGAAGAAGAGAGATCGCGTCTCTTTGTCAAGAACCTTTCTTCATTGAAAACTCAAGTGTGGGGCTTCCATTAGTAAGAACCTAAACAGATGTTGTTAAAAGGCCTTTCAATGCAATTGATCCAATCATACTTACAACAGAAGGAATTTGGATAATCCTTCTCTTCATTGGAGATATGAAATAATTAGTAGTTATTTTGGAAGCATATTATGATTAATCACTAAGTATTTTGCATCGATGAATCGGCTCCACAGAAACTCTTTTCTGACAAAAAACACATTTGAATTTTTTCAAGTTCTTGGCAAAACCAAGATGGATCTGAAATAAAGAAAAAAATTAACTAGGTAGACTGCTAAGTTTAGATGTTTTTCAAGTGATCCTTTTCGCTCTCAAAATAAAGGAAGTTTCTCTGTTTGCCAAATATTCTCTAAACATCTCAATCATAGATTTCCACACACATTTAGGTAGAGGATTAGTGCTAATTAGAAAACCAAGACACCTGAAAGGAAAATGGCCATTGAACAACCTATTTCCTACCCATTCTTCTACTAAAACCATCCTACAAGCCAATCCAATAAAAGTGCTTTTCGCAAAATCAAATTACCCTCTATTAATAACTAAAAAAATCTCAACATGCTCTATATATTTTTGAAACCATTGATATCAACTTTACATAAAAGATTAAAGTGTTGTCTATACGTTGACAATGACATAGATAAATGACTTATTTCACCCAACATCAACTCATCACACAAGGCCAATGGATAAAGCATTTGAAAATAGCCAGTTCAAGCATTCTCTTACTAAATTAAATAAGAACAAAGAAAGTCGTTGCCCTAAGACAAGCCCCTTTTCAATTGAAAGCCTTCCTATGTGAATTGGAACCTTTCTTAAATATAAACATTCTATTATCTAGGCCTTCATCTGCATCCAAAATCTATTTTCTCTATTACTTCTCCAAATAACACCATTCCACATTAAATTAATACATTTCACCAACACAACTAAAAATCCCTTAAGTTAATAGCTTAAGTGCTCCTGAAATTCTCAAACTTTGACAACTCAGCTTAGTTAAACCAATAGTTCAAATAAATTTAATTTGAACTTCAAATTTTATAAGTAGAACAAATTGGTCCTCTAACTTTTATGATAATACTAAATTAGTGCCTCACAGAATGGAAACTGGTTATTTCCATTAAAACAATAGAAAATGGATGACGAAGTAGAATGATAAAATTCTAATTAAAAAAATCATACACTATATTTTTGCTACATTAATAGCCTTTTTATCTTTACATTTGCATGATAATAATAAGAGAAGCTCCATAAAATAAATTATATATCTAGAATAATAGATAAAATGGTGTATATTCTAGATCTAAACAACGTAGCTTAGGAAGATACCATCTTATCCATGTAGGGCATTTTCGCGGCAACCATAATTACTTACCCTCTAACAACCCATTGTAGACTATAAGTGTACCACTTTCTTAAAGGTAAGGACCAAATCAGAACAAGCTGAAGTTAAAGAACAATCTTGTTCGGCTTGTCAAAGCCTTGGGACATCTAAGGCGTTCGGCATAAGTTAAACAATGGAAAAGGTAAGGACATTATTGACATGTTAGCCACGTGTAACAGGAAAAGAATAGGACATAGAAGCGGATTGGAAACAAAAAACCCTTATCAATGGAAGATATTAATAATAGAATATTGTTGTTCTTCAGTCTTGGGTTCCATAAATAAGTGGAAATGTTTTGTTCCACTAAGAAGGAAATTATACATGCTACAAGACCCAAGGAAGAAAAGAATAATATTAAAGTAATTACGGTAATGTTACCCTAATATTCTTATTTCTTGGGGTAGAGTTCAGGTTACAATGATATTACATAAAGTAGGATGCTAATTAATTACTATAAAACCTAATTATTCTTATTTAGCACTAATAGGAAAAAAAGGCTTAATTAATTGGAAAGATAGTAGGTGTTGGTAAGGGCTTTGAGTGTTTGCAATGAACAACATTATCATTTTATTCATTTTTTTAACCTAGAGATTTATCTGTAAAAAAAAAAACAAGAAGAAAAATTAAGAAATGTCTTATCTTGCCATAGCCTTATATAGAATTTGCAAAACAATGAGTAACTCCGTTAGCAGTCTGGAAGCAAAAACAAAAGGAACCACGAAAATAAAAGCCTTCAACTGAATCGATTCAATTGTTTCAATAAAATTAAATGGGTTTTGTAAATATTATGAAAGATAAGAATGAAGTAGTTTAATCTTTTTTAAGAAAATTATAGTTGTAGTTTAGTTAGAAAGTTTATAAGTAAGGATTCCTGATTATGTAATTGGTCGACGATGACCAAAGAAAATTACAGTAGTAGTTTAGAAAATATATAACTAAAGATCTCATTGTCTTGGTTAGGTGACAATCCGTGATAACTTTGAGTAATCATGGATAGTTAATTAGTGTAACTTTCACTTAAATTAAAGAATTTCACTATTTGTTCAATAATTGGTAATAACTTAATCAAGTGGGTTTCCATTCATTGATTGATAATCTATGATGGTTGATAGTTATTTTGGACTCTCATTTTAGATTTATCCTATAAACCATGTTTATATTGAAACTTGATCTTACTTTGATGCATTTACAGAGGAAATTATAGCTCAGAACACAAATTTTATAAATGTAATGAATTTTTGTGGGTTATGGGCTCAAAACCTCTCATTATGCGTGGTTATTTTAACTTCAATGGAGCTAGCTACTAATTACTTTTCTTTTTTTCTAGGATGTGGTTAATTATCACTACTTTGTTTCATTAATTACCCTTTAACAATTTGTATCATCAACTTCTTAATTCAATTCCATCTAACATCCATGCATGTAAACGTGCCTTTATTCTCAATTTTCAAAGATTATCAGAAAGTTTCCTTTTGATTGACAAAAACAAAAGAAAATTGTCAAATTAAAAGGCAGTAATTTTGCCTTGTACAATTACATGTTTCTGGGTAATTGTATAGAGGAAATAATTGAAATATTGTTAGGCACAAAATCGAAAATCTAACCTTTCATTCTTGCTTGATTTTTTCTCCTGTGTATAGTTATGAAAACAAAGAAAGCAAAGACAATGTTCCTTAGTAGGTGGGCACTATCTAAATCTCACTATTGTATATACTTCAATTCTACTGTTTTCGACTTTAGGGTATAAACTTAGTAGAATTTATATTCAATTTATTTATGTGGGCATATTGAGATTGTAATATCATCACCCAGCTTATTGTTGGAATGCAAATGTGCACTTGAAAAAATAAAATCTTATTGATTTTTTGTTTTAAATTTAAGTCAATTTAATATAAAAGCAATTGAGCATTAGTTTGGTTGGCTACGGTTCAGCCGCAGATGGATAGGAGTGGTAATAATAATGGGGAAGAAACTTTTTTTGTCACAATGGGCTCTTTTTATATCTACTTTTTGGTCCATCACCTTTAATCATGTATTATAAATACACATTAAGAGGCTAATGGTCCTACTTCCCAAAAAAATAAGCCATGTAGCTTGTTATTTTCATCACCTTGCTTTTTTCCACATGTGCTTTCCTACTCCAAGACTAAGTTGCATGATCCCACTATCTTGGGTGCCTGTTTTAGATCTCGTTTTCAACTATCGCTTCCATTCTCACTTTTACAACCTTTAAAGTTACTTATATTTTAAAAAGTGACATTTTTCTATTCTCACTCTTACTCCTCACTTCTGCTTTTAAAACACTTTGTGCAACTCCAAAACACATTGGCATTTTCCATTTAAATAACAAAGGCCTTGTCTATTTAAAAAAAATAGAAAAATTAAAAAAAAAAACAAAGAAAGGCCTAAATATACATTTGACACTTGAATTTGGACAACTTGTGAAAGTCGATCTATAAATCAGTACTTAATAAATGTCAGTCGCTGAGCTTTACAAAAACTTGTGACAAAATCTATTTGTCAGACATGTTTATTGAAAAATTATAAACCCTTCTTAATCTCTTTTAATTTTTCATAAGAAATACTTGTATTTTAAAATTATCCAAACAAGCATTCCCTTCTCCTTGTCCCCTCTATTTGCCTTCGTAAAATTCATTGTAAACATACTTTGCTGTTGGACATGCTAAATCACTATACCAATTTTCCTACTCTGCTCTTTGTTATGCCACTGCCTCCTTTTCCCTTGACCACCTCTTTGGCAGAGGCGACTTTGGCTTCACTTTTGAGACACCTTGCAAAAGATGAATCGATAAGTTGCTATTATGGACATGGATGTGGGTGCTCTTAAAAGAAGGTGTGAGTTTCATAATGAGTTGTTCTTTGCATTCTGGGTCAATTCACTATCCATCGTCTCAGTGCTCATCTTATCCTTAGCAAGAATTTACACCATATGCTCTTGGTTTATAAGCTCATGCTCAATGGTAACTTGCAAGAGGCTTTACTCCACCTAAAATGTCTAAAATTAATGCTTTAGAAGATGAGATCTTTAATTAAGGCAAGCATCACCAAGGGAATCAAATATCTCCACCTATTGGATTTGCTGATAATTCATAACAGCATGAAGTTGAGAATTGTTCTAGTGGCTGAGTCTTTATTTGCCAAGATTATGGATTTGGCTGGCCAAGTTGAAAATTGAAGAACACCAAGTGGATAAAGCAGAATCTTTAAGGATTATAGGTCAGTTATGGAAATAGAAAGTTTGACCATGCTTTTGATGACTCAAATTTAGGTATGGATCAGTTGCCAAAAGGTTTTATGAGTGCTCTAGGTTTTGTGATGGCTGTTAGTGTTATGCCCAAAAGCCAATCATGAGATGATTGTATTTTTGCACATTGAGTCATGATATTTTATTAAGGCATTAATCCAGCAATTATGTTTGTTGTTTTGTTTCTGCGTAACTTAACAAACATAATCATAACCCTAGAATAATGATATTCTTAAACGTCCCTGGTCTAGTATTATTGTGGAGCGGGTTGCAATAATACATAATGACTAGCATATGTGGAGACTAATATGAGATATGTAGTCTACATATGGGTACAAGTTGGAGAACTTGTGTACTGGACCGACCCACCATGAGAACACTACATGGATCATTATATGAGTGTCATAAGTGATTCTCATAGTGATCATGGTATATGTAGTCCTTCGACCTAAGATCATCAAGGTTCCCTACATGTGAGTCACATACTTTGATACTTTCCTTTGTTGCTCGTAACTGAG
Source organism: Aquilaria sinensis (assembly GCA_005392925.1). Taxonomy (NCBI): domain Eukaryota; kingdom Viridiplantae; phylum Streptophyta; class Magnoliopsida; order Malvales; family Thymelaeaceae; genus Aquilaria; species Aquilaria sinensis. The sequence goes on along the minus strand of SMDT01002718.1, from coordinate 250,214 downwards.
TGAACTTGAAGGAGGTCATTGGGTATGTCACATATCATGCGGAGGGATTTGTATGATCAAGATGGGATTTGTCCCTCCTATGTAACGGGAGTGATATCTTCGGGCCCCTTGATAGAGTGAGACTTAGAAAAATGCATGGCCATGCTCGGATGAGTTGATATACGATATCAATGTCATCAGTTTAAGTTGGTCTACTCGGTAATCAAGAAACCAAAGATTGGGCTATACGAGAGTGACACATTCCATGTCTCGTGCTTAGTCTTGATATCTTGGACAAAGGGACAATGGCATATATCGGTGATGATCATAAAGGTTTAGTCGAATCACCGACAATCTTGTCACTTGGGTAGCAATGATGTGTTGCTAGACACCGCTCATTGCTTATGATCATAAATGTGATTTATGATCATTGCCAACGTGATAAGAGCCTATTGGGTCGCACACATAGAGCAATTTGGATCATTAGAGTGCATGGGCTAATTATTTGGGTTATGGTTTCACTTTAATTTCGTATTAATAATGGGCCCAAGAGTTGAGCCATTATTAAGCCCGAAATTAAATCCTAATTGGATTAGGGCTTTGAAACCCATTAGGTCTGGAAGTTGAGTCTCCCTATAAATACAACTTTTAAGTGAGAAATTCGCAGGTCTCCTTGCCCTAGCCTCCAAAAAGGACAGCCGCACTCTTCTCTTACAATTTCCTTGGAGGACGCAAGCTAGCACTGCGAGCGCAAGAGAAACGCATCTGCTGGGACGTGGTGGAAGCGTGGTGATCCCGAGAGGCTCATGTGGATACCATAGAGAGCTTGAACACGTCAACTGTTCAGGTTTTGTGATTCGACTCTACAGTTGAGTGAGAGATCTCAACCGAAAATTATATATGAAAATTTTCGAACACCCGGTTTACCCCGTTTCACTTGGATCCTGGAGGGTTTCGGTTAAATTCCGCTGCGCTGTTTGGCTCCCGAAACCCAACAATGGCTTCGCTGGAGATTGTCAAAATGGTGAGTCAACTAGCTTGGGCAAGGAAGTGGTTGGGGGAGACGGAGGTAGTGGCACAACGAAGAAAATAGTAGGGTAATTAGTATGGTGATTTGGTAAGTCCAACAACAAAGCATGTTCACAATGAATTTTACAAAGGCAAATGGAGGGAACAAAAAGAAGAGAAGGCTTATTTGGATAATTTTAAAATAAAACTATTTTTTATGACAAATTGAAAAAGATCAAGAGAAGTTTGTAATATTTCATGAAAGTATTTCTTATGACAAGAATGAGGGAAGACTTATTTGGCTAAGGAAGTGGTTGGGAAAGAGTGAGGCAACATCAGTTTGGTGTCTGATGGCAAAGTACAATCAAGATGAATTTTATGAATGTAAAGGGAGAGGGTGAGAAGGATGAAAGACTTATTTTGATGGCTCTAAAATAAAAGTACTTCTTATGACAAATAAAAAGATATCAAGAGGACTTTTATAATTTTTCCATCAACATTTCTTAAGCAGATGGACTATGTCTCAAGCTTTTGCAAAGTTTAGTTGTAAACATTTATTGAGCAGTGATTTATGGACTAACTCACATGAGTTGTCCAAGTTTAGAGGCCAAATGTATTTTTAGGCTAAAAAGAAAGGGGAAATGTGTCATATATTAGGTATTAATACTTTTCATATTTTTCTATTTAGTCCCAATAACTCAAAATGAGTCTTAAAGTTTTATATTTTTATTTTCTGAAAATGAGTTATAAAGATACCCATGCTCAAAGAATGTAGTCGCATTAACTCATAATAGGCCCCCAAACCTACTTAGACTAACAAAACCCAAGAGCCTATGATGCTTAATTACCCAGCTACTATTTACCGAGCCTAGTAGCTATTATTTCTAGAGAAATAAACACCAAATGAGTCTATAAAGGTACAACTATAGATTAATCCAACTATTCCCAAGTTATAAAGAATCACCATTTAATTTGATGTCCCTTATCACAAAGGCGCTCCTTCAAAGGCATATATGAAGGTTATCACTATTTATTCATAAGCTATGGATGATCACCTCTTGAGCTCTCTTACTTAAGTATCATAGTAACTTTCATAAGTATCCGTGTCAACCATTTCTTGATATTTGTGGTTCAAGGCCCATCTCCTCAGCTCTAAAACTAGGTCTCAAGGTTCGTGCATCATGAACTTCTATAATTTTGCAACCATGTTAATAGGTAGTCCTAAAACTTATCATTTGTTTTACTTAAATGTTTTTAAAATACTAATTTATATTTGTACTGTTTGATAACTGCCTCGCAGTAAATTCAAGCACTATGACAATTTTTTTTTTCACATTTAATAGATTATTTAAAGTTTTAATTTCTTCCTCTCTATAAATTGTGTTCTTATCCGGTAGCTGTCCTTTAATAAATTGAAGACTAATTGTAAATACTTAGCAAAGTTTTAGGACTTATGTAGAAAGGTAAAAAAAAAACTAAAATTGAAATAAAAAATATGATAAGTTTTGGGATTAAGATGTCATTTCCACAATGAAAAAAGTGAAAATAAGAAAGAGCCAATACACATATGAATATTTTGGAAAATAAGATAATCCAAAATTTAAAATTTATTTCAAAAAATAATTTAATGAAAAATGTAAAATATTGTTATATATAATGGTAAAATATAATTTTCAAGTGTGTTACTGATACTTTTTTTTTCTAAAAAATAAGTTTTTTATTCTTCTACAATGAATAGAAAATATATTAAATGAAGGGAAATTATAACATAATGTCCTTGCCCTTATCAAATGGGCAACAATCAATTAGAAAACATGATGTTGGGGTTAGGGCTTCTATATAAAACCAAGGTTAAGGAAATTTATGAGGACACTAGTAGGATTAGAGGGTCATAGCCTTAGTACAGTTTGGTAGCAAAATAAGAAAACGTCATAAAGAAAGTTTGGACTATGATGAAAATACATGAAAGGGGGTTCATAGTTGCTCTGAACTTGGCTAAGCCATCCGCAAATCGGTTGGTTTTCCTGGGTTAATGATAAAGCCTCCTAATTTGCATGATTTACATGAGGTACCTATAATATTTCATGATAATGGCTATGAGTTATGAGTTTCAGAATTATTAAAGAAAAAAAAGTCAAAAAGTTTTTTATAGTTAGACTCAATTTCAATCTTAGTGTTGCCATGAGATCGGACTTTTGTAAAGCATGGAGGCACCATAACTTAGCCATAAAAGGGGTAACAAAGCCAAAATTTTTTCATAAAAGCTATGACAAACTTTCCCATATGGTATCTAATTAGACCACCTGCACCAGCCAAACCTATGAGGGTTTTGTTGTGCCATTAATTTTAAGTCTATAAATACTAAGGGGAGGGGCTTCTTATTAAGATAGAGGGAATGAGGGTATCTTGCCTCCCTTTTTACACTCTATCAAAGCATTAATTTGAAAGACAGTTTCTTAATTCTTTTAGATGGTTCAGAGTGTATGTCTTTAAAAATATACTTGTTTTTTTTCTTACATATATATTCCAAAGCATAATAAGTAGAAAGAAGGACTAAGTAACATACAAAATATGTGGACTATCAATATTAATACAAAGAGATTTACAAAGAGTTCTCTACTTCCCAGTCATATCTAAAACAAAACCTTGAGACCTACAAACATTCTTACTGTAGCCACTACCAGTGAAAATGTGATAAATAGTTTTTAAAAGCAGTGAAGCATCTTGGGCAATTATCAGAATGGATGATACCTAGGTAGAAGAGTAAAGAATTAGTAAGCAACCATTCATGCATACATTTTTAAATAAAACATTTCATTTTGGGATAAGTTTTTAATTTCCATGTCTAATTTTAACTGTTGTTATTGTCAAGGTCAAAATCTAATGACTTCTTGTTTAAGTAAGCTTTAGTAAGGCTAAAGTTACCATGATTAACAAATTTACAAGAGAATTTATACCTTACAGACAAACGATGGCTCATAAAAATGCCCTTAATTCTCATCATAGCATCAAGAGGTGAATCAATGAAGACTATTATTTCTAACCTAAAAAATCAGTCACTGTTAATTTTTCTTCATTCTTCCTTAAGGGACTAGCAACTAAAGACCTAATGGGAAATCACCACACTAAACACGAAACCAATAGTTTACACATTGACCATTCCTAACTTCTTAAAAATTATGTTTGGGATCCCAACTTCTTCTTATGTTATTCAACATTTAGGAGGCACAATTAGAAAAAAGCCTATTAACACACTTGCCTAGTAAAGCCCTGACCCATGGTTTATGATTATTGGACACCAGCTGCCAAGCTAATTTCACTTGGTTAGCGTCATTTAATTTTTTAGTTGAGGTAATTCATGGCCCATTATGAGACTTAGGTTTTGTTAAGACTCCCAATTAATAAGGTATAGTTTTCTATTTTTAAGGGAGGAACACTAAACAAAGTCTTGATTGATTTTATCAATATAATCAGTGATTAAGGTAGAGAGAGAATTTAGTTGCATGAAATAGTTGGGGATAGTAGGGAGGAAAGGTTTTGTAAGTTCTACCCTTCCAACTATGGAAAAAATTCTCTTTTCCAACCAATCAATTTCATATGCATCTTCTCAACAATGAAAAGTCATATACTGGATTTGGTGCCAAAGTTTGCATTTTTAGAACAAAAGGAAACCAATGTACTTCCCCAAATCCATAGTTTCTTAAAAATCCAAAATGTTGCGTATACTGGATATGGTGGCAGAGTTTGAATTTTTAGAGAATTTTAGCTTCTCATTGCTAAACATCTAGCCTAAGTGATCTCAGAATTCTTTTAAAACATTTGAAAGGGTACTGGTAGAGTTATGAAAAGCATTTGCTGTGAAAATAATGCCATCAGTAAAAAATAAATGAGACATTGTTACATCCTTTCTGCCAAACTTAAACAATTTTCAAACCCCATTTTCACATTTTCATGCAAATTTTGTACGCAAGAAACTTAAGGTGAAGAATAAAGATAAAAGGGGAAAAGGAGGTCATATTGTCTGATCCTTCTTGAAGGGATAACCTCTTGAGTCATTTTACTATTAATAGGGAATGAATTTGATGTAATGCAAGAAAATGAGTTTTATAGACTCGAAGAAAAATAAAAAAGAAATAATTTGTCTAATTATGTGTCATTCCAATCTATCATAAGCCTTATCCAAATCAAGTTTTATAAGCATGTAAGATTTTTTGTCTTGTTTGTACCTAATGGAATGTAAAACTTCTTGAACAATAACAACATTATCCATAAATTTCCTCCCAGAATGAAGGCTGTTTGCCGAGGACATATCCGTTTGGTATATCACCTTTTGTCTTCTTAATTAATCTTTTAGAAATGATTTTGTATTTAGTGTTACACAAGTTAATAGATCTAAATTTTTTTACAGTCTCTGAGATTTTAGTTTTAGGATAAAAGCCGCTAAACATTTGTTCCAATCATTAGGCATGACTTTGGAAAAAAAAAATTTAGTAATTTCTTTTACTGGTGAGTCTTTAATGATACCCAATATGTTTGGAAAATGAATATATGAAAGCCATCTACGCTAGAGGATTTATAAGGCTTGAAATCCCATAGAGTGTCATGGCTTTCGAGTAAAGAAGAAATGGAAACCAACCCACCAAAACTCATGGTAAGTGACTTAAGATTGACTATACCATTCCCATAATGTCTCTAATTAACAGAAAAGTTGGAAGGATAAAGCAAGCCCATCAAATGATTAACAACAATATTGACACTCCTTTAGGGATTTTTTTATCCAATTTCCCATATTATCTTTTAGTTTCAATAACTCACTTCTTTTTCTTCTTCTTCTCTTTCTCTAATAGGGGTTGAGGTTTAGAAAAACCTAATGTTTTTTATTACCCTTAATGACCCAATCTATTTGAGCCTAAAGTTTGAAAAACTTATCTTGTTTGAGAATGAGTTGTAAGTGGTAGTGAGCTCATCTTGAAGGTTAATAAAAAAGATTTTTGCGTTAGACTCAATCTTAAACTCCACTAGTCATTGTAAGGGTTTACTTTTTTTCTTTGAAAATGTTACCAAAAACATCTTTATTTCAATTTTTAAGAACCACAGACTACAAGAAAATGCTCATTTGGGGCCGATTTTTAGGAGTGATTGAGTAAAATCACTCCTAAACTGTTCAAGATGCTAATATTTGGGACAGATTTTATGATTGGCTCCAATTAGGCTCCTAATTTTGGCCTTTTCCCATTAGTTTTATTGACCAATTGTTTCTTTTTGCATTTTCCTTGTTTTCAGTCCTTTTCCTAAAATCCCAACTCAAACCCTAGAGCTCTTATTTTTTGCTTTCTAATCCATATTCGTTCTTGGTTCACTTTACTCTTTCATTCACTCTAAACTTTGAACGTCTAATCACCCTGGTGGAAAAGCAGGGAGTTTGAATGCCATTAAAGTAGTTAGTCAGATATTGTGGAAATGCCATTAGTCAGATGTTATGGAAATATCATTGGTTGCCAGTAGAAGTTGTTTCCTGCTCTAAACCATGAGTCGGTGGTCAAGTCCCACATTGTTAATTGCTTCTACAAGTTGATTGCTACTTAGAACCACAAATCTCTAGTTTATTCTTTATTTGAATCTTGCTTTTTTCTACCTGTACGAGCCGGTGGTTGAGCGATGTTTGGTTGAAATAGAGCTATGCAATGGATGCAGTGCTCCCATAACTTTCTTCCTCCTAGTCATGCTTATTTGCCTTAATGCTTTTTATTAAGCTTGACTTCTATCCATTCCATGGTTTTTTTCTTCATTCTAATGTGTGTTTTTTTTAACTTTAATTTGTCATTTAATCATCTTTCTTTTTCATTTTTCTTTCCTAAATTTTTGACATTATTGTGATGATTGTAGCTAGATACTAGAAAAGAAATCTCATGTCACTATGAACTTTCTATTCTTAGAAATATTTCCAATTTTTGTTTAAAGTTGTCTTGAATTTATGTTGACTTTGATTTTTTGATGATATTGTTATTCTACAGTGGCCAATGCTCTAGTTGAAATGGTGGACTTAGAGCTAGTCAATAAAAGGTATAGTAATATATAATTTATCTTTACAATTTTGTTTCCAATTATCTTTTTCTCCGTGAGTTATCCTCAACTATTTTGGTTGTTTATCTATTGATATAACTGAGCTAGGTGATTGACTTATAGTTTATTTGTTATTTTTTCCATTCCTATTTGATTATGCATTAATGTGATGGTGGTTTTAAAGATTGTATGGTTTAGACTGGACTTGAATCAACTTATTTACTTGCAATATATTCACTTACTATTAATATAATTTAGAGTCAAATTAAATGATTCAAGTTCTCTTGTGAATGTTAAATTAATCTCAAAGTGCCGGTTTACTTTGGAAGTGATGTATGGGTGAGAGAATTTATGTGCTTCTGAAAAATGACTTGAGTTCTTTAGAAAATCTCATGCCAGTATGGATGATGCAAGTAGTTAGGCCTATAAAGACCAACAAGTATAGTGAGGGTACTTGATTGCTGGTTTTCTTTGTTAGGGTTTGTTCTAAATTATTCCAAAGTAATTGGCAAACACTTCCCTTAGTAGTTTGGTTTTGATTTCAAAAAATAATATTTAATGAATTAAAAGTTGGTTTTGAGCATGCTTTTGAACTGATTTGCTATGTCTATGATGCTGCTGCTTATGCTTGGATTTCCTTGTATAGTTTATGAATTTATTGAATTGCATGCTTCTTTAAGGTTTATTTGGTTGTCTTTTGTTTGAATGTAATGCCTAGACCTGATCAAGCACTAGAACTTGATTATGTGTTGAGTTGTATAAGTAATAATATCTTGTGTTATGATATGGAAGAACAGTTAACTATAGAATCTCTAGTTTCTGTGTTGGTAATATAACTAGTGTTTTTGAATTCTAAGGTTAATTTCCAAAGTGTAAGGCTTTTGCAACCTTGTAATATAGAAATCTTGACATGTTAATTACTTACTATTGAATTTCTCTTAGCATAATTCTATAGCTTTTAGCTTTTAGAATTGTGTGTTTCTAACAATCCAAAGAGCTCTTATAAGTGCACTTTAACCTTAAAAAGATGTTTGCTAAGTTGGTTCAACTTTTACAGTAAAAAATAGGACTTTTTTTACTTATACTATCTTGTTATATGAACTAAAATTAAGAACTAATTCCTGTGTAATGAGCTTCTTACAAACACTACAGTTTTGATGTTTTCAATGAACTTCCATTAATTGGCTCAACTGATGAATTTACATATATCATGGGTATAAAGTGAATGATTACCATAGGATTAAACGTGAAATTTCAGGCTAAAGGTACACAGTCTATAACATGTATATCATTAAGAAGTGGATTTCATAATTTTTTCCTTTATTTCATAGACGGGGGAATCAAATTCTAATGTGGTTTTTTTTTTGTTTCACTTTTATTCATTACATTCTCAGCCCTTGGTTAAGAACTTAATAATACATTACTCAACACTTTTCTTTTGTATTTAATGCTTTTACATTAATTTCTAAGCTTAGATACTTATGTTCTATTTTGCTGCAAAACAGATTTTCTTTTCAGTCTTTCTTCCTCATCAATTAGCTAATCAAATTCCATGCCATCAAGCTTGGAATTCAGTCTTCTTGTTAACTCCAAGTGCTTATCTTTTCATTTACTTTATTAGTTCATACATGTTTGTTTATATGTACCTCATGTTGATTTAATTGTCCAAGGTATATGGTTGGACTTAAATCTTATGGTATACATGATTAGAGTTCTGTGTATGGTTGATTAGCCTTCATGGTTGATTCTCTTCATTGAAAATATTGGCATATGTAAGGAAGATGGTGTCCTGTTGGACATTGCAGGACCTAATTTTTGTAATGTCCATTGTTCAAAAAAGTATGATATATATTTGGGGGTTGAGATTCTTGAGAAGGTCCAGAGCTCCAACCACTTATGTTGAAAAATGGGATTCTAACAGTCAGTTCTTTTGTCATCATGTTGTCAATTTATAGTGACAATGAGGTTTTTTTGATTTCTTAGTATAAGTGTTTGTTGTTATAGCAAACATTTAGTAGTGTTTTTACGCATTGCTCTTGGGTACAAACTTGACCTATATACCTTTACTTATGAGGCATTTTTATACATTGCTCTTAATCTTGAAAATGACTGGTTGCTTTTGGCCTCTATTTGTTAGCAAATACAACTATGGAAAATATATTACTTTTTGTATGGAGGCAATAAGCCACCTCACCTATGGTAAATTATACTCCTTCTGTTTCACAAAAGATATCCTCTTTACTATTCACAGCAATTAATCTATCATTTTATTACTTTTAAAATTTATCATAAAAATATGAACTTTTTACATGAAAATGAAACTTTAAAGATTTTAGTTTCTAAATATCATTTTTGGGAATTTTTTTTCAATTCATATTAATATAAATATATTCAATCCAAATTTTAGTCAAAAAAGGTAAAAGGGACAGCTAATATGAAACAGAAGAAGTATTTTTTTTAGCATGAAAAATTAATTAGGAGCAGTTAACCGCTCAAAAAAAAAATGATTCAAATTTGACTGCTCCAAAATAAACACACATTAGGAATGATTAATAGCTCCTAATAGAGGTAAGGGGAGACTTCCTAGTTTTTTATTTTTGGAGCAGTTAAGGGGTCTAAAATGTGGGAGTAGTTCTCCAACGGTTCCCAATATTTTGGGGAGTGACAATAATTGAAGTAGTTTTGAGGAGTGGGCAAAAACTAGCCCTAAAATTTTGGGAGCAGTAATTGACACTTAAAATCGGTCTCAATCACCTCATTCTTGTAGTGATATCAAGGTTTGAAAGATTAGAGCTAGTATCCCATCCAAGGTTTTAATAATAAGAAATTAGCCTAAATAGGTCAATAATGGTAGGCCCATTAAAGCTTAAATTTAAATGACCTAGATCCAAACTTAGTTTGCTGAAAAATAAGTCAAGTAAAATAGGAAAATGATCAGAATACATATGAGAAAGATGAACATGGTAGTTTCGGGAAAACATGTTTCTCTAGTCAGTGTTAGCAATGACATGGTCCATTCTTTCTCTTATTAAGGAAGAACCACTATTGGTGTTCTCCCAAGTGAACTTAAAACTCCTGTAGCTTAATTCCATAAGAGAACAATCATTAAGATAATCCTTAAAATAGAAGATATAGGCTTCATTAATTCCTAAAGCGGGAGCAGGAGTGAGAGTAGGAAAATGACTTATTGTAAATATGCTACACCTGAGAATACCTCGAGAGCGGCATATATAATTTTTATTTTATGATAATTTGCATAGAAATATATTAAATAAGTATGAAACTTAACATATAAATCAATTCAAAATAATAATTTAAAAAGTAAATATTTATGGATCATCTATTCTAACCTTACTTTAAGTGATTACTTGTTTAAAATATTATATGGGGGATTGAATTAATGGGAAAAAGTTTGATGATTTTTTGGTAGTTAATCTTAAAGTTGGTTTTCTTCCTAAAATATATTTACATTGTGTTTCGTTCGCTTTTTCCAGTGAGTAGTTCCATCTTCTTGAAGGTGGTTCCATATAGATTTGGATCATCAAGGTTACAGATGTGAGATTGATAGAGAGGAGACTTGGTTGTTAGATTTGATCAATAATGTGTTTGGTGTTGACGATGCACCAAGCTTGGATCAAGCAGCGAAACTGTGGTTTAGCATAAGATCAAATCCTGGTGGTAGTGATTGCTTTATTACTAGACGTGTGGGATTAGTCTTGTTCATGTATTTCTACATGCTTTCACTGTCCTAGGTGATGCCAGTCTTACACAAGCACTTACCTTACATCCTTGCCCTAGTTCGACTATCGTCTTAACTTCTTCCATAGGACATTGTTGGCTTATGCAACCATTGAAGGGCCTTGAAAGTAGAAATCAATGTTATTTTATAGAAAAAAAGCATTTGGGTCATTTTTTCCAAAATCACAAATTGCTACATGGAATTCCAGAATGGCGGCTGAAACCATTGAATTCTGGCATTTAGGTTAATCCTATACTAACAAACTTATCAAATGAGCTTAATAACTTATTAAAATTTATAACAACAATCCAAGGACTATTAAATAAACTTCTAACAGTATGCAATTCATTCCATAGATTAATCACCCTATCAAATTTAGTGCTAGCATATATAAAGGAGAACAACCAAGAAACATTTAAATTGGGTAGATTATGTACCTTGACCAAGCTATGGAAAGCTTGGTCACCATAGGTAGTTATATCAATGGAGACTTTCAAATTACTCCATAAAAGCCAGAGACTTCTAAAGAACCCATTTAAGACTATCATATAGAGGCCAGAAAAACCCAAGGATTGGATGATGTTTTTTGCATGACCACCCATATTCCTTGTTTCCATGATTCCTAAAATGACCCACCTATGAATTTGTATAAAGTCCTTGATAGAGTTTCCAAAAGAATCTTTAATTGTTCCTCTATAGTTCTAGACAATAATCTTTATATTGAAAGGGGATGAGAGTTTTTCAACAAATTGCCATCAAGCAAACTCACATATTAGTGGGGCCTATACATTGTCTTTGTTCTATAGGATCATGTCCGCTTCTTTGTGGTAATGTAGGAGGATTATAATTTTGTGTCATTTTATCCCATATTCCACCAACATTATTTTCATCATGTGAATGGAGATTTCTTGAGTCTTTTGTTAGACCAAGAACTTTGCACAATGGTATATTTTCCATGAATTGTAGGTGAATGGCTAAACGGACTTTTGTTACGGCCCTTTTTGCAGGAACCTCGATTTAACAAGGTAAAGCAAATGAAATCCTAGTTTGGAACTTTATTTTAAGTTCTCATAGCAAGATTAAGTGAGTTACGCAAAGTTTACCAAATTCTAAAGAGTTTATGACACCAAAGGAGGTTCGAAGGCAAAAAGGTAATTTTACATCCCACGGTGTTTGGCTGAGTACTGGGAGTCAAACATATGGTTTGAAACTCAAACCTTGCTTAAAATACAATAATTTGCCTAAGTATCAAAGGTTTGACCAAGATTTGACGTGGGTTACAATTTAAGGAAATAGGCTTTTCACAAACATAAAGAAAGTTTGAGGACTTAAGGGTGGAAGACTTTTTAAACTTAGTAAAGTGGTCTTGGTTACCACTTTTGCTCATTTCACTTCCAAAACCCAACCTCCCATTTTTTCCTTTGATTTCTCCTTCAATTCTTGGGCAAAATTAAGTGTTCTTGGAGGATTTTGAAGGCCCAAAGGGTATACATGCCTTGGGTAACTTATTTCAAGATTGTTTGTTGGTCTTGAAGGTGTTTTTCATGTTTTCCGGTAGGTGCCCCATTTTTGGCATAAGGTAACATAAATTTTATGGAGTTTTCTTTTTTGTTTGGTGTTTTATGGCTTGGGTTTTGCTTAGTTGATGTTAATTTGATGTCATTTGCTTTGGTTTGCTTGGAACTTAGGCAGAACTTTGTGGAACTTTGTTTTTGGTGAAGGGTTGCTTAATTTTTACTTGTGACTTGAAATCAAGGTTAGGGATTTAGAGTTATAAGTTTAATTGATGTTATTGGAGTGTTGTTGCTTGTTGAAATCAAGTAGTTTTGGCAATAGCATTGATTTAGGGGCAAGTTTGTTCATGGTAGACTAGGTGATTGATTAAGCTTGGAATGATGTTTTAATGCATCATAATTGTGTTTGTAATGGTACATTTGTGGCCTATGCAACATGTTTTAAAGGTATGAGGAGTTGGAAGCCATTCCAAGCATGTTTGGTATGCTTGGGAAGCCTTCCAAGGTGCATATAGCAAGAGTTGGGATTTTTTTGAGGCAAAGGGATTGGCAATGCATCGCTAAGGTCAAAGACGCATCGCCAAGACCTCACAAAACAACCAAGAGTTTGTACACTGTGGCGACGCATCACAATAATTATGTTGGCCAAAAAATTCAACTTTTGCTAGAGGGTTAGAAGGGAGGTTTGAAGGGTTGCTTAGGGTACCTAAGGGAAGAGGGGTCATGGTGGTACCCTAAGACTTCTGAAGCTCCACCGAATCTTAGGAGTTTCCTTGGGTTTTGTGGTTACTTATGCCATAAGCAAGGAAATTAGGTTTTAAAGGTCCACAATGTAGTACCATTAGCTTGGGTGTGGGGTTTAGTACTACCAAGTACCTAGCCGTACCCTCAGGTATGAGGTTTCGGTGTGGAGACCTTAGTACACCTAATTGGCTCCTCATAACCTAGTTGAAATTGGTTCAACAATAGTGCCCCTATACAACATAATTGAGGTTCAATTAATGAAGAACTTCATTAGTTAGGCTAGTGAGCATTGCTTGCTAGTAGACATGGCTTTACATTATAGTTTAAGGACTAAGTAAAGGACAAGTCCTAAGGGACTGAAACATATGCACATAGGTTTAGCCTCATGTTGTATTAACTCACAACATATTACATATGATATATATATGTGTTGTCCTTAGTATTTTTCCTTACAGATGAAGATATCTTACTGAGAATTTTTTAATTCTCATTCCTTAGTTTATGTTGTGCAGTTTTTACGCTAGCCAACCCAACAACTGCTGAAGGTTGTCAAGGTGGCCTTTTGTTATAGGTACTTTATTATAAGAATCTTTGTGATTTTAGTTTTTATAGTTGCTTGTTGGTTAAGTCAAAGTATTAATTATAGTTTTCTTGGCCACAGTGATCAAGAGAGCACATGGGGGACTTTTGAAGCTCGCTACTAGGATTCCATCTAAGGTGGGAGTTAGATGAAGAGATCGTAGTAGGAAAGCCTTGTGTACAGTGCATACACTAGTTACTTCATTTGTTTATGAATAGAGTAAAAGACTTTAGGATTGCTCTTGGGTGAAGAGCATTAGTCTCCTTTTGTTAAATGTACTCACATGGCTATTATGTGTAGTTGTAATGATATAAATGATGGATTTATATGCTTTGACTATTTGAACCTTAGTTTCTATGAAAAATGCCTAGGCAATGTGAATGTTTTATAGATTTTTGTTTACTCAAGTCAAAGTAAAAGTACATATGTGCTTGCATCTCTAGGTCAATTAACTAGTAACATAAAGTTTTAATTTGTTATACATATTTAACTAGCCAATTGCAACTACTGTGAAATCCATTCTTATAGGTTTCCTAGGAAGGGCCTAGAGGGGCCATGTCAATTTTGGTTAATGGACATTGAAGCCCTCTAAGCTATAAGGGCGAGAGGATTTGCCATTTGGTTGATCAAGTTGCATGTCATCAATTAGTGTAGTGAATATTCCTTATCTTTTCTTACCATCACCTCCATTTTTTTTATTGAAATTTGAATTGAGAGACTTGGGCATAATATAACTTTGAGATCTGTCAGATGTCATCCCTTTGGCACAACCAGTAAGTCATTCCATGCTTTATCATTTTTTCCGACCATATGAAGACTTGTGTCAAGGCATAGTGAGATCTTTATTACTTTGTCCAAAAGCATAAAATCCTTCTCGAGATAAACATCCAAATCGAGATCTTGTGCAAGCATAATTGGTTGGTGGAAGACAAGTATCATCTGTAAGGGTTAACTAGTTAGGGACTCGGGAGGCAGTGGTCTTCTGGTGTTTGTGTTTTGCTTTAAAAGGCAAAGGACCCTTGTTAAAGGTTCCCTTCCATATTCTCTTACTCTTGGATAAGTTTACTGAACAGGCTGCATAAATGGGCTAGTTAATGCCTTGCTTATAATCTAGTTTTGGGGCATCTTTAACTCGAAAAGTAAGAGGGGTACTAGAGTTAGGCTTTTATTCGCTTGTTTAGGTTTGCGTTAAGGACAAGGTTGATTAGTGCCATTAAGTTGATTGTTGCCTTTAAATGTGTCATTTTTAGAGTTATTACCCCTATCTTTTTATTACTTTATGTTTGCGACAGAGTTGGGTGGTAACCATGGCGGAACTATTGGGTGGGGATGGTTGGTGATTCATGAGTGCTGTTTGATTTAGGTGAAGATTTTTTCCTTGGCTAGATTTCCAACCATGCGATATATTTTGATTAACCTCACTTATTTACAACAAAGTCTCTCGAGGTGCCTTAGTATAACCATTGATCTTGGGACTTTGCACCATGGAGTTCTTCGGATATTTTTATGGTTGGTACACTATCATATGGAATTTCTTCATTTGTATCCTCATCATCTATTTCTGGAAATAGAGCTTCCATGTATTGGTTATGGTTATCATTCATCAACATCACCTTATAAGATGGTTTATTTCTAGTTACAAAAGTGGAAGGATTTTGATCCACTGTCATGTCCTTTAGATCATCTCAAATTCTTTTTATTTCGTAAGTGTCAATGTGAGCTTCTTCCATAGACTTAGGGTGCCCTTTGTTGTGAGGGATTTTGGGAGGGTTGAGCATGAAGCTGAGATAAACCAAAAGGTGTTTTATGATGCTGTACATAGCTAACAAATCTTAATAAAACTGTCATGGTCACCAAATCTTTGCAGCGTGTAGAAAGAGATGGTGGAGCAAGGAAGGTGAAGCTTCTCTC
Source organism: Aquilaria sinensis (assembly GCA_005392925.1). NCBI lineage: Eukaryota > Viridiplantae > Streptophyta > Magnoliopsida > Malvales > Thymelaeaceae > Aquilaria > Aquilaria sinensis. The sequence continues at coordinate 234,676 of SMDT01002718.1, read as the reverse complement.
TGGCCTAAAAGGATTTGTTTTCTAATTTATAAGAGTGTCAATTATAAGATCATCTATACTTTATAGTGTACTATTTTGTGAATGAGCTACAAGTGAAAGTGTGTAGAAATATTTTTCAGTGTATAGTGTACAACGAAAGAACATAACTTTTAAACTTGGCAATGTAAATTGTGGGGCTTTAGCACACCTTTTTCTTTCGTAAGAGCTAATAGGTATAGATTAATTTACATGATTCATAACTTCAACTTGTATTTAAAAACTCATTAAATAAACTCATTAAGAAAACTAAATATTTTTAATTTTATTGATTCTTTTCCAAAGCAATTCTATTTAAAAACTAGTACTCTATCAACCTAATAATCATTTGAATAACAATTTTATAAAGATAATTATTGTTACATATTTTCTTAGGTACACAACTTAAAAAAAGAAAATTTAATAGAAAATAAATTTCTAAAAAATATTTTGAAAATAATTTTTGACCGTTTTAAAGATAAATAAAAGTTAATAAAATTTTAAAATAATACATTAAAGAACACATCATTTAATTTCTAAATTTAAAATTTTAGCCACTTATTTCCAGATGAGTAAAATGGGAAAAGGGCGAAATGCCCGATTGTAATTTCTTATGTACGGGTTTAGATTTACAGTGTGACGTCATTTCATACGACATTCCGCACTACTTTGTTTTCCTGTTTTTCAGAACACTAATGCCAAGAGCATTAGCAAACTTTTCAAATTTTCTTCTCTGTTTGTTTTTTTTTTAAACGAAATATCTGCAAAGGAATTAATTTAAAGTTTTTCTTCTTCTTCTTTTTTTTTTTTTGGTAAAAGAAAAAGGCATTACCAGAATTCTCAGACATCCAGAACCCGACAAAAGTGTCCAGCCAGAAGAATGGCATCGGCTGTAAATTAGGCCAAAATCGGTGGCTGTTCCTGGAAGCTCACATTGTTTAATAATGTGGCGCACTTTATCAGGAAGAGGAAGAGGGGAGAGAAGAAGAGGGAATAAACATCCTCTGAATTCACACTGCAGAGAAAATAGAAAGCAGGAAAACCTGAAAGTGATCACACACACACAGAAACAAACCGCACCATAAACAGCGACCCAGAATTCTCTGTCCCAAACCCATCTCCTGTTCTTTCTTCTTTGTTCTTGTCCGCCAGAGAAGAGTTAAAATGGCTCAAATCTTGGCCACCTTCAAGCTTGAAGCTTGTGGAATCATCTAGTTTCCTTCCTTTCTCTTGAAGCTTAGCTTGCCCATTTCGGGTTTTCCGTCAAGTTCTTCTTTTTCTCTCTGCCTGGAGATGGGTTGCCGAAGAATGATTGCTGGGAATTTGGATCCTGAGAGGAAGCGGAGTGGGGGATTGAGGACGAAGCAGGCGGGGAGAGGGTCGTGCCGGGGGAGTTAGCTTTCGGCTGCATGCCAACTCTTTGTTTTTTTGGTCTGAAAGAAATGTGGACCGGACACTGAGCTGGTTCTTCGTGTCGGTTGTTTAGTATTTTGCATCTGGGTTGTTCTCTCGTCGGTTGCTTTGAAGTCAAAGTTGCTGTTTTCCGATGGGGGCTTTACTGAGAGAGGTGCTGAAGACAGTTTGTGGCGCCAGTCAGTGGTCTTATGCTGTGTTCTGGAAAATTGGGTGCCAGAATACCCAGTAAGTTCCCTGTTTTTGGAATTTTCTTTAGTAATGTTGACAACATGCAAAACAGTTACAAATTTTGAAGCTTTTGGAGTTTTCTGTGCATGTCTAGGGTTTCCTTATCTTTTTCCTTGTTGATCTGGGGTTGGTTTTCTTTTCCGTCCAAGAGTACTCTCTGTCCTCATTTTCATTTTGCTGGGAAGCTGCTTCTTTTTATCCCGAGTTTTCTTTTTCTTTTTCTATTTTCCCTTTCGAAGCTCTGCCATTGTTTTTCCCGGGTTAGGTTGCATCTTTAGAACTTCTAATAGTCGATCAACAGTGTTGGGCGGTACTTTTAAGCTCGATCTGTTGGCAGAAGTTGTGAGATTATTTGGGCTATCAGCGGTGATAAATACGTGAAGATCTGATTGGTCGTTCCATTTGATGCGTAATCTTTTGTCCTATGTTTGTGTGTTTCAGATTTTGGAAGTTTGTGTTTTGGGTTGTTCCACCTTGTCTTGACGAATCTTAGTCAAAAAGCATTGTTGTATATGAGTTTGACAAAGGAACGGAGTTTGAATAGGACTGATATTCTGTCCGTAAATACACCAGTTCAGAATTTTCCCTTTTTTGTTTGATTCTGTTTGGCTTTAGACACTGCAAACCTGCTACGTTTAGGGAAGGAATCGTATCTGTTTGTCTTATTCATTCTACTCTGTCGTAATCTGAATGGTTGATGAGGAAGTGTTCGCACTTCAGAGAATGTAAACGGTTAACTGGAAACTGGGTAACCTGAACTCTGTCTGCTTTGTTACAAGAAAGAATTTCATTTTAAGGAAGAACAAGAAAAAAAAAAAAAATCATGGCATTGAGCGAATGATCCATATTCAGGGCTAGAGCTATGATGTATTTTCAAGAGGCCTTTTGTATTGTTAGTGATAAAACTTAATTGATTTTAACATGAATTTGGGCTTTGTAGGTTGTTAATTTGGGAAGACTGTTACCATGAACCTGCCCGGTCCCCTATTCCTGCATGCTTTTCTGAGAGTGATAAAATGGACTTGCCATTTGGAGAGTGGCAAGGAAGCTGGAGTTCGGGGCTTCAAATATCTCAGGTTGGAGTTCAAGCTTGGGAAAGAATTAACTCTCTGGTTAACAAGATGATGAATGAAAGGATTAATGTTGTTGGCCAAGGGTTTGTGTTCCTATATTTGAGCTTTCATTTTTTTTCAGTCGCTGATTCTTTCTAAATTCAACTTATCTACAACCACAATCTCATCTCATTACCTTTCAGACTAGTTGGTCGAGCTGCATTTACTGGAAGCCACCAGTGGATTCTTGCAAGCAATTACAAAAAAGGCGGCCAACCGCCAGAGGTATTACTGTTATTCTTTTTCTTGAGATATCAATGATAGGCGAACTTTATGTGACCTGAAGTATGTGTATGTTCTTTCTCTTAGGTTCTAAATGAGCTACAGGTTCAATTGGCAGCTGGAATGCAGGTTTGGTAACTGCTAACATATTCTGTTTAATCTTGAGTAATAATCCTTCCATTTCATTATACATGTTTATATTTGTTTGCAGACAGTTGTTGTCATTCCCGTTCTCCCTCATGGCGTTGTTCAACTTGGGTCTTCCACAGTGGTAGGCACGCTTAATTTGGTTTCCTGATTTGTGCAAAAAATAACTTGGGTCTTTTTGTTGCCCGTATGTGTTTTATATGTATATTTTAGTGTCTTTGTCTGTAAATTGTAATATTTTGGAAACCGTTTATTCATGGTTTGTTTTCTTGTATGCTAAAACCTTTCTAATATCACCTTATTTGTACTCATTTACAATTAGGAACTTTTGTCCCTGCTGAAATCCCCCAGAATACCATGAAACACAGTTATACCCACAGCAGTTCAAACCTTATGGCACTGCTGATTACAAGCTATCTGTTAATGCATGTGCTCTCACAAACTCTCTCACAGATAAACCTAATTGAAGAAAGGAAGCACTCTCCGCTGACAAATTATCTGTTAATCGGTGTATCATTTTTTTGTTCACACATTTTTTAAACTGATGTATGTAGAAAATGGATATGAGGATTTTCTATAGCCAATAGTTACATAGTCGCCTGAAGGTCTGAATAATTTGTTTCCATCCCTGCTTCAGATTGTGGAGGACTTGGAATTCGTTAATAGTGTGAAGAGATTAATTCTGCAACTGGCATGTGTTCCTGGATCTCTTCTTTCCAGTTATGGTGATTATGATGAGAAAGTTGGGTTGCCTACATCTCTGGAAATGCCCATGTGTGCTTATGCTCCCGGAATACTGGACAACAATTCTCTGCCTGCAATAAGTAATACCTGCAACCAGCAAAACAATTCAGTTAAGGCTCCATTGCTTGTCATTCAGCCTTCTTCTCTTGTTCAAGAGATACCGACTAACCCGCATGTTTCCTTTTCAACATCTGGATTTCCTACTCTGGAACAAAATTTGGCCAAACATCTTAATGGTGGCAGTGAACCGAAGGTTAATCCTCATATGGGTTCTGATTGGAATTCTAGAAAACAGTTGGAGAGTGGAGTTGTTAGCGCTGAAGTGATCCCATCTGATCCAGCTCTCTGGCTGAAGCGCCAGGTTTCTCTATGCGACTTGGTTTCTCAAGTCAATTTTCAGCCTCAAAATAGTCAATCAGCTACCAGTTATAGCATTAAAAAATCAATGAATGACTTGATGTCATCAGGCACCAGTGCAGTAGGCCATGTTACTGGCAACATGGATAAGCGAAAAAGTGAAGTAAGAAAGCAATCCTTTCATGGTTCTGTTTCAAACCCACACAAGCAATCAGATGTGAGTTTCTCATCCCTCCAAGCGCTTGGGAATGCAGTTCAGAATGTTGATTCATGTAAGACTGAGGTTCAATCATATGTTTTAAAGAATCAGCCAACTAGTGGTCGCATGATTTCGGCAATTTCTAATCATTCATATAGCTCTGATTCAAAGCAAAATAGTCTAGTTGGTTTAGTGCGGAAGACAGATGTCATCAATAACTATCTGTTCCAAGCATTTAATATGCCATGTAGCCATGCTGAAAGTATTTCGTCTATCAGTGAGAAGCAAAACAGTGTATTATTTACTCATTCAAGTGCTCATGATTCTTTGAAACATGAAGGTGAAGTTTTGAGTCCTGGGTCGGCAAATGCCAAATTCCGAGAGGATTGCACTGAGGTTCCATCAGGAGATGACCTTTTTGATGTTCTAGGGGCAGATTTGAAAAATAAACTCCTCAATGGAAGATGGAATGATGTCCTTTCTGATGGATCCAATGTAAAAGCAGATATGGATAAGGGTATAAGGATACCAGGAATTATGCATGATGCACCATCACATGTTTACTCAACCAATGGAGGGGTAGCAGATACAAGTATTTTCTCTGGAATGGCCACAGATCATCTCTTAGATGCAGTGGTCTCTAATGTTCATTCTGTTACGAAGCAGATTGTTGATGATGATGTTTCGAGCAAAACAACAGTGACAAAAATCAGTAGCTCCTCAATTCATAGTAGTACTAGCTTTGACCAAGGTAATTTGTCTGGGCAGGTAAAACAGGAGGTATTAGGCTTTCCCAAATCTCATACAAAAGCAGGGGCTGTAGCATCTGTTTCTCATCAATCTAGATGTGGCAAGGACGATTCAGGAAATTGCTCCCAAACTACTACTGTCTTGGGGTCCCAAATTAGTTCATGGGTTGAACAGGGCCAAAATGCAGGTCGTGATGGCAGCATTTCCACTGCGTATTCTAAGAGGAGCAATGAAATGACTAAACCAACTCGCAAAAGGCTAAAACCGGGAGAGAACCCTCGACCTAGACCAAAGGATCGTCAGATGATCCAAGATCGTGTAAAGGAGTTGCGGGAAATTGTGCCTAATGGAGCAAAAGTAATTTATTTCTTTTTTCTCTAGCCTTTGTTACATTTTTCTCTTCAATTTTATTGAGTCTTAACATATTACGTATTATTTCAATTTAATTCATTGATGATCCTGTCATTTGATTTGACAGTGTAGCATAGATGCTCTGTTGGAAAGAACCATCAAGCATATGCTTTTCTTGCAAAGTGTCACCAAGCATGCTGATAAGCTGAAACAGACCAGGGAATCAAAGGTATGGTTATCATTCATTGCTTCCTTTATCTGCCGACGCTTCTACAATTCAATGGATTTGATTCTATATTTTTAATTTCCAAATTAGCTTTTGAACATATTGCAGAGGTGTTGTTTTAATCTTGAAGGACCTTGAAGTCTTTCACTCAATTCAAATGATATGCATCTGAATTTTGTTGTGTACTATGTGCTTAGATTATTGACAGCAAAGGTGAGGTGCTTTTAAAGGACAACTTTGAAGGAGGGGCAACCTGGGCATTCGAGGTTGGATCACAGTCAATGGTCTGTCCAATCATCGTTGAAGATCTAAATCCACCACGCCAGATGCTTGTGGAGGTAGAAATTTGCTTGCTTTGTCATTGAAGTTGATTGGCCTGGAAGTTTGTCGTTCAATTTGTCTTCAATTTTATACTTCATTGTCCATCTGTTGCCACAGATGCTTTGTGAAGAACAGGGTTTCTTTTTGGAAATAGCTGATCTGATCAGGGGGCTGGGATTGACCATATTGAAGGGGATGATGGAAGCTAGGAATGACAAGATCTGGGCGCGCTTTGCAGTGGAGGTGAGATCATGGAAAGGATTATTGCGAGTTACCTGTATTTGTTGCAAATTTATTGCCTCTATGCGTTTGTGAGGTTCATGGTAAGTTGCTTGCAAGTCAAGTGGCATCTTGGCTGTAAAATATGTTAGTCTTTAGAATTTCATGTAGGCCGAATGGTTGGCTGTGGTGGTATAAATAATAAGTTAATCCAGATAATTCTATTGCGCCTGACAAACATGTCTTTTTTTTTTTTTTTTAAATTTCTTTTAAATGGTGCTTTCATAGTCCCCCCCCCCCCCCAAAAAAAATGTTAGAAATGCAGTTATGGTCCTTAAAAGTCTAAGGGAAAAAATAGGGCCCTTAAAATTGTTCTAATTTCCTTATAAGGACTAGAGTTTAAGAAAGTATCAGTTTTGGCCCCTGTTTTGTAAGAATCCTAGGTCTGCACTGTCCGGTGCCATACAGCCATGAACACCGGAAGCTGCTAAGTATCTGTTTTCACTTCCAGTGAAAGAATTAAAAGTTTAAAGGACTTAGAAACATTGAAACTGGAGTTTGCCCACTAAATTTCTGACAAGAGTTTAAGAAACAGAAAGACACAAAAGTCAACCTATATCTCGTTAACCTTTTGGCTTGTAAGTTTTATGGCTTTGATTTCCTCGATTGAAATTAGCAGATATCAGGATTTATAGAAGCACAAAAGCGTTTTTCTTGTTATTTCGTGTTGCTGAATTATATCCATTTCATTGAGATGTCAATATACTTGCTGTTTTTTTTTTTGTTGGCATTCTTCTTATCCAAAAGAAAGCTTGTACTGTTCATGTTTGGGACTACTGGTATTACTTCTACTGAATTTGAAGTGGACCTCTATAAGAAACCATTTCTTGGTTCCTTTAGTCGTTTGAAGAAGAGGAAGCAGTTTTATTTCAGTTCCCTATTGGTGCTGATTTCTTTACTACACAGTTTTTAAAAAGAATTTTGTGAATTGCATGTTTGGTAGCTTTCATCTCTTACCACTAATACAACTGAATTCCAACCTGTGTACAGGCAAACAAGGATGTAACAAGGATTGAGATATTCATGTCCCTTGTTCGTGTTTTGGAGCAAACCATGAAAGGCAGCACGTCATCTGCGAATGCTTTGGATAGCAACAATATGATGGTCCACCACTCATTTGCTCAAGCTCCCTCCATTCCGGCAGTTGGCAGGGCGAGTAGTTTGCACTGAGCTGCCTTTGCTACTCAAATTTCTGGCGTGGACATGTTTAGAGCAAGCAATGTTGGTGTTGCTACTTGAATTCTCCGGCATGCATCCGGTAAGGGGGTGAAAGAAACCCCAGCTTTGCTTTCGCCATGACAGACATGGGTCCATGCTCATTGTCGTAATACTGCAGCTAGTTGTGTTGGATCTCCCATTAGCTAAGTAATTTGATTTGTGACAGTTTTAGAGGGTGATTTCTGTAGGTAATATGTGATGAAATTTCGTACGTCTTCAGACGATGAATTTAGGAATGAGTGACAGCTAAGTAGATGTTTGGGGTGGTAACTTGTGCGTAGGATTAATGTAGGCGGTGTGGTTTGTGGGTAGCCAATGTATAGTGAAAGTGGGGTCTTGACATCTTGTAATATGATTGCCAGTCTACGCAAATCATCGCTTCTTCTGGAATTGGCCGTTGAAGTTCCGTGATTTGTATTTGCAATACCTAGTTTTGTGACCCAATGTTTGGACTTGTGGAAATGAACTAGTGTGGGTTGCTCTCATTGATCTAGGTCGATTGATTCTTCATCCTCCTTGTCATCTTTCTACTTTTACGGTGATCCATCTTTCATGTTGAATTGCTTCGGCTTTGTCGCCTTTAACAGAATCGTAATGATCTTCACCCTCCTCAGGCTACAAGTTGTAAACTGCTGATTTTGATCAAATCGGCTCCTTTTGTTGCATGACTGATGCACCTGGTGGATTGTTTATAACCGTTGCGGTCCGTTGGGTGAGTCTAATTATTTCACTCCAATTGGTGGAAGTAGAGCTGTTGAAGTCAGGATTCCAAACAATCAGGATTGTAATTGTAAAATTTAACCGACAGTTTTCCCATTTTGGATCGTAAAATCGTAAGATTCTAAAATCTGATGGCCTTAGCTGGAAGTGTTCATCCCATGGCAGCTTGGAGCCAATGTTTCTTGTATATGTATGTCCTTCAGCCCAGATATAAGGTCTTTTTTGTTCTAATTTTTGAAGTAACAATCCAGGACATGCGTTTTATGCATTTGGCATGTACAAGATTCTGGTAAAGAATGTTCAATAAGTGATTGAGAGGTTTGCTTCACTCCTACAATGCATCTTCGTATTTGGGATCCTAAAATACATGTTAACCTGGGAAACAATGTTGTCTCTAGGAAGTTATTCTTCTGCATTGCTCTAATAGAAGCTTGAGATGGCTAGAGTGACCCATTTTGTATATCTCTGTGAGTATGGCAATTATCTTGTAATTCAGCAAAACTGAACTCATCTCTCTGCTGAACGAGTGATTTCAGTTTTAGTGTTTGCTTTAGTTGCTTATGTTTCCAAAACATGTTATTTATGAAATTATACCATGTTGGATTTCTTAAACCAGGTTTTGCATGCCAACAAGTCTCTAATGGGTTTTCAATTTCATAGTTTCGAACGGAACCAATTGTCTAGTGGTAGTTTACATAAGGAATTTCAGTTTGGCTTCTATGAGGTCTGGTGGTGAATCCCGGCCTTGAGCTTTGAGGTACTTTGAGTTTCTGTTTCTGCACTCAGTTCTTGATTTTTTTTCCGAAGTAGTTTCATACTTTTTTTACTTGCTAAATGAAAAAGCCTATGGTTCTACTCTGCAAGTAAACTAACAGACATGACCTTGTGTCAATACAAGGGTGAGTATTATCTAGATCCTGGCAATCTATATTGTGTTTGACATTGACTTTGTGCATCAATTCAGACAAACATACTTCATCTGCTGGTCTCTCTATACAAAGAACTGATGAGAATTTGTTTCATTCAGCATCTTTCATTAGCTTATGAGATCTAGTGCAAGTCTACATTGTTGCATGGTGATTCATGCTCTTCCAAATTGCATGTTTTTTTAACTATACTGCCATTTTTTTTTATATTTGCTTGTGCCCTACAATATATCCTTCTCGAGTTACTTCTTGTCCCTTATTTGGTTAATTGTTGTTGGCTAGCAAATGGTTTCTTGAGGAAGTCATGGTGGGTCTAATTTGCCAGAATTAGACTGTGTTATTGATTCTATCCCTATTGATCCTGTCCAACCACAAAATGTAAGGGAGAGGTTGTAGGAACATTAGGAGTTTCTAGAAAACACATATCAAAGAAGAGAAAGCAAATGCAGCCAAGGTCATGTGTGTAGGACTAATTTGATAAGTTAATAACTAAAAAAAGGAGTATAAAGCTAAATGTAAGTACTATAAGAGATGCAAGGTGGTCATTCTAAAGGAAATGACATTAGTTCTCTTAGGAATCATTACAATTCTTGTCCTAAACACCAAGAATCAAGGCAGTCTTAATTGGTATTTGGTGATACAAATGAAGAAGGGAAGGGGAGACTAACATTTTGGAAGTTTGATCAAGACATTATGAAGAGATATTGCTTTCATATAAATTGTTGATGAATTACCTGTCAAGCGTACAGAAAATGAAGGATTTAGACACTTAATAAATGTTACTTGTCGTAATTAATATCCCATCAAAACATACTGTAGTTGGAGATTTCTTTGAGTGGTGTTTAGATGATAGGAAGCATTTGAAAGATTTGTTAAAGAATACATCCTAGAGGATTAGTCTCATCACTGATACATGGACTTTATACAAAAAGTTAATTACATATGTTTTACTGCCCATTTCATATATAGAGAAGTTAGAAATTGCACATGAACACCGACAAAGCTACATACATTGTGGAAAATTCTGGGCTATTTTAGTTAAAGGGTTGGGCTAATTTTATCACGATAAAAGCTAAGCATGTATTGCGTATTTTCATAGTCCAATAAACAAATTTGTAGGCTAAGCATGTATTGCGTATTTTCATAATCCAATAAACAAAATTTCCCTTGTGGGCCAAATAAAATTACAAAATCCTTAATGACCCTTCTGTCAGTGTTAGAGCTGCAACCTTTCTTAGGCCAAATATATATATATATATATATATATATATATATATATATATATATATATATATAGAGAGAGAGAGAGAGAGAGAGAGAGAGAGAGAGAGAGAGAGAGAGAGAGAGAGAGAGAGAGGGAGAGAGAGAGACCAGAGAGAGTTGTGCTAATTAGTAAATTCGGGTTTTGGCCCACTTCTAATACCAATATTCAAATGTGAGATTGTTTTCTTTTTTGACATTTTTTGTTATTTTGTTTCTTAATTCACTTTATTTATTTTAATTTTATTTTTTATTATATTTAAATAGTAAATCTGAAATGGGTCGTTGGGTATGACAAAATATTGTTATTTGTTAATTAGTTTCATCTTGATTTTGTAGAGCAAGAAATAGATATTTTGGAGTTTCAATTGAAACATTTTCAAGTTAATGTACTAAATTATTCATACTTGGGGGAGTTGTCTTTTATTGTTGAACTATGTCAAAGGCTTAATAGAAAAAAGAAAAAGCAAACCAATATCTTCTTGTTGATAGATTAATCTATCTTGTCTTGACTTTTTAGTATCTATCACAAGTACTAAATGTGCATTTCAGCAATAAAAATTATGAAGAATAGATTATACAATAAAATGGATGATGAATTTCTTGGTGATAGTCTAGTTTTGTATATTGAAAAAAAAAACATGGCTGAGACTTTTAGTTTAGATTCAATTTTGGATGATTTTGTTGATGTAAGAGAGCACCGGGTGCAACTCAAGTTTTCTAAATAAAAAAATATATCTAGGTTTTTATATGATTTAATTATTTTATTTGTTTAACTATCCTTTAATTAAAAATAGTAACTTTTTTCTATGGTCCAATTTTATATATTTTTAGCCCCATATGAAGAAAATCCTGGCTATGCCACTGCACAAGAATATATTGACTTTTGTCCAATAACCAGCCTTAAGCATGAGGCTATTAGAAGGGTCTTGAAAATTATCTCCGTGACTAGGGCACTGATAGGATATTCATCATCACAGCTGACAATGTTAGTTCAAATAATGTAGCACTTGAGTTCTTGAAATGAAAATCAACATATGGGGTACAAGAGTTATCAGTTGCAAGTAAGTGCATATGAGATGCATAACATATATCGTTAATCCCATTATTATTAATGAATTAAAAGAGCTTCATGATTTTGTGTCAATGATTCAAGTTGTTGTTAAGTTTATGAGACAATCTCCACATAGATATTCTAAGTTCCAAAAATGTGTTGAAAAGGGGAAAATTGACAGGAAATATTTGTTGTGCTTAGATGTCCATACTAGGTGAAATTTTACTTGTATGATGCTGAATGTTGCCCAAAAATTTGAGAAGCCCTTTGAGGAATATGCTAGGGAGGACCCTTTTTTGAACCTGAACTAAAATAAAGAACTAAGTTGCTTGCAGATGTTGATTGGTTTAATGTGAGAAGATATGTCACCTTTCTAGAAAAATTTTATGAGTTGACTTGTAGGATTCATGGTTCATTGTATGTCACATCCAATACATTTTTCCATAATATTTCTGAAGTGCATGGCCTTTAACAAGAATGGCAAGCGAGTGAGAACGTTGATTTTACCTTTATGGATTCAAAGATGAAGGAAAAATATAAAAAAAATATTGGGGCAATGCTGGGAAGAAGAATATGTTGATATACATTATTATTGTCCTTGACATATGTCATTAAAGTATGTTGAGTTTATTTTGAATGATATGTATTATTCTAAGTAAGATGTAGGGGTTTGGGTAACCCAAAATGTTAAAGATTCTTTGAATGAGATGTTTAGTTGATATGAACAACAATTAAAACCAAATTCAAGTAATACAAATAAGGAAGATGACTCTAGAAAACCATACCTAAATACAAGAAAGGGCTAATTTCAATGGAAAGGAAAAGAAGTTCAAGTCATTGATGGGAAATGATGAAAATTTTCAGACTCGGTTAAATATTTGAATTAGCAATGAGAACCTAATTATGATGACTTTGATATCTTATGATGGTGGAATTGAATAGTGGATATTTGCCTATCCTTAGTGAAATGACCAATGATGTGTCAGCTATCATTATATCTGCTGTTGTATTTGAATCAATATTTAGCATTGAAGTAAGAGTTTTTGATGCTTGTACGAGTTAATTGACTCCTAAGATAGTGCAAGCTCTCATTTACTGTCAAGGTGGGTTTAGGAGACAAATGATCCTTGTCGGTGTTGAGGACGTAGGGGAGATTGAAAAACTTGAAGAAAGGTACTTGTTAAAACTTAAAATAGCATTAGTTTAAGATTAAATTTCTTGAAATATGTTTATGATTTAACATTTTTTCTCTATTTATTTATCTTATATATTCCCAAAGTGACATTAGGTCTTTCAATCTTGGATTATTTTAAGGAAAGTTTAAGTATGATGTTTGGTTAAATGTTTTTTTTTCTTAGAGTTATGTTATGTTTACGTCTAATTGTAACATTTGTGCTGTGTTAACAGTAATAGTGCAACCTCAGCCTAGCCGCACTACCCTTAGTCGGCTCTCATAATGGTTTCTATTATGTTTCATGTGTTTCAATTTTTCACTAATGAGGCAATGTCATTTAATTATATGGGTTTGTAAACAATTTCTTATGTGATGAATGTTTGAGAATATTTTTGGGATCTTTGGAATGGATGTTTGAGATTGGATGTAATCATTAGGACTAAGGTGACTGGATGTTTGAGAATGTTATGTTTCTACTTGTAAAATTCAGTTATCCGAAGTAAGAGCCAAAATATTGAATTGCTATTCAATTTTTTTTATATCAGTTTTTCCAACTTAATCGGTCTATTCAGTTTCAGTTCAAATAGAAAAATTGATTTGATCACCCCCACCTTTAATAAACACAAGAAACTCAATTAATTACAAAAATTAATTGATTAGTTTTCATCTTCAATATCCATGGTGGCAATTTCACTTGGCCAAGAAAAACCAATTGAAAGTAAAACTCTCATACATTTTTATAGAAAAAAGGGGGGGAAAGAAAAAGAAAACAGTGTTCCAACGTAAGTAGCATATTCATGAATGTATTCTTGCTCTAAGATTATTGGAAGAGAAGTAGTCATTGGATCTCAAGATCACAAGGTGCTCCAATTGGCAATAATTCATATTTTGGATTTTAGTTTAGGAATTAAGGTGAAAAACCAAATCCACGGCAACGAATTTTGTAATGAGGTTATTGCTTTATGTGTGTTTCAAGTTGTTGAGGGTGTGTGTGTGTTGGTTTTGGCGATAATTCTTTATAGTCAAGTGTATTCCCTTAGGCTAAATAAAAAAGGTGTGCAAACTAGCATGGTTTACTTTTGACAAGTTTAAAGACCTGGCCATTAAATTTGTTAGGGAAGTGGATAAAAAAAGATAGATGTTGAAGGGTTCATCACTTAGTAAAAAGGTCGTGCAGCAAAAAAGACAGACATAAATCGGGAGCTTAAAAGATTAGAGAGCAACATTAATTACCACAGGAGAAAAAAAGTTCAGGCAAGGAGGATATAGCTAGTATTGTAGGGGTATCCATCATCCTTGGAGAAATCGTTATAAAAAAAGAGCCTCCTGTTCTTCTTTCCCCTAAAGTAGGCTTGCCTTCAAGGGTTCTAGGGTAGGGTTCTGTAGGTGGGCTTCTTGTGGACTTAAATCTGTTTTTTTTTTTTAAGTTGGGTCTTGTGTTTTGGGAGTTTGATCCTTTGGGTTTTTGGGAGTTTGATTTTTTAAGCTTTGGTGGTTTGGGTATTTATTTCATCATATTTTTCTTTGAGATAAATTTGTGTCCTCTACTTTTATTAATAAGCCTTTTCATTTTCGATAGAAAATATATGTATTGTTGTGGTTCTTAGCTAGTGTGTCTCAATGGGGGTGGTTTCATCATGGTTTTGGGATGGTTTCTTTGGTGGAATTATAACAAGGTCATGCGCAAGTACAAATGCTACACTCTTGCCAGGTTGGCGGAGGCAATCAAGGCGTGGACATCGAGTTAGGAGGCATTGGAGCACCCATCGGAGGGATTATTTGTGCCACCTTTATCATCACCTCCTCTTTTAGGCCGTATCAAGTTTAATGTGGATGCGGCAATTTCTTCTTCCCTTTATCAGAGTTCAGTTGGTATTATATTCTATAACTCATTAGCCTTTCATCTCCACATTTTCTCACTCTCTTTTGATCAATAGAGTCATCAGGCATCGTTAGTGGTTGCCCTAGGCATCTTTTACGATTTGTGTGAGGCTAAAGTGGGGCTTGTCAATAAGTGGCTAATGAGTTCAATGCTATTGTCATTGTTAGGGAGTTGCAAGATTGGAGTGGGCCATAGCTTTGTCCCTTTGGTGTTGTGATGGATGGCAGGTGTTTAGTTTCTTGTTTTGAGTCTTATTCCTTTGTTTGTGTCTCATGCATTTTAAATATCAATGCATATTCAGTTGTCTGTATAGAACTTTGTTATTGGCCATCTTTATTAACCTCGTTCATATCCCTTGTGGTTTGATTCTCCACTTTCAGTCTAGTTAATAAATGATGTTTTACCTCAAAAAATAAATGTATTGTTGCTCAACTTATTAAAGTATCAAACATGAGACAATAAATTGCTGTTGTTCGTCTAATTAGTTAAAGAGCGAACGATCCTCTAGCCCAGCGCAGAAAATCAATTCATTTGATAAAATAGTCAAAAGAAGAGAGAGAGAGAGAGAGGAATTGTGCGGTTTAAGAAAGATTTTTTTTTTTTTAAAGAAATGCCAAGATTTAGCAAGGTGGTCAAAATGGAATAAAAAATGTCAGGAAATTTGTGGTGTGAAAATAAGTTGGATCCAATCCATCAAAAATGAAAACGAAAAAAAGAGAAATGTTAATATAATAAAAAAGCAAAAAGCTGCAATTCAGCATATATATATTCGTGATGGGCGATCACTGGTATTTCTTGTTTTGGGTGCTTGGAATATGTACAATAGAAAGAGAATAGTAATCTGATCGACCAGCTGAAAAATATGCTCTTAAATTTGTCCTAATTTCCATAGACAGATCCTGTCTTTACCTTGTTTCTTCGTTTCAATAGCTCTATTTCTATACACACACATATATATAGGGAAAACAAGGTTAGCCGAAAATTGTTATTTTTGGTCAAGAGAAACCGATGGCATATTCGTATTTTAATTTGATAAAAAAGATACGTGGAGAAGTGTTTATTTTTTCCAAATTAGCGGTCCATCCATATATGTCGACCCAAGTAAACAACAAACATACGGATTAGTCTTCCTTGAATTTAAAAACTTAAGCTGCAAAATCATATACTTTTTTATTATTCCTTCATTACCAGATTAAGTTACACTAAAATAAGAACTAATTTATTTTGACCTAAGTCAATTGACTTATTCATATTTTTTATCTTTTTAAATTGAAACCAATTTTATTTGAAAGTCAATATTATGTACATACAATAATTCATCATAACCAGATTAAGTTACACTAAAATAAGAACTAATTTATTTTGACCTAAGTTAATTGACTTATTCATATTTTTTATCTTTTTAAATTGAAACCAATTTCATTTGAAATTCAATATTATGTACATACAATAATTCAGTTGAAAGTAAATTTTTATGATGTTGTTAAATTTTTATAAATTTTTTTTAATGGCTTAAATTAGAAAAATCATAAAAACTTAATAAGATTACAAAAATTGTGTTTTCAATAGATTATTATAGTTACATAAGATTGACTTTTAATTAAAATTAATTTTAAGTAAAAAAGACATAAGAATAAAAATTAGTAAGTTAAATTGAGTGAAGCAGGTCATCGGAGTACCATGGGATTCATGAAAGCCACACCTTGCATTGGTCACGACTCAGGTAAACCGTCAGCTCTAATATCTCTACCCAAACAAGCAATAAATATATGGTTTGGAGAGCCTAATTTTTTTTTTTTGTACTTAGAATTAACTATACAATATCTATATTAAAGAAAGGGTATCGATGTGTGACAAATATCTTAGCTAAAAAAGTAGCCAAATCAGCATTGAAGACATTTTCCTAAGATTGGGGGAGGGAGAGGGGACTTAAACCTGGCACACCGGATTCAGTATCCCCAACACTTAACCGTTGTGCCGGGCGTGTGGGAACGGAGCCATCACTTTAACCTAGATTGGGTTATGATCCATCACCATATGTAAACTTTGATTTTTTTCATCTACAGGCATTCGCTCATAGAAAAATTTGCTGGGTATCATTTAGGGTATAGTGGCAATTTGCTCCATTACAGTACAAGAGAGATTTTGTTTGTTTTTTTTCATTTCATTTTAATACACTAATTCTCATAACAAATGAGGCACGGAATTTGGAGAGGACGAGAATATAATGAGAAGGATGAAGGCATATATATCTAGTCTTTTCATTTGATATATTTAGACAAGCTAATTATTAAATCTTCCTGAGAAATGCATGCCTAGATATAAAACACATGTAAGCATATTCTTTTTTCCAGAAAAAGGGACCCTCAACTGTATTATATAATCAGATGGATGGTAACAAGTTTATCATAAAAA
The DNA here is from genome assembly GCA_005392925.1 of Aquilaria sinensis. NCBI lineage: Eukaryota > Viridiplantae > Streptophyta > Magnoliopsida > Malvales > Thymelaeaceae > Aquilaria > Aquilaria sinensis. The sequence goes on along the minus strand of SMDT01002718.1, from coordinate 217,660 downwards.
GACGTTCATGTTAGTTATGTCATTCTTTTTTCTTTTCTTCACGAAATGAATTGTGAAGTGCCCTTTTCCTGGATAAATACACAAACTTTGTTGACCTTTGCAGGCAATTCTATTATCCACTGAAGTTTGAAAACCTATTCTGCCTTTGCACGTTAGACAACGTTAATGGGGTGAAGTAACTATCAGCAAATCTCAACAACGTATTGAAATTCTAGGGGGCTTCAGTGTAATTACTACTATTTCAGATTTCTTTGATTTGCAAGTGAGCAACTAGGTTTTGATTGACACTAGAATAATGCTTAATCTGCGGGTAGGGCTTGTCGATCTGATGTGCTCTAATATCATTTATATACCCACGTGATGGGTAACAAAACATAAATCAACACACACGATATTTTTATATGGTATAGATTCTTTATAATAAGCCTACATATATAATTCATCTGATTATTTATTTCACTATTGAGGATAAGAGATTACATGCATATAAAATTAGTATTCAAGGATCTTACAGGTATTCTCTCACCACATTGGCCTCAGAGCATCTAATTATGATCCTCAACTCAAGATAAGTCATTCTCAACCTCGCCCCACGCTTTGATACCACTTCTGAGATTGGGGCTATGAAGGGGCGGATCCAGGATTATCGGGTAGGGGGCGGGGGTCCAGGGATGAGAGTGAACCGGATTATACCGGCATTTAAGTAGGCCCTTCTTATCTCATCCCTTTTGTTAACCGGATATGTTCACATTGGTGGGCGCAACCCTGGATCACGCACTATAGAAATATTTGTAGAATTTGAAGTTCCAGGAGTTTCTTGAGAATATTCAACAGTTGGAGACTTATTCTAAAATCTCTTCCACTATTCGTGGACATTGACTCCTTTGGGTTTGGCTTTCACCTTCCGGTGGAGACTTATTATGAAAGAAGTGGAATAGTTTTTTTTGTTTGCTACCCATAGCTGTGGAAGCAAACTTGAACCATCAAGATAACAAAGCTAACTAAATATTTTTTAATATCAACTAAATGGAATGATTTTTTTATCAACAAGCAATGCCAAACTTTTCCTCTTAAAAAAAATTTTAAGTCACTTAGAACAATTCACACGTACCAAGTACCAACTAATATACTCATTACTCAGAAGCTCTAACTGACGAACTCTAGTCTAACCCAACAACAAATCAACAATCAACAACAATCAAGTCTTCTCTTCACTCTTCAAGAAACCAATTAACTAAATAAATTAAACGTAATCAACAATAAAAACGTAGAGACAAGCTGCTTCACTTACCTGGAAAGCTGGAAAATCAGATCAGTCAAATAGCTACGAGACCAGAGACAACTCAGACAAGCAGTTGAGCAATGCAAAAGCTGAATTGGATTTGGGACCTTTAACGTTTAACCCAAGACGGCAAGACCCAAACTGTGAAGTCACCCACACAGCAACAACACCACACCAAGTCACCAACAGGCAAGCAACAGGCCAACAGCAGCAATAACAATTGATAGTCTTCACTCTTCAAGAAATTAATTAAACAAATCAATCAAACGAAATCAATAATGTTACAATACATTAAATTTGAATTTGAATACAATTATACAAATATACAATGTCGAGACTCGAGAGACTCGACTACAGACTACTACTCGGCACTCGCAGTTCAGAAATTCAGATTCACTTACTGTTACTGGAACGGGCGACGGCAGACGGCCTGATTGAAGAAATGAAGAGCAAACTCAGCGATTCAGCGCAGACTGAAGACGGTGAAGGGTCGAACTCGAAACTGTCAAAGTCTCGAAGACCCCGGGGGCCGTGGGGCTGCTAGCCTGCTACTGGAATCGGAAATTCCGAATGGAAATTATGGAAAACGGAAATCAGATCTGCCGTCGGCGAGGCGAGCGAACACTACAGCAAAGGCCCGAAGAGCGAAGGCGCCGGGCGGGCTAGACGGCCTGCGGCTGCTGGCGCTTGGCGACTGCCGCGATTCCGACTCGACGTACTCCCAGATTCGCGATTTAGGGGGGCTGGGGAGCTCTGTCTGGGGTCTCTGACCACCGAGTGACCGTGAAACTAAAAGAAGAACAATAACAAAAGAGACGCACCATATCATCAAGCATATTTAAAAAGGTTAAACCATATAAAAGTCCTCCATTAAGTTTAAAACTTACACATAGGTACCTAATTTTAATTTTCCTACAATTATATCACATATACTATATATCCCATATAATTTTCTAAAAATCTAGGGGGGGCGGCTGCCACCCCCCATCCCTTAATAGATACGCCACTGGGGCTATGCTTACACTGATCTAATGAGTTCTGGCACCATTCATACACCCACAAACACACAAATCAAGACACAATATTTTAGCGTGATTCGGCTTCTCCACAATATGCCTACATAATTTCACTCTATTATTGAGGATGAGAGATTAAACACATGCAAAAATAATAAGGGTATAAGGGTCTCACAGGTACTCTTGCATCATATAGAACCCTCCACCATAGCATGTATTTGTCTTCACATTTGCCTCTTCACAATTTTTTTGCCTCAAATTTTTTTCCCTTACAAGATATGGCTATACATAGAATACACACCAAACCTTTTTTTTTTTTTGAAAGAAGAAACATAATCAATAACAAAAAAAAGGTAGTAAAGTACAAACAAAGTCTGAAGATCCCAACACCTCGGGGTGAGCACAGGTTGGATAAACCTGAAACCCAACCCGAACCACCCCCATTACACACACACACACACACACACACACACACACACACACACACACACACACACACTTTTTTTTTAAGTATTATGATGGTCATTTTGTGTTTTTATATTAAACTCTTAAATTGATGTTCCAAATTGAAACAGTATGAAAGTTGTGAGATCATTTATGAAATTTCTCCATATTCACTTAAATCACTTTGCTTCAAAGACCCACCACTCCTACGTTATTTTGCTTTCGATCTTTCATTTTAGACTACTTTTTACGACACAATTATGATATTTTTTTCATTTATGAGTAATGCAAAATTAAAAATTCATGACATCAATATATTTTAGATTTTGATACTAAAGAAAATGGTCTTAAAGGCTTAGTTTTCCATATTGTCATATCAATATTGGAATTACTGGAAGGAGGTAAACTAGTTGAGATGAAAGATGCCCTACAAGCAACTCTTTTGAACCATTTTTGTAAGAATAACATTTTAAACTCTTTTGAATGTATCTAAGTACATGTATTTAAATATTAATTTAATTGTATGTTATGTTGAATATGTCATAAAATTGATTATGGATGTAAATTTATTGAATTTTGGTGTTGTTATAGGTATATGGTATAAACCGAAAAACCCGAGAACCAAAACCGAAAAACCCAAAACCATGGTTCTGGTTTTCTTCGGCTCTTTGTTCTCGGGTTGGGTAGGAAAATTTTGGAACCGAGGCCATTTCGGATTGGTTCGATTCCACCATAAAACCGAACCAACCCGACCTATGCTCACCCCTACCAACACCACTAGCACCAGTAGCAACCAGCAAGCCTCAGCCAATCATCTCAATTTACACCACGCAAGGAAATATAATCGTGCAACCTAGTTATCTCAATTTGTTCCCCAAGACATCACAGGAACAAGCTCATTTCATACCATGTGCATATAAGATTGGCCAATTTTATTTCCAAGCCATTAAGCCGAAATCATACTATAATAAGATTCCGCTAACTTGGTAATTTCATAAAGAAATTGGCCTAATGGCAAAACAAGCCCTTCACTTATTGAATTTGAGATGCCAATTCCTAACATATTTTCTAATGATGATCAATGTCAGTAGTTCAGCTTCCAACAATTGCAACGAAATACATTTTCTTGGTAAACACAGCCAACAACCAATAACTTCGAGGCCTAGGCAATCCTCTAAGCTACCCAACTAAAGAATTCAACACTATTTTCAATACTAAAATCTAGATAATGATTCTAAATACCAAACAAATATTCTTGAGCTAGAACTAATTGATAAAAATGATCTTAGAAAGTTAAATTGCCCACTAACAACTTATCACCTCATTTTCCACAAAGTACAAAATTTAGAACTAGTTCACTTGATGGGTTGCTTGTTGCCCAAGGATCTTAAGTTTCAAAGAGTACTCGAATGCTTGCTTCACCAAACTTGGTCCAAGGAGGAGAAATTGAGTAAAAGAGTAAGAAAGAAAGTTAGAAATAGAATCAAGAATAAGAAGAAGAATTGCAGAAGAAAATTTAGAAGAAAATTGATTGGAAAAAAAAAACTTGAAGCACTAATGCACCAAAGAGTTGAGGAAGAACAAGAAAGAAGAGAATTGCTCAAAGCAATTTGTATTCTTGCGAATTTGTGTTGTATCCACCAATTACAAGTCTTATTTAAACGGAAATAAGCTAGGGTTGCCATCATACAAAGTCTTAATGGACTAGGAACCCTAAACCTAGCAAAAAAACTAAACCTAGTCAAACTAGGCTTTGGAAACATGCTTTGGACACTCTTTGTGTTTGCAATTCGTGTGGCATGTGTACCATGTGCAACAAATATGTTCCTTAAGCTAAAAACATGTAGAAAATATGAACTAACTAAAAAAAGCTGGAAAAATCACGCATGCATACTAAAAAGGCTGGATGGGCCTCCAAAGGGGTTCTCGGGTGCACCTTTGAGGCTCCATAAGGTTTTGGCTTGGCCCTCCTATGTCCGGCCAAAGTTTTTTTGTTTCTCCAGCTTGAATCTCCATAATATTGAATAAAATGAAGTGTTTTGGTGGCCTGGACACTTATAGGTTGGTTGCAAGTAAAAATGGCATGCTGGGGCTCCAAGTGCTCCAAGGCTTGAAGTGCTCATTGCATATCTTTGGTCCTCTCCCTTATTATGAGTATTCTGACATGTTAATAATATTCTCTTGATACTCCCCTAAAAAATGTCACTATATATTTTGCTTGTACTTAATCTTTCCCGATTCAATTAGAAATCATCTAAAAAAACTTGTTATAAGTGAATTTATTGCAGTCTTTCATGAATGGTTTTGATTATTGAACTCTCAGAAAAAACTATGTCCATAACCCTTTTGTAGTTCCTATATATAGGATTTTTGTGAATTCATACATACAATCTTTTTTCATTCATTTCTGTTTTCCAATATCTCAATATCTCTCATAATTCAAAAATCCAAAATTTGAATTAATGCCCCTTCATCTTTGCATACTTATGTGCTTATCTTTAATGGGTCCAAAAATGTCCTTGAAGCTCCTAAGCTTGATGGTCCTCCATCATCAACATTCATTAATTTGGCCACTTTAATGCGTCCCGCGTCTAGGTTGAAAGTCTAACTTATGTTGTAAAAACGAAATCATCCTTGAACGATTGGAGATTTACTCATGGACTAAACACGAACAGACAAGTGGAGTGTAGCTCACGGGTTAAAAACTAATTGGTTGATCATTAGAGAAGCTTAGGTTACATCAAGGAGAAAATCCACAAAATCACAGGATGATCATGTAATGGGAGGAGCTTCCCCAAGATCACTATGATATGGGGCTTATAAGAAGAATTCTTCACGATGGGATGTCGTACGTTCTACCTACTAGAATACAACTTTAACTGAGCTATACATTCTCATTGAGCCTCAACTAACTTGTCTTTGGAGTCCCCTAAACTTGTTTATGATTTCATGTACAACCATCTCTAATAGTCTTAGGCATCCTACCAATTGTGTGTTGGATATCAACTTGGCACTGTCTATGCAAACACTAATCATGGTTAAGACCAGTAGATCATACTTGAACAATAACACCAGTCTAGAGGAGATTCGACCCAATGCCTTAAAAAGGGTAAAAAAGATAACCCTTGCTAATTTTTATACCCGACCTTCGACTTGGACATTCGATGGCAAAATTACCTCATTGCCACATGAATTGACAAAAGAAAGACTCTTACAACCCTGACAAATGAGCAAATCAACGTTTTTAAGCATAGCCTGCTAGAGGATCTGCAGGAACAGATTATGGCAGAAAATCTATAAGGCTTTCCCTATGATACTAGAAAAAAAAGGTGCAAAGCAACCATAAAGATGTAGGTGGGCAGGTTGTCACGTTTAAAGAAGTAGTAGACCGATTAGAAGATAAGTGAAAGAGCAAAGTCTGAGAAAAGTCAGAGATTAGTAACATTAACATAGTCCTCTAATGATTGGATAAGATGGAATAAAGGCTAACGGAGGAGTGCTCGAAAGAAGAGCACAATACCTTGAAAGAGCCATTGTTGGATATCAGCCACATCTGTCTTCAGCCTTCAACGGAAAGGATTCAGAATGCACTAACTTCCAACGGCATTAAGATGTTGAAGGTGGCCATATATGATAGATTGATGGATCTTGTCAATTACTATAAAGGTACATCATGATGATGAACTTTGAAGGGACCTATGGGAAGAATGAACCATTCAGTCTAGTCTGAATGCCGATTGTGGACACCAGAACAAACATTCTTTACGCCCTTGAACGAATTTTGGATTTGTCACTAATACTTTCAAACGGATTATTGTATTTACATAATACTTACTTTAAAATGACATTGGTTTCAAGTAAAAAGGATATAAAAATAAAAACAAACAATTTTAGTTTAAGTTGATTTAAACTCGTTTGAATACCCGGCAATACTACGGGATTAAAAAAATTGTAAAATTTATTAATAATTAAGTTACTTATGGAAAAGATATGTGAAAAGTAATAAGTAAAAAATATTAGAAATAGTAGTTTAATTTGTCTAAAATGGTTCCCAAAAATTGATAATCTATGAAATAAGATGCTATGTGAACCAAATAGAACTGCTAATAGTGTAATTAAACAAAAAATATAACAGTTTTGAGAACATCTTTAGTATTATTTTTCAGCAATATTATATTTGTTTAAAATAAAGAAAATAACATAATAAATGCTTTTAACCATGATAAAAGATCTTCTTTAAGATAAATGTTGTCAAAAATTAAATGGGAATGTATATTAATAGTTTTTTAATTAAAAGAAATATCTTTACATTGAGCTATTCTTTCTCTAGCATCTATTTTCTACTGAAAAGTACTCTTATTCTTTAGGAAAAAAAACACTCCGACTTAGGCTCTGAATATGTTTATAGGAAAGTTAAAAATAACACAACCATAATGATAATAATGCTAATACACTAGACTTTAATATAATAATATTACACATTTCAAGATTTTTAAAAAATAATTACATTTTAGTACGTGCTTGATTAATATACCTATCTTACATTAGATTTTTAAAATAGAATTTAGTTACTGAAAAAGTAACTGATTGTGCAACCTTTTACCATGTTTACGTGCAAGGTTCAATTATATGGGGAACTATTATGATGATTTTTTTAAGAAAAAAAAAACATTGCACTATTATTTAATTTATAGTTAAATAGGCCCTAATTAGTTGTTAACATGTTTTGTTAAAATGTTTGATTAATATATATTTTTTAATACATATTGGATTGAGGCTAATTAGGATATCTGATAGGCTTGCGAAGCTCAAGTTTAAGATTTTGCTGTTTTTTTCTTGCATATACATACAAAATAAAAAGTAGTTAATTAAGTGGGTCAAAATTGTCAAACATAATGCATTGGTCATAAGTTATACTCCCTCCGTCCCATAAATTTTGATACATTTGACTTTTTGTTGTATTTTGACTCAATTTTATTCATATTATTGTTTGTTAAAAAAAATCAAAAAAAATATATTTAAAAACTACATATATTGAATTATCATTCATATACAAAGATTTTGTATTTATATATTAAAATGTTAAAAATAAAAAATTATAGATTAATCGTAAAAAACAAGAGGAGCAAAACTTTTGGGATGGAGGGAGTATAATCATTCTCTTTTTTGTTGCTGTTCAGCTCTAATTTTTACAACTTTTTTACTTCAATTTTAAAATAATTTTTTCCTACTTTTGCTTCCACTCCTGACTCCTGCTTTTGGGACGCCTTGTATAACTTAAATTGGACCCAAATGGGTAACCAATTAATTTGTTAGGCCTGATATTCAAACATATGTATTGGACCCAAATTTCTATAATTGTTCTCTTTTGGGTCGTTATTCTCGTTCTCAATTACCGCTTTTACTCTCATTTTCACAACCATTTTACTTAAATTTTGAAGTGATGTTTTCTTGCTCTAGCTTCAACTTTTGCTTTCGAGCTACTTTGTGCACCTTAGATTTGGCTCAAATGGCTAACTAATTAATTTGTTCGGCCCGATTGTCAAATATAATATATTGGGCACTAAGTTATATAATCATTTTCTTTTGGGTCACCGCTCCCGCTCTTCTTTTTACAACTTTTTTCCTTAAATTTTAAAATGATGATTTTTTGCTCTCACTCCCGTTTTCCATTCTTGCTTTTGAAATTCTTGTGTAACTTAGATAGGACTCAAATGGGCAACCAATTTATTTGTTAGACCCGATTATCAAACATAATGCATTAAGCCTAAGTTACATAATCTTTATCTTTTGGGTCGTTGCTCCCGCTCTTGCACTTCTACTTTCACTCTCAACTACCATTCCTGCTATCATTTGTACAACCTTGTTATTTACATAAATTTTAAATGTGATAATTCCCTATTCACTCCCACTCCCCACAATTACTTTCAAGATGCTTTGTATAACTTAGATCGGTCCTAAATATGTAACCAATTAATTTGTTAGATCCAATTGTTAAACATAATGCATTAGGCACTAAGTTACTTAATTGTTCTCTTTTATGTCACCGTTTTTGCTCTTAACTGCTGCTCATGCTCTTATTTTTATAACATTTTTACTTATGTTTTAAAAGTGACGCTTTCCTACTTTGACTCCCACCCCTTGCTCCCTGCTCCTGCTTTTATGATGCTTTGTGTAACTTAGATTGGGCTCAAATGAGTAACAAATTAATTTGTTAGGCTTGACTATCAAACATAATGCATTGGGCCTAAGTAACATAATTCTTCTCTTTAAGGTCGCTGCCCTCACTCCAGTTCTCGTACTCTCGTTCCCCTTCTTAACTATTGCTCTCACTCTCATTTTTATAACTATTTTACTTATTTAAATTTTAAAAATGATATTTTTTTTACTCTCGCTCCTACTCCTGTTTTCTTTTGGATATTTTGTGTGACTTAGATTGGTCCAAAATAAGTAATTAGTTAATTTATTAAAAGAAATTTCTTTAAAAGAAATCAAAATACTCTGAATTTTTCTTTCACGAAGTTTTTTGTGTTCTTTTGTTTTTAAACTTAATAGTTTACACACACATTTAAGGATAGACATAAGTTCGTAATAAACTATATTTCAATTCTTTTAAAGTAATACTAAAACCTACTATATGGTCAGCCACATGAAATGCATTTTTTTGTTGTTTTATTAAAATTTAACTTATAACTGATTTTTACGTTAGAAAAATGAATATGTGTATCATTGTACGTGCATGTGTATCATTAAAATATTATCAGAAATTGTATTTTGGTCCTAAAATTTACTTTTTTTTAGTCTTATAACTTTTAATTTTTCTAGATTAGTCCTAAAAGCGTACTAATTGTAGGCTGAATGCAACATTTTTTTAGCAAGAATTGCTGCTACTATTATTGGCAATTTGATCATTATTTTCTTTCCATTAATAATTGACGGAGTACTGATTGATAATGTAATTTAATACAATCCATTAATATTGCTTCTAATTTGAATTATCATTTCTTAATTACCCGACAACCCAAAATGGTTAGTAAGAGGTTGAGGTTGAATAGAATTATTTAACGGTGTTAAGAATTTCATTAGTTTTAATAAAGGCTAGTAATTTTGGATTTTATGTTTTCATCTAACAATATATAGTTCATTAAGAAAAAGAAAAAAAATAAAAAATGGGCATGTGGCAATCATGGAGGGTATCAATTAAGGAAAAGGCCAAAACTTCCTTAGAGATTCTCTTACTTTATATATATATATAGTTAGATTAAAAAAATTTAATCTTAATAACGCACAAAACATGTCACAACTTATAATACTAATATGGGAAAATTACAAAAACCGGTTTGGTCTAACCTACAATTTACCCTATCTATTTACAAAAACCTACACTTTACCTCTATTTACTTTACACTGTCCGACAACAACTTCTGAAATCCCAATTTAAACTGTTTAATAATAATGTTCCAATAATTTCAAGATTTTTGATATTTTTTTCATAACCAACTGACCTTTAAAAAATTCTAATATGTACTTGCAGAGAGAAAAATATATTTACAGAAAAAAATAATAATTTAAAATATCTATTAATAATAAAAAATATTACAGAGATTAGAATTACTGAAATATAACTATTGTATAGTTTAAATACAATTTTAGAAGATATTATCATAGAGTATAAAAAAATGTTAAAGATATAGTGTAAATTTTTAAAAATAGAATGGACAGACTGTAAATTAAGGCATATTTCAGGGTAATTGTAAGTTTCCGTACTAATATACAGTTCATTAGTTATCACAGCCGATGACAGTAGCAAAACCTTATCGTGCAGTACAGTTCAGGGTAAACACTTTACAGTATATATATTCTACATGGCTAATCAAGCGATAGCCATATATAGCACATATATATATTTGCCTTCGAAATGAATTAAGTCAATCACCCTTACAAGTGTCAAACAGCAAAACCAGCTTTCAACCAAACCACACACACTTCGATAAAAGCAAGGGTCCAGACAACTAGGCAGAGTCTTGCTACTTTTGCCTAGCAAGTGTTATGGCCTTTTAAAACAAGAATAAATCCTGGAATGTAATAAGTAAAGTTACCGATAAATTTAGACGGAAAAGGCCTCTTAAGTAGATTATAGAATTATCATTTCTTCTGCTAAAACCATGCTACTAATTAAGACAGATGAGAGAGCTACCGTCCAAGGTTAAGAATTGAAATTTTCTCCTCCGTTGAACACAAAGAAGAAAAAGAAAAAAAACCCTAAACATTCGGTAAAATGGCACATGGGAACACTTTCTCCAGTACAGTCAAGGTTTCAATTCCCTCCTAATGGCGATGGGGGCCATCAGGATCTCCACTGTGCACCGTGGAGACTGCATAAGTGCCTATCTGGACTCACACTGATGTTTTCCCTCTTTTTCAGAGATGGGCGACGAGTTTGCTGCCTACTATAAGTCTCTCTTCCTTGGTCAGGCCGAGAAGGGAGAACAAACGAAGAAAGGCGTCTCCAAGAGGCGCAAGACTACTGGGAACGGACCGTCTTCGGCCAAGAAGGTGAAGAAGGACACCCTTCTTTCACCCTAGGAGGATGCGGCTGGAGTTGGTGTCATTGCAACTTCCACCAAGGTTGGCGATGTCATTGCAACTTCCACCAAGGTTGGCAATGTCATTGCAACTTCCACCAAGGTTGTAACTCTCGCCGAGCTTGAAACTACGGCCGAGGTTCTTGCTGGGGTGATCGCCCTTTTTACTTCTTTGAGTCCCGCCACGTCAGCAGATCTTGTAGGCTCTTTGGCAGGGAGTCCCTCTGCCGAGGAGCTGGAAAAACGCCGAAGGGACAAAGGCAAACATGTTCCTACCGACGTGGAGGAGGTCCGGGACTCCGATGACGACGTCGCTGAGGTTGCGCTAGGTCTGTTTCTTATCTCCTTTTCAGTATTCGCAATCCCATAGCTTTCTCAGTCAAGGAATTTTGATAGGGCGTATGCTTTTTTCTTTTTGTAGAGGATCTGGAGCCCTCAGCTTGGATGGTCGAGCATGCCCGAAGGCGGGCTCTTCGGGATTCCCACGTCCCGAAGAACAAGGTTCCAAGGGAGCCGTTCTAGTCTTTCACGGAGGACATGACTCATTCAGGAAATGGCTCTCCAGATGGCGAGGGGTGTGCTCGCTCAGGCCTCCTTCAAGGCAGTTGCCGAGGAGTGCACTTCTGAAGACTCTCTTGCCGCCAAAGTTTCCGAGCATGCTGCCCAGGTATTTCTTCAGGCCTCTTCATTTTTCCTCCCCATTTTTTGTGTAAGTGTTTTTGGCTTTCCTCGTATAAATTTCACTTAGTACCTTTTTTTTTTGCAGCTTCTGGGATATAGTGGATACCTTCGAGCTTGGGCAGCAAAGCAGTCTTCGGTCCGAGCTTGGGCCAAAGATAAACTTGCGAAGGCCAAGGTTTTCTACGCTAACTCGGTTGTGACGAACACCGAGTTGAGCCGCATAGCCAAGGAGAAGGTTGCCAATCTTAGGGAGGAGTTCTTGAAGGGCTAATATGAGCTCTTGAAGGATTTCTCCAAGAAGATGTCTGGCCTTGGTGACAAAGTAGTGAGCCTGACTTCGGCCAACGAGATCCTTCAAAAGGAAAAAGAAGGGGAATCTTCCCTTTTAGTGAAGGCGATGGCTGAGAATGCTGAACTCCAAGCCAAGGTCGACTCGCTGAAGAAGGATTCAAAGAAGAAGAAGAAGATAAAGGAGCTGGAGAAGGAGGTCGAAGACCTTCGGAATGAGGTTTCGGATCTTCAGAATGAGGCGGATGATTTGGACGTCAAGAAAGACAAGGTCGTTCAGGCGACTAAGGTTGCCTTTTAGGACGGCTTCTGCCTAGCTCGTCACCAATTTCTGAAGAGATATCCGGACCTCGACCTTTCCTTTTTTGCTGCCATGGATATTCCCGAGGGGCCTCGATGGTCTTGGTCTAAAGTCGAGTTCTTCAACCTGGCGTTTGCTCCTCCTTCTGCACCAAAGGCGGCGGCCAAAGACACAGGAGCCGGAGCTTCCCACGACGCCGGGGACCCTTAGATATTCTAGAGCCTTTGCCTTCTTCTTTTTCTCTGTATTTTTCTTTTTGTAACCTTCTTCTTGTACTAAGACATTCTTCAATAAATTTTCCTTCATAATTTAGTTAAGTCTTTTGAGCAATTTTTGTTTCCTAATTGTCCCGACCACTTTCGGTCAAGGGACTTCAGAAAGGCATATTTCACTCGTTTCCTCGGCCAACCTTCCGGTAAACGTTCGTTGTTGGCGAAGTTCCCTTAGGTAAATTTTAGCCTGTCGGCCGTATTTGATAGACTTCACCATTTTTGGGCATACAACCCAATCAACTTCAAAAGGAAAATGAGACTTTCGTGGAGTCGATGGACTTCACCTTTTTTTGGCACATAACCCTATCCATTTTGGAAGGAAAACGAGACTTTCAGGAGACGATGGACCTCACCTTTGTTCGGCGAGTATTTTCAGATAGGGGAGAACTTCTGTACTTAGAAAAAATTTCTCAATTGTACAATTTCTCATCTAAAATTCTAAGTATAGAATTTCTTTAAGGCCTCCGAGTGCCATGCATTTTTCAGTTTTCCTCCTTCGGCGCCGGCAAGCTTGTATACTCCTTTTCAGACCTCTTCTAGGACCAAATATAAGGCCCTTTCTCGTTTGGCCAAGGTACCCCATGGGTCAATTTTCGGGGTTTAGACTCGGCCTTTTGGAGAACGAGGTCTCCTTTTTCTATTCCTTTCGGCTTGTCATGTCGGTTTGCGCTCCTAGCCACTTCTGCTGGAAGGCCTTTCTTCCAAGCTTGGCCATTTTTCTGTGTTCGTCAACTAGGTTGAGCTTAGTTTTCAACCCGAGGTCATTTTCTCTTTCGTTGAACACTTGTATTCTAGCTGATGGCCGTACTACTTCGAATGGATAATGGCCTTTGTACTGGAGAGGTGTCTCCCTCGTGGCCCTTCGGGGAGTTGTCTAGTATCTCCTTAGTACATCCGAAAGTTCTCCTGGCCACTTTCCCTTTGCTTTTCCCAACCTTTTTTTATAGTCCCTCTTTATAGTTCTGTTGCCTACCTCAACTTTGTCTGTTGCTCTGCGGCTGAGCTAGTGGGGCGGAGTGCGTTTTTATTCCGACGTTGGTGATGAATTCTTGGAATCCCTTGTTCATAGACTGGGGACCATTATCGGCTGTTATCACTGTCGGTATGCTAAATCTGCATATCACGTTCTTCCAGATGAACTTTTGTATATCTTTTGCCGGAATGGTTATTAGGGGTTTTGCCTCGTTCCACCTAGTGAAGTAGTCCACTGTTGCTACGCAGAACTTCACTCCTTCGGGTGCTGTCGGGAGTGGCCCGGTGAGGCCTATGCCTCATACTGCAAAGAGGCAAAAGGTAATCTTTCGGTGTTATTCACTCCGAAGGCAGTCTTTGGGTGCAGGCGTGTCTTTGGCAATTTTCACGCTTCCTAGATGAACTGTCTTGCACCCTTTTTTGCCGATACCTTTCTGTAACGGACTTGCGTACCCTTGTCGGTATAATTTCTCCTTAATTAGGGAATGTCATCCGGAACGTCTTCGCACTTTTTACCGCTTCATTTTTTTTTTTGGACTCTTCGGTTGCAAGATTCCTTTTCAGAGTATCTTTCCTCCCTTCGTCCGGAGTTACTATATTTAGCGCTGCCATGCTCGGATGGCTCACCATTTTCGGCTGTCTGCTTCTTCGGCATTGTCTTGGAGAGGTGTGTTTTCAACACGCACTGCATCGCACTTTCGGATGAGTTTTGCTACATCCTTATGGTATTTTTGCCGAAGTTGGACCCTTTGTGCTATAATCCCCTACCATCTGCCGTACTGGTAGTTGAAGGTGCCTGTGGGCCTCTAGGTTTCCCACGCCAACCTTTCTAGCTAAGCGTAATCCTGCAATGAGAGCTTTGTCTTTTTGGTGGCGTTAAATCCACATTTAATGGGTTTCCTGATTTTCAAGCCTTCGAGAATGACTATCCCAGATTTCTAGTGCCCGGGGCCAGAGACCCCTTCTAACAAATAAGGTCCACTTTGGCTTGGCTGTGCCGAAGTCTGATTGCCCTCCTTTGGCCACTTTGATATTTTTAGCAATAAAGTCTGCTAGGGCCGGGGTGGATTTGAAAGCACGGAGGTAACCTCCTGCTTGCTGGCACCAGGGCGTAGACAGCTTTTTGCAGCAGGGGCTCCCGACTTTGTTGCCAAGAGGATGGCGACTTTTCTTCGGGTGCGGAACTCCTTCGGCGGGGAGGTTTGGGTCATTCTAACCCTGTTTCTCCCGCAGGTCGCATCCTGAGGGGTATGTTTCCCACCGAGGACTCATCTCGTCGATCTCCGCTTCCCATACTCCTGTGAGTTGACACGGGACTCTTCTCCGACGAGGTACTGATGAAGAGGACCCTCGGCCCGAATTTTGCTGCGGCCATCTTCGGTCTAACTGCTACGTCTCTTCGACCACGACAGAGCGTGGGAATTCATGCAGGAAGGCCATGGTAATAGTTAGAGGACATTCGCCCTCAGGTAGGAAGTCCCTGCCATGGTGGTTTGGTCGCCGGTTGGTCCTCTGGCGCGGACGGGGACCTCGGAAGTCCTTGGTCCTTAGAACGCCGAGTTTTCAACAACAACGGCCTGGGAGTGGTTTCCCACAGACGGCGCCAAATGATGGCGATGGGGGCCATCAGGATCTCCACTGTGTACCGTGGAGACTGCAGCAGGGACTTCCGGAGGTGCAGATGAACCCAGGGAGAGGGTGCTCTGTGTGGGTCACCCGGAATGGCCGGCAGCGTCTTTGTCTCATGGTCGGAGGGCCTGCCTGAAACACTCGGAAAACAGGGGTTAGGAGGTCCCCGGAGTCTTTTTCCGGGGAGGAGCCTCCGACGCCCAAGTCAGTGTTTAGCAGAGGTGGAGAAAGAGTAGTAAGCGCAAGGGGTTCTTGCCTGTCGTGTTCTCTTTTGAGGGCTGAGGAAATGAGGGGGAAGCCTCTTGCCTCAGAGTATTTAGGCGGAGAGAGGAGAGAGATCCCCCTTTGTCTGAGACCATTCCCCCGGCATATATAGGAGGGGGTGAACCCTTCAGATCGTAACACGTGTATGGACGGATGGTATCCGTATTTCTGGGCATGGGGTCCCCTAGCCGCCTGCAGGCTCCTCGGGCCACAAGCTGCGTCAGGCGCAGCCCTACATGACAGGACGTAGGTAGGGGCGGCGCGCCAGAGTGCATATGAGGGCGGCGTGCAGGGTGTTCGGGCGGAAATGTCAGAGACTCCTTGATGGCTCCTGCCGTACCTCCAAGGTCCCCTTGGTTGATGTCTCCTTTCGGAGTAAGGGGCCTTCTCTCGGAGTCACACCGGTACTTCGGGGTATTTACAGGCGCCGAAGTTGGTCCCTTCAGGGGGCTTTCACCTGCAGAAGGTGGCTGGCACTTCTCCTCGAAGCTAGTTCGGTCGCTCTCCCGATGGAGGCGATACGGTAGTTTCCCAATGTTGGTATTGGCGGGCTACCGAGATCGCGTTCCTCAGGTGCTTGGCTCCCTTCTTCCTGGGGTTCTTAGGTATTCGGGACGATAGCACTTCGGCTATCACCTCCCAAACTTGTAGTCTTATGAATTCTGAGTATGTCGGTATTCCTATCATTAAATATTAAATATCAGTATAATCTAATTACTTCAAATCCTATATACCTGGAATATTTGATTTTAAGTAAGAAAAAAAAAAAAAGACACTGAGAGACACAAAAAAAATAAAAAAGACAAGTGTACGAAATAGTTGAATTTTTCTGAGTGTAGAAGAAATTTGAAACGCCTAGAATAACTCGCAGCAACATTTATTATCTGGCTTTAGCTACATGCAAGTGTATTTTTGTACAGCTGACACTTTCATGGTGAGACCTCCTTTTTGACTTTTTGCCAGAAGACCGATTTTTAATCTGTACTTGCACCGTACCATCTCACCAAAAAAATCGTTAATAAAATACACCAGAAGTGACAAAAACAGTAGTGAAAATATTTATTTATTTAATTTTCGGGAATAAAATACCCATTTCAGGATGCCAGCCGATGGGCTCTTATAAATAAGAGGACTCTCCAGCCGCTGGTAAGTGCACAGAAATTTCAAGTCTCAAAACTTGTCCTCTTATCTCCTCTTCTCGATAGAGCAACTTGGGCATGGAGGTGGATGGTGGTGCTGCAGCGGAGAGAGGGCAGCCGGAGTGCCGGTGGGCTGATTGGATGAAGGCTGTGCCAGGGAAGCTGGTGGAGAAAGTTGGTGGGTTCTGGAGGAACGCCGAGAAGGTGGGAAGAGACGATCCGAGGAGAATCGTCCACTCGCTCAAAGTGGGACTCGCCCTTTCTCTGGTGTCTCTGCTTTACTACTACCGCCCACTGTATGACAACTTTGGGGTCTCTGCAATGTGGGCCGTCATGACCGTCGTGGTCGTCTTCGAGTTCTCTGTTGGTAAAGTTTTCCATTACCAGCAAGCTAGAACATATTGTTAAAGGGTCGAAAAGACTAATGTTTGCTCGATGGAGTAATTTTGCTGCTAATAATTTTTTAAAATTTGCCACTAACTTTATTTGTCAAGAGCATTTTTATCATTAATAGTTACTAAATAGTAGGAATATTTTGTTTATTCAAAAAATATTCTATAATGTAACTCTTAAACTAATCATTAAAATTTTTTTTTTATTAATTTTTTGTTATTCAAAAACTTTCAAAACACTCAAATAAGTCAAAATCCCTGTAGTTGACTATAAAGTCCTACTGGTGAGGCTTTTTGTTTTGTTTATTCAAAAAATATTCTATAATGTAACTCTTAAACTAACCATTAAAATCTTTTTTTTTATTAATTTTTGGTTATTCAAAAACTTTCAAAACACTCAAAAAAATCAAAATCCTTATAGTTGACTATAAAGTCCTACTGGTGAGGCTTTTTGTTTTCATCTTTCCCATTATCACTAAGCGGTATTTAGCCGTTGCTATTATTAATTTTTTATTTATTTTAAAACTATAATACCTCTGGATTTATTTTAATGTATCTATCAAACCTCCTTTGTTCAAAATTTGTTTTATGGAGAATTGTAGGAATGTGTTGGGATAGTGAAAGTGGCACCGATGGCCAAAAAGGTAAAGGGTGGTAGATGGTAGATAGGGTTGTTGAAGCGAGGCTCGTATTGAAAAAATAAATAATAAAAATGATAGATTTAGAAACTTAGAACTATATTTTATGTAAAAAAACTTGAAATTGAAACTTATATTTTTTCCATTTAGCTTTGTTTGCCACATAAGTAATGTTAACGGTAGTGGGAAAAACTTGCTCCCAATATATATGTAACATCAGGGTAAATTTATAGTACAAAAATATTAGTGCCAAAATTATCTAACGAGCAAATATTAGTGACAATTTTGCACATTATCCTTTATTAAACTTTAAAACATTTTTGGAAAAACATACTTTGCGAAGGTGATTTTGGAAAGAGACAAGATTCAGTAAAGTTCTTTTTTGGCCGTTCAAAAAAAAAAAGAATAAAGTTCTTTTTCGGGAAATTTTAGTATATGTAAATAAATTGCTCAACCATGCATGTGAACAAGTAATGTCAACAACTCCAAGTTTATTTATTAAAGTTTTTTAGTTTTAAAATTTTATTTCAGATACTGTTATATATTAAATCATCACATCTAGCATCATTTATGTAAGTAATTACTTAAGCTCTTTATTCGGGACCCGTAAACCTTGTTGAGCTGAATAACGTGAGATATAGAGCTTCTCTAATCCTCCTAGTCCTCTTTTTCTCGGTGCCTTTTTTCTCTACACTCTTTTCTCTTACAGGTCTAATTTATTTACTAATAAGCTATGGTTAAACTTTTCGTTGTATTAATTAGGAGCCACACTAGGGAAAGGTTTGAACAGGGGAGTGGCGACATTGGTGGCAGGGGCACTAGGTGTTGGAGCCCACCATTTAGCTAGCTTATCTGGTCAATAGCGGAGCCAATTCTGCTCACCTTCTTCGTCTTCTTACAAGGTGGACTAATAATTAAATTGCCGAACTAACAAATTCGGTCTGTGTGGTTGTAGTGGTTAACTAATTGTTGTCGTTCCTTTATGTTCAGCTGCAGTGACGACGTTTCTGCGATTCTACCCCAAACTAAAAGCGAGATACGACTACGGGCTGCTGATCTTCATCCTGACGTTCTCGTTGATATCGGTTTCGGGTTTTCGAGACGACGAGATATTGCAACTGGCTCACAAGAGGCTGTCGACTGTCATCATCGGTGGCTCAGCCTGTGTGATCATCTCCATTCTTGTTTGCCCTGTTTGGGCCGGCCAGGATCTCCACAACTTAATCGCCAACAACTTGGAAAAACTCGCCGATTTCCTTCAAGGTTTTTTAACTTACCACGTTTGGCCGTTGGTAAATGGTTCGTTGGAAAATCGGTTTATTTTAAAATGAGATTTTTTTTTTATTTTTTGTTTTTGCTTGCAGGGTTCGGAAATGAGTACTTTGGCTCGGAAAATGGAGAATCCAATACTAACAAGTCATGTTCGGAGGCATACAAAAGCGTGCTAAGTTCCAAAAGCTGTGAAGAATCCTTGGTGGGTACCGTATGCATATATTTTAGCAACAAGCATTCCCAATTTCTGTAGGGTAGGGGGAATTTTTATTTATGACTTGCTCGTGGGGCTACAGGCTAATTTTGCGAGATGGGAACCGGGTCATGGCCGGTTCGGGTTCAAGCATCCGTGGAAACAATACCTTAAAATCGGATCTTTAGTTCGAGAATGTGCTTACCGAATTGACGCACTCAGCGCATTCCTCACAGCCGACAATATCCAAGTATATTATTCAAATATTCCTTATGATCCTTCCTCTCCCCAGTAGCACTTCCTAATTATTCGACTTGTTAACCAATTAAAAGATGACATAAACATATACTTAAGACCTCTAATTAAACCATTTATTATAAACATGAAAAACTATATCCACTGATGATTGATGTTGAATTATGCAGGCAAAAGTAGCGATTCGGGAAAAGATCAAGGACGAGTGCAGAGAAATGAGCTGGGAAGCAGGCGACGCACTGAGAGAATTAGCGACGGCCTTGAAGACGATGAGGCAGCCATATCGTGCAGCTCCCCACATAGAAAGCTCAAAATCCGCCGTCAGAAAGCTCAACTCGTTGCTAATGTCCGGCTCCATATTATGGAAGGAGATGGAGCTGCTCGACGTCGTTCCGGTGGCAACAGTAGCTTCCCTGCTAATTGACGTGGCGAATTACACAGAGAAAATTGCTGAATCTGTTCAGGAACTGGCTTCTATGGCACATTTCAAAAAGGTTGAGCCTACGGTTTCCCCAGATATCAAACCGATAGACGATCAAAAGGCTACAGCTGGTTGTCCCCATGTTGTTGTCTCGATTGATTCAATTGATGGTGACTCAATTGCTCAGAATGGGAAAGTTGAGGGGGCGCACAGTAATAACAACAACAATAATAATAATAGCAATTGTATAGTTGCAATCAGCAAATAGAAGTAATTAAGAGAGTAAAAGCTAAAAAACAGTAGCCAATGTGAGAGCCAAAACTTGATTATTAGTAACAAGTTCTGGTATCTTGAAGCTAATCATTAGTTATACTCCTCAATGTAAAAATAATTTCGCGATGAAGTTCATCGTGATAAGAAACAAATGAATGTGTTCTGGCTAATTATATATCTTAAATAAGTAGTGACAATTAAATTTAAGAGCTAATTATACTTTTCATTAGTGTTAACTATGCCAACTTTATGTCTCAAATTTCTGCTGGTACTACACTCGATTTTTTGTAATATTGCCAAGCAAGATCGAGTTAGCACAATGTAGTTATAACTGTCATTGGATGAGACACAACTACTGTTTAGAAGGCCAAATTGGACAATTAAAGAGAATATGTAACACCGCATATATATACAAGGTATTAAATTAATGTCGCTATAGCTAGGTTCCTTGTTCATATATATATAGAAACTAGAATTTTTTAGTACTAAAGATTTTATTAGCCCCAACTCAAAAACAGCTAAAATAGGATTGGAGCACCATTCATAAAAGAAAAATCTAGTCCATTCTATTCCACTCTCCCTGAAATCCAAGCATGCGAAAGTACCTGAACAGTCGTGATCGCCTCCTTTCATGAAAACTGAAATGGGAGGCTGCAAAATCATATCCCTAAGCACACCTCCCATCACAGTCGTTCAACAAATTCCACCAACGAAAAACATCAGACCAGACCAGACCAGACCAGACTTGATATGCAGCCCGGCAATGTACCTGTAATGATCATCTTCTTCATCTTGTTCACCGCACAACGTGCATAGGCTGTCTTGGCGTATTACACCCTCTTTCGCAAGGTTAAAATTTTGGTTTCGATGCAAACAAGTTTACTTTTAGCGGCACCCACTTGTTCCAGCTGAATAAAAATACCAAAAAGAAAAAAAAAAACCATTACTTAATCCCACATTGAGTTTTTTGAGTCTTAAAGTATGATATTTCTGTCCTAACTTGTTAACGCATGATGAAACTGAGAAAAAAATACAATAATTAAATTATGTTAGCATCATTTACCAATTAAATTTTATCTATAAATAAAAAATAAAATTAATATTTATTTAAAATATGTGTATTAATTGTATTTTATTATTTTATATATTTATATATGATACTTTGATGTAAAATAATTAAAAGAATACCTTACAACAATCACTATGATAAACTATATACTGTAGTCTGTACCATGCGAAATGTCGCTCAATAGCATGTTAAACTAATAAAATATACATATAGAAAGGCTCAGTGGTATACAAAATACAACAATATTTCACACGAGTAAATGACAATTTGTGAAAATTTTTATATTGCGTAACACATACCGATGAAAAATGAAATTTCACACGAAATACCGCAAAATTTCATGAAATCAAAGACCATACATATATCTCATTTGAAAGAAATGTATGAAGCCTTATGTACGTACATATGTTTGCATAGACTCAATTTCTAGAATATAAGCACATATTGATTATCCTTTTCATAAAAGATAATCCATGTGATGCAGCCAAGTGTTTTGTTAACTACCCATGGACTTAGGCTGTTACAACTTGTATTAGAGTTGTCCTAGCACTACAAGTATTTGGCACAATAGGGAATTGTGCACATACATTATCTATTGGGCTTGATCCTAGATATGGAGAGGCCACTTTTGGACAAGTGAACTTGAAAGGTTCTCGTTGGTTTGCAACCAAACTCAACAAAGATGTTAGAGGCATAAGGGAAAGGGCTCTTTTAAAGGCGCACAAGTGGATATGAAAGGTTGTCATTGGTTCACTAAACTCAACAAAGATGTTGGGCACAAGAGGGGAATTATATTTATATATTGACTCAAGTTGGAAAACATAAGCACTTACCATTTACACACTTATCCTTTTCATAAAGGATAATTTATAGTAAAGTGTGTACAGGTGTTTTGTTCATGAACTTTGAACTACAAAGTACATAAAAAAGCTTGAGGAATCATAAAATTATAACTTTCTTCTAAATTAGAGTGGACTATCATATACATTGATATGGAAATATTTGATAAACAAAGACATGATTTGATTTCAATTTTTATAAAAGATCTACGAAGATGAGGATTAATTGGAAATATTAGCATATTTGCTTGTGGGTCCAAATAAATATGAAAAATAAAAAAAATATATGTTATGTCCCAATTTCATCTCTATCAAAATAAAATTTTTATTATCAGAATAGTGAATATAGTCGCAATTGAATGAGTTAGATCTACTTAACTTTTTTATATATCCTTTTGTCAATTCAAGAAACAGCTTATGGTATATCAACATTTTGCAGCCTGAAGAGCCTTTAAGTTTCAAGGCCAACTTTAGCACTCTTGGCTGTTTCTTATTGGAAATTTCCTTGATCTTCTCCTTCATGGGGTGACATCAATCGCTTATTCAAGTGATGGCTGACTAGGATGAAGAAATATTCCGTACAATACCTAATTGTTGACCCTAATAATCCCACTCTGTGGTCGTCTAAGCAATTAATGGTTATAACAAGATTAGCCATCTAAGTTAGTGGAGTGTTTGTGTATTGGAGAACGGTAAAGAGAAAATCATATGTTTTAATTATTTCAGGAGATATATAATAGTGTTTCCTGAAAGGTTATAATGGCTAGCAAAGTTTGTGGAGTGAGGCGGCTAAGTTGACAAAAAAGAATTTTTGATACTCTAAACTCTGGAGAGTCAATTGTATCGTATTGACAAGAGTAAGGAGGACGAAAGTTTTTCGTGTGTCTCCTCTTTCTTTTTTTTTTTTTGTTTTTTTTTTTTGTACTTAGAATTTCCTACCGATGATAAGGGGCTTTATAGAAAGAGAGCAGAAACTCAAATTCAAACTTCGAGTCATATCTTTTTACTAACGAAACTGAGCTATCATTTATTTCTTTCCATATAATTTATTTGAGGCTTTAAAACCCCACAAAGGCTCTCTGATTTTTGTATTTGGTAAAATGTACAAATTTACCACTGATGTATTAGCCATATAGTGATTTTGTTATTAATTTTTTTTATCTTAAATTTACCATTCATTTTTTTATTGGAGCATTTTTTACCACTACCTTTTAAAAAGTCGGTAGCAAATTTGCAAGCAAAAAAAAAAAAAGATTGTTTGCAAAATCGCTATAGATTGATTGCAAAATCGCTTTATGACTAAAAAAATAGTGGCAAATTGCTGTTACAAAAAACTTGAATGACAAATTTGAGATGAAAAAAAACTTTGATAGTAAAATTGCTCTATAACCAATACGTCAGTGGTAAATTTGTATTATATGAATGTTTGCTCTGAAAACATTTCTCATACCAAGAGCTAATTCTATCCGTATTTTCCGGAAAAAAATTTATTTCTATCTGAGCTTATATCATCTTCTAATTTTCATTTGTGGGTTCAGAGAGTAATTTTAGAGTGGGGACAAGGTACGTAGTGTAATGCTCAACGTACGTGTGTAAAAACTTTATACTAATAATACATGAGTGGCAGATTCAATATTTTTATAAAGCATAGGTGAAGATGGATATTTTCTTATTCTCTAATCCTTATGAGGCTTTTATGAGAAAGGATCGAAATGTATTCACTTTTATAATTTTTTTTAACAACAAATCAAAATTGTATTATAATAAATCTTCTGTTTTGTACGTATACAACTCCAGCAAGAAAACTGAAGTTACCCGTTCCCTAGTAATTACATAACTCGATTAAACAATTCTAACTGTTGAGTATCTCCAACAGTTTTCTTATTTTGTAATTTTTTTTTATTTCGGTGAATATTAAGCATTTTTCACTCTAACAGCCTTTTGATCTTATTTTCTAAAATAGAAAATGAGATGAAAGAGAAGAGTTAATTCCCTATATTTGCAGAAATTCTAAAATTTATTGTTCTTCCTCATCTCTCCTCTCAATTTACTTTTCAGCTCTTTTTCCCATCCATTTTTTACTTTTCTCACTTTTCCTTAATATTATTATTTTAAATATAGAATATTGAATTATTTTAATAACTAAACTAAAGCTAGTAATTTGAATTTTCTTTAAATGCATAATATTTAATTGTTGTATAATAAATGTAAGATTCTATAAATTAAATAGAAAAGCTGTTGGAGTTTGAATAGAAAAATTATGGAGATTTTAATTTTTAGTTCTATATATTGTAAAAATTATAGGAAGGCTATTAGAGATGCTCTAAGCTCGGATTATGAAGCAATTCCACCAACTGCGCTTCATATACACTATCCACAAATGATGCATGTCATAATTTAATTGGTTCACGAGGTAAGTTGTTAACTATTATCCGAAAACCATTATCAGTTTGGTGGAGATTTTTAAAATAAGTTATTAGTGATTATTTTGGTCAAAGTATATGCTAAGTGAAATTCTATACTAAAGAAGCTCAAAAATCACTTAATTGAAATATTATTTATGAAAAGCAAATATGCATATTAATTTTTACCTTTTTAGGCTTCAGAAAAACTACTTAGCTGATCTTAAGTTCTTTGTATTATTTATTAATTTAGATCATCTTAAATTCTTTGTATAATTTGTATATTTGGTAAAAAATTTTGTAGTCAATTATATTATCTTCACTTCAATTCTCATATCAAGTCCATACTTTTTTTTTCCAAAAAAATTGTAACTTGGTTTGCATTATTCTTAAAATAGTTTTATTTAGTCCTCATATTTTTAGTGTTAATTTGAAAGTTTTTTAAAAATTTTCAAATTAACACTAAAACTTTGATAATTGTTTAGTCATTGGCATTTTCATGTGAGTAAAATTGAAAAGAAAAGAATTATCAAATCTTAATTTGCGTCCAATTCAAATGCTTTAACGAACTTTGGACAGATGGAGTAATTACATTTTAAAAGAAAATATGATTTAAGTGGTTATTAATAGAGTATTAGCTTTTGAATGATATTGATTATCAATTAACAAAATTGGAGAAATTATTATTTTTTTTAAAAAAATGAGATGGAACTATGTTAATCCCACTAAGGAGAAAGTCCTTTAAGTTTTTGTCCTCTACTTTAACTCACTACAACATAGATGCAAAATTACGATTAAAAGTCCAATCACGTTTCAATCGTGATATTAGGCAAAAACGACTTCTTTGCTACTGTAGATAACAGTCGCATTTTTTCAAGTCACAATTTTTTCATGACTGAATCTTAACTACTGAAAGCGACTGAAACCTTTAGTCGAGAATCAGTTGAGAATATTATAAATTGCTTTAAACCCTTCAACTGACTACTTCAATCGCTCTATTAGCAATAGTCATGTTCAGTCGCTATATTAACATTTATATCTTTTAAATAGAATACATTATTATTTAATATGATTATTATTCAATTAATGTTATTTAATTTAATTTTTTATTTATTTCACTTTTTATTTAATTGATAGTTACATTAAATTGGTATGAATATTAACTTATTTTAACTATTAATAATAAAGTAGTTAAATAATGAAATTAAAATTAAAAAAGTCAACATACATATACAAATATAAAATTTAAAAAGTCACAAAATTCAAAAATCACAATTCAAAAATCATAATTCAAAAAATTTAAAACTTAGATCTAGAGGCAATGAGGTGGAGTAGGTTGAGGACGTGGTGAGGGAGATCGAGGGCAGGGCAGATGAGCCTGAGGCAACAATGGCAAGGCCAAGGTGAGGCAGAGGCGACTGAAGCTACGACGGCGAGGCCAAGGCCAAGGCGGAAGAGACCAAGGCAACGATGACGAAGACGGGGAGACCAGGTGACGATGGAAAGGTCGAGGTGGAGGCAGAAGAGATTGAGGCAATGGCAACAAGGTCGAAGAGATGACCAATTTGGATGACAGCGAGGCCGAAACGGCAACAACGAGGAGGCCAAAGAGGTGAGGTGGACATGTGAGGCGAAAAACGGAGATGCAAATGGTTGGGTGAGGCAAGAAATGGCTAAGGTTAACAATGACATGGATGGAGATGACGGACCGGTAAGGTGAACAGATGGCAACATAGACAGGTGTGGTGGACTGGCGGACGAAGATGAGAGTGAAATGAGAGCAAGAGGGTTGAAAGAGATGAGAGTGAAAGATAGGGGTGAGGCAATTGAGAGATGAGAGTGGGATGAGGGTATATATAGTTAGGGTTAGGTTGAGCTTGGGTTTGGGTTTGGTTGTATGATATATAAGCTTTTTATGGGTTTTTATGTATGATATATTGGCTTTTAATAAAAGATATGTAAAAATAATATTAATAATATAATAATAATAATTATAATAAATAAATAAATAAATAAATATAATAAATATATATATATATAGACCCCTATTATATATGTATAATCATCCTTATATCCCTAAACCCGTAAACCCTAAATAATATATAATAAAATCATAATATAATAATATATGACATATTATTATTATTATTATTATTATATAATAATTATTATATTCCTATACCCTAAACACAAAACATAAACCCTAATTAAACCCTAAACCTTAATTCTATACCATAGACCCTAAACCTTAATTAAACAGTAAACCCTAATTCTATATCCTTAAACCCAAAAACATAATCTACCATTAACCCTAAACCGTAAAGCCTAAATACAAATCTCAAACCCTAATAAATTCCAAATTAACTCTAAAACAAATCCTAGAACCCTAATATTGAATTAATTCAATACCCTAATCCTATCTAACTAATTCCATGTCCCTAAACATTAATTTCAAACCCTAATCCCTAAATAAAAATCCCAAACTCTAAATCTATATTTAATACCCTTAACCCCTTAAAAATCCTAAATCCTAATTATATCACTAAATCCTAAAAAAAATCTCAATCCGTAAATCCAAAAAAAATCCCAATACATATATATCCCTAAACTCTAAAAAAACTTCAAACCCTAAGAAACCCAAAACCCTAAATCAATTTAGCCACTGAAAAGGCGACTGCAGTTAAAATGCTCATCTAAAAAATTAACTGAAGGGTGACTGCAGTTAAATCTAAGAAAATTTATGGACAGAAAGGCAACTGCAAAGTGGGTGACTGAAACATTCAGTCGCTCAGCAGTTGTTAGAAAGAACACCTTTTTTGTTCCAACTAATTAGCGACTACCATGTCCAGTGACTGAGTTTCAGTTGCTATTTTCAGTCATGATTTTGCATTTTTGTTGTGGTGAGTGCTAAAATCCAAGCAATATATCTATGAGGCTTTCCATCAAGTGACTCCTTCTCTTTTCTCCTTGCGTTAGGTTATCTTATTTGTAGTTTTGAGTATTAAAAAAATATTGACTCCGTCCCAAACTCTTTACTTCATTCCAGTTTTTTTTACTAAGTTTAACTTTCATCTGAACGGGCTGGGAACTCCTATAAATACCAGGGAACAGACCCTGGCAAACGGTTCGACTCCTCCTCCTTGAGAAAACACAAACAGGTAAGGCCACTAAACTTCCTAGTGCTCCCCCTTTTTCACCTCTCAGGACACTGACTAGGGCGTCGAAGGCTCTTCCCTGGAAAACACCCCGGGGACCTCCTAACCCTCTTTTCTGAGTATTTTCAGGCACACTCCCCTGGGAAATTTGAGCTCCATGTGTTCTCCCCCTCAGGAAGTCCCTCTCGAAGTCACAATGTCTTCCAACAGAGATGTCTCTGGGCATCAACAAGCATATCGATAAATTTTACATTGTACCAATAATAAAATATATTTTCTCACATTTTCTTTTTAATCATTAGAATATAGGAAAGCCATATTATCTTTTATCAAATTTTTTTTTCGTATTCATAGACATTATACAAGTATGTAAGGGAGGATGCTGCATTCTAGCAGTTGTAACTCAAGTGTAGGTTGTCGCAAGTAATAAAATCTCGAGAGTCCGAGTGTCGAACCACAGGGAAGTGAATTAAGAAATATAAATTGAAGTTTTAATAAAGAAAGTTTTGGTGAAAGGTGTGAACAAATGTGAATTAAAATTGAAATTCAAATAAAATAGCTAAGGTTGGGGAATCCACTTTTAGTATATCGGCTATGATTAATTTTAGCCCATCTTAGCACTCAATTAGGATCCACACATAAAGGAGGTCCTAATAGGGGAATTTAGTTAGTATTAACTTTCATTGATCTTAAAACGCCAACGCTTGCTAATGGAATCAAGTATCTATTATGCCAACATTTGTCGACAATAACTCAGGATTCCAATATAGCCGGCAAAGCCATGTTCTACAAAGGGAATCAAGCAGCTTTTGTGTTAATGATTGACTATGATAAATCAAGACTCTCACTTAACAAATAGGGAAGTTAAATAGATTAAGGAAGAAAATACTGTTAACGTTGTGATCCATTCAAATCAATTATAATCTCTATACCAAAAGCTTCACCCTTTCACCTTAGTAAAAAGAAGATTAGTTAGTCATAATAAAAGTAAGTAACATGTAGAAA
Organism: Aquilaria sinensis; assembly: GCA_005392925.1. Taxonomy (NCBI): domain Eukaryota; kingdom Viridiplantae; phylum Streptophyta; class Magnoliopsida; order Malvales; family Thymelaeaceae; genus Aquilaria; species Aquilaria sinensis. The sequence goes on along the minus strand of SMDT01002718.1, from coordinate 188,873 downwards.
GATAAAATAAACATGGATTGAAAGATCAAAAGAAGAACAAGAAGAAGAACAGGAAAACACTTGGACAGAGCTTCGGTATTGAAAATAAGAACAAGAACAAAGGAGAAAATCTAAAAATAATACAAGAACATAAATGAAGCCTAAGAAAAATGGCATAAGAAAATGGCCTCATTCACTCTCCCCCCAAGATACCTATTTATAGAGTTTTGGGGTGGGTAAAATGGAAAAAATAAAATGGTAAAATGTAGGTAAATACAAATCAATAATGGCGGGCTGCAACTTCTTTTAATTTTTCAACCATCGTAAGCATCAGATCAGCTCTTCCTCAAAGCATAGAAGTTGTAGATCTCCTTTTTAGCTTCGAATCGATAGCTTGCTCATTTAAATCGGACATTCGTAGCTCAAGTTATGATTTTTTTACCGAAACTGCTTTTCAACACAAGAAAGAATGAATGGTCTCATCTATAATCAGATTTCGGCAATGAAAACGATCAAACTAGCTTACGGAATGAAGCAGAGTTGAAGATTTTTGTGTTGGCTTTTAGATAAATTTGGAATCACTCAGTTCCGATGTCTATAGCTCCAGATATGAATTTTCTCGTGAAGGGTTGCCAAGTGATGATTTTACCTACGTAAAAAATAATTATTTAATATTGATGAACAGTAAAACGCACACGAACAGTAAAATACGTGTATAAACAGTAAGTCGGTGAATAGTGATAGTGAATAGTAAATGTGTATAAATAATAAAAATGCATGAATAATAACCCGGTGGAAAAATGCTCAAAATATAAAAATTAATCATATTCAAAGTGTATAATGATGATTTAAACCCTTAATAGCAATACAGTTATGAGTATTTATCAGAGCACTGGCTTTTTTGGGATAAAAATGGCAATCAAATCAGAAGTGGGGAGAATAGAGCTCGAACTCTTAATCTCTAATATATCCGCCCAACACCTTAGCTATTATGCAAAGGATTTGGTATCATCTTTTATTAATTGGGAACATAGGTTGCAATATATTTATTGGGGTTAGAAAAAAAAGGCCCGAGGTTAGCTGCTAGAAGGTGAATGTGGACCTTAAATAGGGTATGGACCTCTAGTTTTTCAAAATAAAATAGACAAACGCTGGAAAGACCTTGTCCCCTCAAAATAAATCCACTGGGCTCGATACAGACTAGAGGGGATTAATTAAGACTCTCGAAGCTGGAGCTCGTAGAGGGACAAAAAAAAAGAAGGAAAAAGATGGAATAGTTCCAGACAGGAACAGAATAGAAATTAGAAAGGAGGCGAAGAAGTGGGCAAGCCAGAAAGGAACACAACAGAAAGACAATAAGTAGACAAGAGAAGCATGTGGAGTGGGGTGGAGGTCGTGTTGGTTTCCACTATCTACCGCTGCTGTGTCTTCTCTCCAGTCCACCATCAAAACCTAATGCAACAAAAGATGAATAAAACATTAAATATTTGTTGGGATTCTTGGGAATGGAGACAATATTAATAGGTGCAACCACTTTTCTTTGATCTCTGAACAAATGTCAATACTCGAGTGTACTTATCACACACAGTAGATCAGATCAGCCACTACAGTTCTCAACAACCCTTTAAGATTTGACTTGTAATAATTTCTTTTCTTTTTGTCATTTTAAATGCTCCAATTTTGCGCACTATATATTTTCTAATTGGGTTGGAATAGATAAAAAAATCCAGCACAAACCTTTTAAGATTAAGAAGTAGAGCGACGACGAAAATCTCTTGACTAAAGAAAGGGAAAGAAAAGCGCAAATTGTCAAGAAATGTGGCCTGTAAAGTAATAAAACAGTGGTGTGAATTAAGAAGATCAGGGACTAGCAGCACATCATAATTAAGATTAAGATATGAATCCTTCAAAATTGAGAAGACCGCTTATTCACCCTCATTTCACCACCCCTTTATTGGCCTAAGCATGCCAGCTTTTCCGAAGCATATCACAAATTAAATCCATGCTTCTTACTTTTTCTTGGTACACTAACTTATATTCTGGTTTATTAATTAAGGGGTACCAGCAACATCTCATCACATATTATAATAATAATAATAATAATGATGATGATGATGCTACATTTGTATAAATCGAACATAGTTAGGTCCAAAACTTGCTTCCACGTTTTCTAAGGAAGAAAATTAGCTTTTGTTTTTTCCAATTAAACCAATAAAGTTAGTGAACATGACCAAATCGAGACATTATAGTCTTTGAATTGTGCCCATATCTAGACTATTAAATGGGTGGAATATGTTGTTTAAACATAGCACATTCCGTTACAATAGGGTTAATGTGGAAGAAAATAGTTAATTATAATTTGGCCCCCCAATCATTTTTGTGATATTACACTCTACTCATCTTATTTCTTATTTTAGAAATATACACTTTATCTCGTGTTTTTTTAAACTGTCTGAAACTAACTTCAAAAGTATTGATTTAAATTGTACGATAGACATCTTTTGATAATTTCAGTCTGTATAATACTTTTTTTTATAGTGAGAAAATATTTTAAATTATTAAATTTTCCTTTATGTAAATGTAGAACGGTTTTTTAAGAGGATAAAGTGTAAGGCAAAGGATAAAGTGTATATTTATAAAATGAGGGGAAACAAAGTGTAATATAACCTAAACCTTGGGGGACAAATTGTAACTAACCCAAATTAAAACCGCAACCTTAGGCCCACATCTAGTTCATTTCAGCCTTGTTTCCCCTAGGTTCTAAAACAAACCAAAAGGGCCACCATCCTCGATGGAGTTTGCTTCAAACCAGTAATTACATGGTGCAATCATTTTAAAAATTCTCATCCTCCACTTTTTTCTTGCACAAATAACTTTGAGCAACTCAGTAATCGAAGGACTTGTGGACAATCCTAAGTACAAGAAAAATAGATGAGATGTTTGCTTCACCGCAAATATTCTGCCTCCAAGAAACCAGAGGAACAAAAATAAGAGAAAGGAATTAATGATTAGGACAAATATGGGCTTTGCATGCAAATTGTGGTTAAAAAAAATCCCTGTAAATGGATTTCTTTTTTCTCATCAAAATGTCGGCCCTCTTTTGTACTTTTATTGGCTATTCTGCCTTCTCCAGCATTCATCGTCCGATTTTATATATTGTTACGAGATTCCTTTTTTTGGTCGGCATCAATGAGCAAACGTCATTGTCAAGGCATACATCGGTACCATTATCGCTCTGGCCGGCCATCTTCTGCCACCAACCAGTGGCTCTTCATGGCAGATTCAAGTGTCGGCAACGGTTTTTGTTGGAGTATCGATAGAGAGTTGGACCTCGTAAAACTTAGAACCCCAATTATGGACCACTGCCTTTTTAGGTCGTTTCAGGTTCCAAACGGTTCAACGGCGGCAGGTACAAGGTTGGCAATGCTTGGATCAGTAGGTTTCCGCGTTTTGGTGACTAAAAAGGTGAAGGATGAAGACGAAGATGTGGTATTTGCAGCAAGAAGACATATAGGGGCCCTTTGAATAGTCGGCTTAATGCCGAAATAGGTCATTTAAGTCTGTGACATGAATACCACAATAGTTGCATGGCTGACCATATCTCCAACAAATTTAACAGGAGTAACATAACTGAGCCACTTCTTAACTTCAATGATTGATTTGGAAAAAATAGACGTTAAGCGTCATAATTGATCCAAAGGACAAATATCGGTGATTTTTCCGCTATTTTTTTCCAAGAAATTATAATGATCATGTTTGGGCCAGTATGGCCCATATACAATCTGGACTAAACTGGGGTTAGAGGCGAGGAAGGACAATCCAAAGGAAGCTCATTAATGGGCCCGACGGGCCATTACTAGTATAGGAACTAGCCCATTGCTCTCCACAATCCGAAGGAAAAGAAAAAGAGAAAAATTAAGAACCTTCAACTCTGTATTTATGATTGCTGCTATTAGGCTCAAATCCTCATTCTTTCAATTCTTAAACTTTTTGCAGGAAACCAAAAGAAAGAAAGAAAAGAAAGAAGGAAACAGGAAAGATTGGAACATAAACGCATGTTCTGCATTGATGAGCATGACCATGCGCTTATGAATTTTCAATTCTAAAGATCAGCTTAACATAGCATTATTTCACACAAAATTATCAAGAAGAGGACCAGAATTACTAACTTTTACTCTGATAGAAGTTAACTTTTCCTCTAATTTAATGTTGTAACATTTGCCGCGGGCGAGCAAAGTGCTGTAGCTCATCGCCTGGCAGCTTGTGTAACTGTATTTCTGCATGATCTCACTACTACATCGTAATGCCATTAAGTCAAATATTCTTCCTGTTTAATGTTGAAGTTAATTACACAAAAAGGAAATGTTAAAGTGAATTTTATTTCCACAATATGAGATTCCAAACTTCAACCTTATGCACCATGAACACCACAGTTAGATCTTCAGTATAAAGGTAAGAACTACACGAGTAAATGAGCCTCTATATCATGCTCAAAAACTTAAGCCTGTTATTCCTTTGGGGAGCAATCTACCAGTGTAAAGCACATAAGCAAGTCAAGAATTTATTTGTAGTGTAGAGCTATAAAATGTCAGAAGTTACCTGTCAGCATGGTGTTTGCTGAATGTGTGCCAGCTCTTTGTTGAGCTGATGCTTGTATTTCATACATTACAGATGACAATAGAAGACAACGACGGATCAGAGGCTCCACTAATGGTTGCACCCTGGCTTCTAACAAATAAGAGATAATCTAAAGCATCCTTCGTGATAATCTCACCAGGTATCATAATAGGAATGCCGGGTGGGTATGGACATATAAGCTCCCCACAGATTCTTCCAACACTCTCTTTGATGGGCATCTTCTGTTTCCTGGCAAAGAATGCTTCCCTAGGACTCAGGTGTATAGAAAATTTTTCAAAAGGTTCTAGCCCACCAAGCTCCACCACCTTCCCTTTTATACCGGGGGATAAGGATGATGAAAGCTTTTCTAACCCAGAAACAAGCTTATCAACATGGTCCTTATGAGTTCCAAGGTTAAATGCACAGGTAATATAACGATTTCCCACGAGTTCAGAGATGATCTGATGATCTCTATATAACACTTCATCTGCTTCAAAACCAGATAAGCCAAGCTGGGCAACACCAACTGTGAGCCGCAGAGGATCGACCACAGGAGAGTTCAAGAATGTTTTTGCACCAAGCACAGATATATTGGGAATGTCTTTTATGACACTTTTAGCTTCAGCTGCCAAATTCATAGTACCATTGAAAATCGTCTGGGGATTTTCACTCAGTTGAGCTCTGGCTGCATCTAAGGATGCCAGAAGCAAATAACTTGGGCTAGTGGTTTGAAGAGTCTGAAGGCATCTGCAGATTCTTTCTCTCTCTACAAGATTTCCTGACAAATGCAACATTGACGATTGTGTAAGTGAGCACAAGACTTTATGGGTGGATTGAACAGCTAGGTCGGCTCCTTGATGGAGGGCTGAAGAGGGGAGCTCAGGATGAAATCCAAAGTGTGCCCCATGAGCCTCATCAATGATTACTGGAATTCCATATGAATGACATAGATCTGAAATATCAAACAAGTTGCTACAGATACCATGATACGTAGGAGAAGTAACAAAAACTGCAGCTGCTCTTTTGCCTTCCATCTCCAATTCCTTGATCGCCTTATCTACCTGTCAGAACCTCTGCCTCATTAGCTAACAAGCATACCTGACAAAGTTCTGTAACAACAGAACAGTGGACCTTTATGGACATACCTGAAAGGGAGTAACGCTGCCAGCAATGTCCCAGTTTTCATCAAACTCAGGGATTATGTACTTTGGCATTGCACCGGATAATACCATAGCAGAAACTGCTGATATATGGGAATTCCGAGGAAGAATTAGATAGTCTCCAGGGGAGCAGGTCGCCATTATTGCTGCTTGGATTCCATAAGTGGTGCCACCAACAAGAAACCATGTTTCTGATGCCCCGAATAGCTTTGCTGCCTGCTTCTGTGCTTCTAAAATTGGTCCCTCAGGACAAAACAGGTTATCTAGTTCTGGTAACTCAGGTAAATCATGAAAAAATGGTTGCAAACCAATTAGCCGAACAAAAGAATCTGGTGCACCCCGTCCTCTATTATGGCCTGGAAAATGAAAGCTAGCAGCATTTTCTTCAGCTGACTCCTTCAATGCACTGACTAATGGAGGAATCCCAACTGGCTTAGAAACCTGAGCATTTGAAACCAGGACACCTTTCTCATCTATGGACTTGATAGTTCTTAGTTTGTTTCCTTTGTCCTGTTTCTTCTCTTGGATAAACCCTTCCTGGTTGACATTTCACAAGTTGAACAGTAAACATTTGCTTGGACACTATACCGCAATGACTTAAAGAGAAACTTCAATAACTTAAACTATTTTTCGTTCAGATAGGAGAACGACGAACTGAGAAAGTAGAGTCACCTTAAAAACACAAATCCTTGTTCTTCTGAAATTATTAACCAGAAGACTCTGCAAACAGAACAAGACCAGGTGGGTGAGTGTTTTCTGTTCCCCCATGCAAAAGCAAGGGATATAACAGGCACTACTTGGAAACGAAGAGAGTAAAAGCTTACAAAGTTTGAAGAAGATGACAATAGAAACACCATCTATCTTCCAGTCAAGCTGATAGTGAGTACACCACAGGTGCAAGCCAAAGATACGGACTTTTAATCTGTCATTCAAGGACAAGAATTTTGCTATTGAGAATTCATACAGACCCAGAGACAGTCATTTGAAAGCAACAAAATTTTTCTGCTCTACAAATGCCTCTAGGCCATTTGGCTCATACAAAGCTATCCATGTAAAGATATTTATCTTCCAACCAGGAGTACAACTTTACTTCCTCTCAATCATGCCCAAAAAGCTGAAATTTCTCGAGTCAGCTTAAATCTCTCCCTATAACAAACATTTGCCAGAAAACAAAAATCAGGCCTTCGGGAAGGTTGGGGCTGCATTGTCAAGCGTTCTATCAGTGCCAACTCAAGTTCTATTTTTGGGAAGAAAAATCCTTCGTAGCCTAGAGGAAGCTGTCAACAAAAAGAGAGTTGCAGGCTGCAGGCTGCAGGCTGAGCAAGTTCGTTGAGGAATTGTGTCAAACAGGTAGAGAGAGAGAGATGGAGCAGGCTGCACTGACAATAGAAATCCAAGTATTTATAGGAAATTATGAACTACCTTGCCGCTGCAGAGACAAGCGCCAGAGCCAGAAGGAATATCTTCCGTTCAGCTTTCGAATTTAATTTCCTCTATCTATTCATCAACCAATTCGTGCCGACCTTTTTGTTCCCATCATTTTGGTTTTTGGGTTGCTCTGTGCTTCTGTAGCTGTAGCTGTGAAATTACTCAGACATAAAAAATTGCTCCAGTTTTCTTTGTTTGGGCCCAGAGTTTTTCTTCCTCCTAGGCCCAGTATTTTATTTTCTTTATAGGCCTGCCCAGGTATTTAATTTTGAGTAAATTACATAAATGATCCCTAACCTTTAACTATTGTTTAGTTTTAGTCCCTAATCTATTGAATGCTCTATTTTGGTCCCAAACCTATTAAAAAGTATCATTTTAGTCCTAAATCTATTAAAAACATTTCATTTTGGTCCCCACTGAATGAAATATGTTAACTTAAAATATTCGTCTGATAAAAAAATTTTAAATTATAATTTAAACTATTCGGTAACTGAACTTATTTTATTCATAAATAAAAAATTATTAATTTAAATTTTTTATTTTCTATCAAAAAAATATTAAATTGCTTAAATTTACTGGAATGTAATTACCGAATATTTAAATTAAAATTTTAAAAGTTTATATCAGACAATTATTTTGAGTTAGTGAATTTCATCTGATGAGGGATCAAAACCAAACAATTTTAGTAGGTTAAGGACCAAAACAGAATATTCAATAGGTTAGGGACTAAAATGAAATGATAATTAAAGGTTAGGGACTATTTACACAATTTACTCATTTCTTTTTTATATCTAGCGTAGCATAACTTTGTCTGTGAAGCCTCCAAAGTTTTTTTCCCTCTTTTTCTCTCTCTTTTTAAATTTTTTTTACTTGTTTATTAGAAAATTAATTATTAATAATCTCAAGTGAAATGCCCCAGTATATTAGAGCTTATGTTGTTGTGTAAAAAGACTTAGTGGCAAGCAATCTCTTTTGAAAATCTGAAATTGTCTATTTGCTTCAAGGTCCTCAAAAAACTATGTATTTATATATTACATCAGCTCCATAGTGTCACTTTGTAAATTTTTTGGTACATGTGAGGGAGGCCAATGCAGGGTAGGGGAATGGACCTCAGATCAAATTTTTCAACAATAATCACAAATCTTAATCACTTACTCAAAATTTTTATTGCTCAATATTGTTAACTTTGAACATGTTATTTTTTTTTTGAAATATAAATATATGGAGTTTATAATGCAGTTTATATATATGGAGCATTAATTAATTTTAACGTTGTCTCTTTCTCTCTAGTCAATACTAATTTTGGTCTTGTGACTCTCATCTTTATGCTTTCAAACTGAACTGATCATTTGCTAGTTTTTGTAGGATTTTGCATTTTCTGAATTCAAGTGGCTTAGGAAAATTTGAGCTTAACAATAGGAAGTGATTAAAGTTCTTTTATATATAAACACTTGACCCAAGGCCAAGAGTACTCTAGCAACAGTAGCAGTCCTCTAAAAAGGGTGACAAAAAGAGACGAGAGCGCACACAATACTAAGCAACAGTAACAAAAGGATCATCTTCGTCCCTTATGTTACACAAAACTTGCATTTTTAGCCCAGAAAACTAGTAACAGCAGAAAACTACAACAACTTCGAGATAAACTATTGTCATGGTGTCCTGGGCTTCTCATTAGGGCTGCCCCCATTATGGTGCAAGGGGTCCGGACCAGAAGGCACTGTCCTTAACTCCGATCCGTTGAACGTCCCCTCTTTCTTCTCCACCAACACCTACATAGATTAATTATTTCACATAATTAAGTTGCAGAAATATATAAATTAAACAGAAGAAGAAAACCCAAGAGAAGAAACCTTTCTGTTCATGAGTTCTGCATTGGCATGGTGAAGTGCAGCTGATTCTTGGCAGACGAGAAAGCAGAGAAGCAGGAGTAGGGCGAGTCCCAGCAGTTTGGGAGGCCTAGCAGTGAGAAATGCCATGAATAATATATGTTGGTTGAAGCAGAAACTAACTAGTCAGGTATCTGGAGATGGGCAAAAGTTGAAGCAGAAAGGCTTTGAATTTATAGAGAAGAGAAGTAGATAGCTAGCTAGGTCCTGCAAATTAAGAATGATGGCTGGTGCAGCCATTTGCTGACGGACGAAATGATGGGAAATCTTCTGAGGGTGACGGCGCCGTATCCCGCCCAGCCCTCCGTTGCTCCCCCACACGTATCAGGAGGGCTTCGGCACGTGCCAGGCCAATCGTATATTGTATCGGGCCGGCTGGACAGGATGTGGACGTCATACCCTTTTCCGATGATGGAATAACAAGCGCCGTATGATATGATGGGGAGGTCACAGCAGGGCGTTAAGCAAATTCTGCTTCGTCTTCCTGAGGATTTGGGAACGATGTGACCAGCAGTTCCAGAGCAGTCTGAAGCAGACTGCAGACAGAATCTGCAAGTCGCATTTATTTGTTTTTTTAGTTACTTTTTCCTTTGTCTTTTTTTTTTTTTAATTTGATTAGAACGGCGAAATTAATTCATCTATTCTTTTTTTTTTTTTAATCCAAGACCTATAGTTACATTAAGTCTTGGCAATTCCGACAATGAGTTGGATTCCCATTGAGGGTAAAAACTCTCACAAAGTATGTTTCTAATTTATAAGATTTTAACTTGAGTCATATTTAAAAGATGATAAACTCGTTGCTTTTCAAATTCTTGCCACTGAACATAGTAGTTAAGAAAACTAGGATCTTTTAACATTTGGAAGACAAAGAAAGAAAAAAAAGCAGAGATTACAGCCCTGGAAATCTAAAATATTTTTCTATTCATTTATCCTTGTTTGCGGTACAAAGCTTACAAAGACAAACCAAACAGAAGGATTAATCTCGATACTTTAGTTTTGCTTTTCGGTCCAAATAATAATAATAATAATAATAATCATAACAATAATACTCTATCTATATATCCTATAAATGATAATGTGTTTCTTTGATTACGGAAATTAAGATATGTATAATTTGCAATAGTAGACCTTCAATGGTCAATGAAATTTCTTTTTTAACCTAACATGTGCTTCACAAGCAAAATCAAGCAATACAAACTAAGCAAAGACCTCACTAAAATTTCAACTATATCTATATTGGATTACTTCAAAAATAATCTACACTACTTTAATTGTCCGTCTAGACTCTTGATAATGATGTCTCCTATTTCTTTCCTACCACAAAAAATAAACCAATGCCAAGAAACAAGCTTGCCTTACCTTTGACTTTAAACTGTTACCCTTCACCACCATGCACTGCCATTACCAACATCTATTCCATCTCCAAGGAGCATCATGAAGCTTGATCATACACATAATTTCATGTCAAACCACCCGAGAGTAAAAGCACTCAAAGAACAAATGGTTCCAAGCCTCATCAACAAGAAGGCAAAGAGAACATGAGCTAGAGGCCATATCCAAGTAAAGACCAAGTCTATCCAAAGTAGGCAATCTGTTCAACATAGCAAACCAACAAACCATGGAGAATTTGGAACTGATTTCCAAACCAAAGAATGTCAACTCACCAAATCAAAGTTCTCTAAAGCATGTAAATATGTTATCTTCAAACTAAATTTTTTATCCTTGACACAATCCCAATCATGATCATGAATAGCGCCAGAAAATAAAAACCCAGACTTTCAAAATATGCTTCCAAAAAATAGAACAATCAGCAACAGGTCTTAATGAAATTTTAGTAACGGCAAGCTGTAGCTAAATCACACATACACATGTCATAATCTAGCGACTGTTAACTGTCACTAGGGTATATAGCCAGTTAGTGAGGGCAAGCTGTCATGAGTCCTTGTCCGCTTAGTGACGGCTAGCCATCGTTAGTTATTTAGTGCCAACTAGCCATCATTAGGCCTATATGTCTACACAATTTACCGCAAAAAAACTAACATCATAATTTTTTTTTAAATTACTAGCACGGGTAACTTTATCACAGATCCTTTAGGTATATTTTTGTCTCTGTAACAGGCATTTTTATTCAATTTATGGTAGTTATAGAGAGCAAGCCATCACTTCATTTAGGCATAAGTAAATGGTAGTAAGTCGTCACTAGTGCATAAGTCAATTAAGGAGGGCAAGCTGTTACTACCTTCGACCATAACTTAGCGATGGCTAGCAGTCGCTAGTCCATACCAATTAGTAATGACTAACAGATACTACATCTTGCCAAAACTTAGCAATGACTAACTGTTGCTAGTCCATGGCTAGTTAGCAGCAACTAAACGTCACTACTTCTGATAGTAACTTAATGATGGTTAGCTGTCACTAGTCTATGACCAATTAGCGAAGACAAGGTGTTAGCACTAAATTTAACGATAGTTAGTGATGGTAAGTTGTCGCTAAGATATTAATAAAGGATAGTGACGACTAGTCTTCACTAAAGTGTTATTAGACCCTTTTCAAGGCTTTAGTTGTCACTAATTTAATAGTCGCTAAATTACTTTTTTCTAGTAGTGGTAGTGAGCAAGGTTGTTAAGATCCCGATTTGGATTTTAGGATCCCCTGATCCTACAGCCGAATATTATAAACCTTGTCAAAAAATAATAAAATTAGTGATATAGTAGTATCAGGTAGGATCCTGATAAAGATCTTAAGATCTGGAGGATCTTTCAATCATATCGATCCTATTTGATATTAATTTTTGTTAGTTACATTTGTGTTTTAAAAATTAAAAAGTTTAAGCAACTAGACCCTTATTGCCCAAATTGGGTTACCTAAGCTAGTGATTATGTGACTTAAATTGTAAAGTAAACCAAAAAAGAAAAAGTGCTCGTCTCTCTTTCATTCATGAGACAAAACTCGAAACTTCAAAAGCACATTCATAAGTTTGCTATTATTATGTTAGTTATATTTTTTTATGAATTTCTTTTAGATTTGTGTTAGTTATTGTATTAGTTATGTTGATGTATGTTCTACTAGCTAGGGCTCTAGCTTTATTTGTACTCTGACATTAATTATATTGTATTATTGTTATAATACTTGAACTTTATTAAGTTTTCAATATAATTGGTCTTTCATATGAATTATATTATTTATTACAAGGAATTTTGATCTTTTAGTAGAATCTTACAATTTACGATTTGATTTTAAGATCCCAATCTTATATGATGAAAAACAATCTTAGGTATGATATCAATCTTAACAACCTCAGTAGTAAGAGTTCAAATGATGATTAAAAAAAATATTTTTGGGATTTTGTGTAGTGAGAGTTTTAGTAAAGATTAAAAAAAGAAAAGATTTTTTTTTATTTGTGTAGTTATAGTTAAATAAGGGTAGTAAGGTAAATTGTATGTTAAAAAATTTCTTAAAAAGGAAATATTTCATTCTTTTTAGAACAGAAAAAAAGAGAATACGTTTCATTCTTTTGGGATGAAGTAGTAATAAATACATAGATAATAATTTCTTAAAGCTTCAAACATTCGTGTAAAAGACGGGAAAAAAACAGCACCAAGCACAGCTAGTTCAATAAGGGATGGTCTTTCCTTTCAAGTGAAACAATGGCCATTGTTAAACTGGCTAATAAGTACCAATTTGCTTCTTTTTTTGTTTTTCCTCCAGCCATTAATAGCTTCAAGTTTTTGGCCACCCTTAGCCATTAATTACCAAATGTTATGATCACAAATGCGTAGCTATACATTACACTTAGTGTGTACACATGCAATAATTTAATAATTAAAAAACTATATACTACATCTAGAACAATATTTTACGGAACAACATGTTTTACTAAAAGGAACATTTTTTACTAAAATGATCAATATTTACTGTATGGGGTACAAAAGTTACATAACCTAGAAAATGAATGTTGTTTGCTTATATATGTAGAGTAGCATTTTATCATAGTTCATCAACAACATATTAAATGAATAACATTCTACAAAATAACTTTAATGAATGGAATAACATGTTTTATTAAAAGGAACAACATCATATCATTATAAGAGAGTTGTAGAATCACAATTGTATATCCAGTCGTGTTTCAGTCACTATATAGGCTAGAAGTGACCGTGAAAAGCAGTCACATTTTTTCAAATCACAATTGGGTTGCGATTGAATCTCAATTGCAAAAAGTGACTAAAACACTTAGTTAAGAATCAGTTGAGAAGATTGTGGATCGCCCTAAATCCTGTGATTGACTACTTCATTTGCTATATTACCAACTGCCATATTCAATTGCCATATTAGAACTTTTATCTTTGAAAAAAAATGCATTATTTTTTAATATAATTATTATTTAATTAATATTATTTAATTTAGTTGATTGTTTATTTCATTTGTTATTTAATTGATAGTTACATTAAATTGGTATGAACATTAACTTATTTTAATTATAAATAGTGAAATAATCAAATAGTGAAATTAAAATTTAAATAAAATACATTTAGATTGTTATAAAAGTCAACATAGATATCAAAATATAAAAGTCAACATAGTACAATATTTTTACATAAAATAACACTAAAGAAAACGGGTGTAATCCAAAGTGAGATATTGGGATGCAGGACCCTAAGTTTACTCCTTTGTGGCCTCAATGTCACATCCACTCGGGGCAGGCTGAGTCTTGGGTACCTGGCTCTTATGCTGAGCCTACTGAGACATCTACGGTAACTCTGGAACATAAGGTTGCTATGTCTCACCATTCTTAGTCTCAATACAATGGTGGCCATAAGGGCGTAGCTAGAAGTGTAGGCTAGGGGCAAGGGCGAGAGTGAAGACATGAATGAGCTGTTAAAATGTATAAATTTACAATCAACAACAGAAAACATCTAATAGTAATATATATAAACTTATGAAATTTAAAAATCTATAATAATTAAGTTCAATTCAAGAGTTTATAACTCTAGTCTAATACAACGCTCCTTCAAATCTTTAATATCATCAAGTATTGAATTTAAACTAAAAGCCTCTGCAATATCTTTTTCAATATACAAAAAAAGACTATCAGCAAGATAACAAAGCTAATTGATTTAAAGCAATTAAGCAAATATCTGTCCCAAATTTAGTGCTATTGTTTTGTAATTTGTAAATATTTTTTTAATATCAACTAAATGGAATGATTTTTTTATCAACAAGAAGTGGCAAACTTTTCCTTTTAAAATGAAGTTTAAGCCACTTAGAACAATTCAACACATACCAAGTATCAATTAATATACTTAGAACCTCTAACTATAACCCAACAACATATCACTAATCAACACCTTTTCATTTCTTATACATAATAGATATTCAGAAGCTCTAACCCAACAACAATCAAGTCTTTTCTTCACTCTTCAAGAAACCAAGTCAATTAAACGAATTTAACAATATTAGTGGAGTAGAGACGTAGAGACAAACTGCTTTACTTACCTAGAAAATCAGATCATCCGAAGAGCGTAAGAGACCAGAGACAGAAAGCGAATTGGATTTGAGGGGAAGGGGGGTTGCCGCCTGCCGTTGAAAAGGGAGAGAGCAAATCGCGTGCGATGTCCACAACCACAGGGAGCAAATCGTAAATTGGGTAAGGGGCGAAGCTCGGTTAAATTGAAAATGGAAAAGAAACACACTGGATTCGTTAAAAACATTAAAAAAAAAGGATAAGAAATTTAAAAGTCCCTCATTAATTTTAAAACTTACACATAGGTATCTAACTTTAGTTTTCATATAATTATATCACATATATTACCTACCCCATAAATTTTTCCAAAATTATAAGGGGGCAGTTGCCACCCCCCGTCCATATAATAGTATGCCCCTAGGTGGCCAGACTATTGGTTCTTCAAAGCAGGCGAAAAAACACTAGATGGAAAAGCATAGAAGGTATTTGGAAAGTCTAACTCTAGCCTGAACTGTATGCTGGGAGGAGCCGAATGCTTTTGACCCCAACCACCATGCTGTGCATGGCTGCTGCCTCTGTGTAAACTCAGTTGAAAGGTAGAAAATGACGTGTACTGACTATAGAGGCCGAATTTACCATGACCGCCAGAGGATGACTGACCTTAACATCAGTCACCATGATTCATAGCCTAAAATATATGAAAGAACTTTATTTATCACTAAAACATAAATATAAAAATTCAACAACTAACCACAAAATTTAACACTTAACAAATTTAAAATTTAAAAATTTAACACTAATTTAACACTAACAATTTAACGCAATTTAATAATTTAAAACTAACAATTTACAACTAACAATTTAACGCTAACAATTTACAACTAACAATTTAACACTAACACTAATTTAGCACAATTTAGTAATTTAACACTAACAATTTAACATAATTTAACGGTAAAATTTAACACAAACAATTTAACACAATTTAACCACACAATTTAACATTAACAATTTAACACAATTTAACCATAAAATTTAACACTAGCAATTTAACCAAAATAAAATCCCTAAATGCAATTCACTAAAATCCACTCAAATCCAAACCTTAACGGTAAGACAAGAAAATAGAGCCACTTGCTAGACAAGAATAAACTCATCAAATTATGAGATAGGATAGAAAGAATAGTAACTTCTTCACCTTTCCTAGCCGTCCGACTCAATACCGAGAGAAAACCTTCGGTGCTTAAAAGAGATAAATATGTGTTGGTGAGATAAAGATGGGTTTAAAATGGGTGAGACAACCAGGTAAATGTGCCAATGTGTAAATAGGTCTTGC
The DNA here is from genome assembly GCA_005392925.1 of Aquilaria sinensis. Classification (NCBI taxonomy): domain Eukaryota; kingdom Viridiplantae; phylum Streptophyta; class Magnoliopsida; order Malvales; family Thymelaeaceae; genus Aquilaria; species Aquilaria sinensis. The sequence goes on along the minus strand of SMDT01002718.1, from coordinate 173,003 downwards.
TAGAGCAACTGAACCTTGACTGACAAAGTTGGTCACTAGGCTCAAGAAGACCAGAATACCCTCTCATTGTTACTGCACTTCAGTAGGTAAAAGAGGTGGAAAAGTCAGCCTCAGTTGCAGTAACTGATGAGCTTAGTCATAAAGGAAAGGGAAAATAGTGACTGACATTGTCAGTCGCCCAAGCCATGAAGTCAGTCACCTCATACATAAATGTAATTGAAATTCAGTTGCTATGTTCATCATTTTTTTAGTTTTTTTACTATATATTTTTATAGACACACACACACACACACACACACACACACATTTTCTCCATATACATAATTTAAAAATTTAAAATTAATAAAGAAATTATAAGTTTAGGATATTGTATATAGGAGTAATTAAGGGTTAAATAATGATATCTTTATAGTTTATTATAGTACTTTTAGGGTTAAGGGTGATATAGGGTTTAAGGTATCAATCGAGTTAGGGTTAATTATTATGGATCAATTAAGGTTATAGTTTTACATTTCTCATTAGGTTTAGGGCTTTAGAGATATATGGTTATTAAAATTTAGGAGTTAATTAGGGTATTGAATTATTTAGAGAGACCCTAAAACCTAAATCTAAAACCCTAAACCTTAAACCTATATCTATGCCTTTTATATATATATATATACCCCTAAACCCTAATTAATTCCAAACCATAAGAACAATTCCCAAACCCTAAATTAAATATATATCCAATACCTTAATTCCCTAAACCCTAAAACCTAATTCTATATTTGTAAACCTAATCTACCATTAACCCTAAACTACCCTAAACCTAAAATAAAAATCCCAAACCCTAAATTTCAATTCCTTAATTTGCACTTAATTTAATATCGTTAAATCCCTAAAAACCTTATATACTAATTCTATATCCCTAAACCTTATAAAAGTTTTCAATCCTTAAACCATTAAAAAGCTCCAAATTAACCTTAATATTGAATTAATTTAATAAATCCTAATTTCTGTTGACACCCAATTTTGTCCGGGCACTGACTTTTGCTTAAGTTTTAGGTTAGGAAAATTAGTTGAGAGAGAATTTTCATTTCTAGGGACTATTTGGTCATTTGTTAGGAATTTGGGTCATTTTTGTCATTTTTAGGGTTTCGCATAATTAGTTAGTCTAGTCACATTTAGGTTATATTGTTATTTTGGTCTAGAAATCTTTAGGAATTTTAATTGGTCATCTAGGGTAGAAATAGGAGTTAATTTATTTTAGGTACTAATTTGGAGTCCTAAAAGTCCTGTAGGGTCAATGTGGGTAAAAAGAAAAAATTTAGGATGAAACTGGGGATTTTTAGAAAGTTTGGGGCAAATCTGTCAAGTTTAGAGAGTTTGAGCTGAATCTGGCGATTTTATGAAATTTCAGGAAAAATCTGGGGTTTTTGCAAAGTTTTAGGCTAATATGACAATTCCTAGAAGTTTTGGGTCAAATTGAAATTCGTACAGAACTTAGGGCAGAATAGGCAGCTGAAGAGTTTTTGGACTGAAACTGGTAATTTTACCAGATTGCATCTTAATTGATTTAAACCTCTTCAAATTTGATTTGGGTGAAGTTTAAACTCTAAAAACATTGTTAATCACGTTTTAAAGATCCTCTGGTATAAATATAAGTCCAAATTTCGAGAGAAAGGGGAGAAAATTCGAGAACCCTAAGCTCCCATCGAAAAAAAGTAAAGCTGCAGCTTCAAGCCCCTGATTTTTCGCACAGCTCCCCTAGAACCCTAAGCTTCCTCCCTCGCTGCCGTTACCCCTGGTGTTTCTCTCTGCTACCTGACGCCGCACCAGTCACCGACACCCACGCCGCCACAGTGCCCAAGTGTTCGCCCTCACCCCGCGCAGCCGTCCCAACTTCACCCATCCCCGGCGACGCAAATCGGAAGGAGGACTAGCAGAGCCGAATGGTGACTTCTCCCCCGCCATGATTCTCTCTTCAATTCGCCACCGTCCGCAGCCGCGTCACGCCACCAACCGTGCTTCAGGGGGTCGCCCTCTCTCGCCTCAGGCTAATGGAGATTCGAAGCAAGATCCGATCCAAACCCGCTTTGTGACCCGTTTCAAAATCAGGATCGTGACCCGGTTTCAACCCAGACAACTCCTTTTTGGGTATAACCTTAACTTAGTCCTCCAACTTTTTATTTCATTCATATAAGCCACTAACTTTCCTCCTTGTTGCAGATTAGTCACTGACAGCAAGTTTATTTCTTTGTTTTCCTTTTGTTTGTTTGTTTCTTTTTTTGTTTAGCCATGCATTAGATTTAACCATTAAATTTACATAAGGATGTAACTTAGGACATTTATTTATTTTTATTTTATTTATTTATTTATTTTTCTTTGTTTCTCTTTTATTTCCTCTTAAGTTTTCTTATACTAGTTTCATTTTATTTTTATTTTGATTTATATAATGCATCTTAAAATTTGATAACATATAAAGAATTATTTGTTATGATAAGTAATTTAAATTCTTAGAGATTAGAAAGAGATTAAATTAAGGCAAATTACAAGATATTTAGTAGAGCCTTCAAATATCCGTTCTTGGTGGTTTGACAAAATCCCGAGACGGATTATTCGTTCGAATCCAATTGGTCTGATAAGACTCACAGGCTAGAACAAGATGTTCCTTTCAAATTCTTGGTGGATTTGATAAAGTTCTAGGATTTCTAGGACATCTAAGATTCCATATCCGGCTGGTCTGATAAGATTCACGGTTTGGAATTAAATTAAATAAAATTCATTAAAATAATTTTCAATCAAAGATTAGGTTAAGAAATAAAGAGTTAGGAAAGGATAAAACTAAACCTTATGGTACCAATTCCCGGGCGCTTTAATAAGGTTATTTTAGCGTACCAACTCATGATCTTAGAATCTCTCGCAGACCATAATAGGTATCCGATCGACCCAGGTAAACTGATTGGTGGCGACTCCTAAAAATCACGTTGCTACAAGTTCAAAACACTAAACATCCCAATTCAATAAACCATTAAAAAGCTCTAAATTAATTCCATATCCCTAAACACTAATTTCAAACCCTAAATAAAAATTCCAAATCCTAAATTTGTATCCAATACCCTTAACCCCTTAAAAACCTTAAATCCTAATTTTATATCCCTAGAGCCTAAAAAAATCCAAACCATAAACCATAAAGAAAACCTAATACATGTACCCTAAACTCTAAAAAAAACTCCAAACCCTAAAAAACCTTAAACCAACTTAGCCACTGGAAGGGTGGCTGTAGTCAAATTAGGCACATAAAATAACGAACTGAAGGGCGACTACAGTTAAGTTTAGGAAAATTTATCAACTAAAAGACGACTTCAAGGTAGGCCACTAAAACTTTTAGTTGTTAAGCAATCACAACAAAAGAACACTTTTTTATTCCAACTGATTAGCAACTACCATGGCTAGTTTCAGTTGCCATTTAGCGTCCCTTTTGTACTGTATGAGACAACAATTATTATAAAAAGAATGATAATTATTTGCAAATAAACAACAATTATTCTAGAATAGTAATTGATATGTGTGGAATATCGCTTATGGTACAAAAGACATTAATGTATGTGAGGAACAACGGTTGTAGAACATAGAGAACAAATTTTGCTTGCTTGTATATATATAGCAGAATACTTCATAATATTTATCAAGTTTGTCATTACCTGTTAATGTAGATGATACATTATCCATATTTTCTGGTCAAGTTGTTCATTTAGTTGATATTGATATTCCAACTTCAGATTATTATTCTATCACAATTGTTGTTCCTTAGCTTGGGACAAAAACTTCTAAATATGCCAACGTACATACTACTGGGTAAAACTCATCCTGAAAATCTAGCTTGTTAAGATGATGATGCTCAAGAACATATAAGTACCTACACTACTCCTTTTGTAAGCCATGTAGAATTTACAACCCATGTCATTAACGTTCTCATTATTAATCTTTCAACCTTCATTTGACATGGGTACCAGCAGTTTCTGTCAACCTCCTATTAGTGACACAAGTTCCACTAGTTTCCTACAACTGTGTGGATACATCTAGCTGAAATTGGCTCATACATTCCCTGACTTGGGACTTACAAATACCACTTGATATGAACCCAGTTGGTAGAAACCAATGAACTCATGAACAAAATAGGATCATCCTAGAAAAGTTATTTTAGACTTGAAGGTCTTCACGCCAAATAAGTAATTATGACTTGAAATGAAAGATATAGATTAAACTAAACTATAGATTTTTCCCCATCTTGATTGCACACTCAGGCACAATTTTTTGTTATACCTTCTCCACTTTCTCAGATTCTATCATGCACACAATTGGGTTTAGATTTTGGCGTTTCATTTCAATCACACTTTCCTTTGTAAGCTGAAATTCATGTTGTTCTTGTAAAGAAAACAATACAACACAAGGAGAAGATTTTGTTATGTTAGATGAAATTAAAACATCTTTATAGGTCTCATTTCCTTCTTTAGGATTCAGATTTAAGCTTACTTTTTTCTTTCATCTTCTCATTCCTTTTTCTTTCTGGAACTCTTTTCTCTTTTCCTCTAAACATATCTCTTCTCACAACTCTTAGATTTTCCTTCAATTTTCCTCTCATCATTTTCTCTCAAGTCCTCATCTTTCTTTTCAACCTTGCATGAATTACTTTGTTGAACTTTAACAGCCTCTTTAAGTGGATCGGGTAAATCTTAAGCTTGGGTGGATTACTCATGGTCAAGAAGGGCATCTTGGGTTTGAGATGTTGGGCTAGGAAGGGGAACTTGCTTTAAAGTGGCATAACAAATTTTATCAAGCCATTCTTCATAGGTTTTGGATTATAGAAGCATGGTTGTAGCATGGTCTAAAATTGTGGGGTTATAAGCTTGTTTGGACAGGGTTGGATGGCATGGTCTCTGACATAGGTTGGCATGGGAGGGTTAGGATGCTTATAGGGGTTTACCATTGTAAAGCATAGGACCTTAAGTGGAGGAGTACTCTTGTATGCTCCCTTGAACTTAGGGTAAGGTCTGGTTCAAGGCTCCTTGATATTAAAGGTGTTCTTATGTGTGTCTCACTGACCTTAGGGGGCTCAGTGTAGCACTCCACGTGTGCCTTACTAACCTTAGGGGACTCAGTGTAACACTCCACGTGTGCCCTTTGGTAGGACCTCCTTTCGTGCTCCTCAAACTCACCATAAGCATCATAATGGGCATGGATTAACCTCCTTTCAACATAAATTGGTTTCTTTTTTTGACATCCTCTAGCTACTCCGTTCATCAAATAAGTCAAGACTTTGATGTATCATTTGTGTAAACTTGTTGAGTTCCATTGCAAATTCACGGTCCTCTTCTATGGTGAACCTAAAAACAAAAATCCTCACACATTCCTTCACATGTTTTACTCAAGAAATATCAAAATCACTCTCACTTATATTAGAATAAGTCTTTTATAATTTGTGAGACAATTCCTCAATTCCTTTAGAACTCAATTATCTAAACAAAACCAATTTGAAATCCTTAATGACAAAGACAATAAAGATAGGCAAATCTGGTTTGTTAGGAACGAAAGAAACAAACCAATTTAGGACTAGAATGGGGCAGCTGGAAACAACAATCACAAGTTCCTTAAATTAGATTTGAAGAAGAAACACATGAAACATGAAGTTTTAAATAAGATCCAAGAATAAAAAACTTTTAAAAAAAAAATTGGAACCATTTTTTCTTGCTAGACAGTTAGGATACCAGGGTATGAAAATCATATCGGGAAGAAGCCTCTGTTTGCTTTCAAACCACGTGATAACAAGGATTTTCAAAAATGAACTAGATCTAATAATAATGGTGAGAGAATGAAAACAAAAATAGTGAGTAAGGAGGAGACAATGATGAAGTTGGAGAAGTAAAACAGACGATATTTGACAACAACGGTGAGAGAACGTCGATAAGGAGTAGAAGGCGGGTGACAAATCTAGAGAGATGAGATTTCACGGCCATTGGATCTGAATTAGCAAGAAGTCTTCAATATTTTGTGTTATTTTTCCTTACCACTATTACATGGGATGTGGTTCCCCATCTAAGAATCAAAATTACTTTATTTTCTTTTAGGTTCCTCATATTATATAAAATAATGTAGTGATCAGTAAAATAAGCAACTATATATAACTATTAGAATAAAATAGTTAACATAAAAAAAAACTTACAAGTCTTTGAACTTAATGAAAATGATCTAATAATGAACTAGATCAATAATAATGGTGAGAGAACGGCAACGAAAATAGTGAGCAAGGAGGAGACAATAATGAAGTTAGAGAAGTAAAACAGACAATATTTAACAACAACGGCGAGAGAATGTCGATACGGAGTAGAAGACGGTGACAAATCTAGAGAGATGAGATTTCATGGCCATTGGATCCAAATTAGCAAGAAGTCTTCAATATTTTGTGTTATTTTCCCTTGCCACTATTACATGGGATGTGGTTCTCCATCTAAGAATCAAAATTACATTATTTTCTTTTAGGTTCCTCATATTATATAAAATAATGTAGTGATCAATAAAAAAAGCAACTATATATAACTATTAGAATAAAACGGTTAACATAAAAAAAAAAAAAGCCGTACAAGTCTTTGAACTTAATGAAAAAAGAATTAGCACAATTTAATTAGTGTTTATTGTTAAAATGGCTCCTTTAGGGAAAAAAAAATTAGAGAAAAGAAAAAGAAAAACCATTTCTTGATTTCCCAAGAAGTCACCAAAAATGATAAGCAAGGAGGCGGGAAAATCAGTTAGTTCTTACGTCGTACCATATAACTAACGACTACCAACCATCTTCACAGAATGCGAGATTGATCATCCGATTCATTAACCATCCTCTTCCTCTTTCCTTCTCTAATTGCTTCCCAAACTTCTTTCCTGAATCCAAGAACACTCCATCTGAAAATTTCTATTCTTGGTCGATTTTTGTGGGCTGATTTTGACTTAATCATTCATGGATGACCGGGCTGATTTTGATTTGATTATTCATGGATGACCCCGGCGGTAACCCTTCGGATTCCGGTGAAAAAGAAGCCCAGAAGATGGTTGAAGGAGAGGGCGAAAATTTCACTTGAAGAGACGAGACGAAGAGCAGAGGAGGGAAGCAATTGGGGTGACTCTTTGAAAAGTTCATGCTTTCGAAGAAAGGAATCACGGCCTCTTCCCCATTGATGATGCTTGCTCCAGCAACCAAGTCCAGCATATGAGCACCGGTAAGAAAACTTCTTGCATTGTGGTCCTCTCTTTTGCTCATGTGTTCTGTTTTGGTATCCATTCTTTAGGTTGTTTCAGATAAGTTCTTGCTCTTGTAAATAGGATTCGTTCCATTTGTTTTCAGAGGAAACACCCAGCTTTACTTACCCAGTGGAAATGGCTCAGACTCCTTCGACCGAGCTGATTAGCATATTCTGGCACGATGGAATGCTGAAGCACGAAACTGGTACCGGTGTTTTTGATACAGGGGAAGATCCAGGGTTCTTGGATGTACTAGAAAAGCACCCAGAGAACGCCGACAGGGTGAGGAACATGCTCTCCATCCTCCGAAGAGGACCCATCGCACCCTATATCTCGTGGCACTCCGGCCGGCCTGCTCTTGCACAGGAGTTGCTCAAATTCCACACCCAAGGTAGCTAGAGATGTCTGTTTTCCTCTCTTTCAGTTGGATTTCTGTTGCTTTTGATTGAAATCTCTATTGCATATCAACTGTTTGTGTTTTTGCCAAGGATAAAGTGTATGCACAAGAATCGTGGGTTTGCGAAGTTCTTTTATCAGTCCTTTTCAGTCAAGCACAATATAAGTCCTCATGCTCTTGTTGTTATTGAGAATAGCGGTTTGTTGAGAGATATATGGTACAAAACAGTGGTGAATGCATCGATGTATGAGGTTTTATTGATAAAAAAAAATTCAAATTCAATTTATATTTCTTTTTTATCTGTCAATAATAGTTAATATTGTTTAAATTGATAGTCTGGCTAGCTAGTCAAATTATATTGACGTCATAGTCTTACTTGTGCTAAGACTAAAAATATGTAGTATCTTTCTATGACACTGTTATTTATATTTCCAGAATATGTAAATAAATTGATTGAAGCTGACAGAGATGGGGGGAAAGTCATCTGTTCTGGTACCTTCCTCAGTCCTGGATCATGGGATGCTGCACTTCTCGCTGCTGGTACCACACTTTCTGCCATGGAACATATACTTGGTGGTCTTGGGAAAATTGCTTATGCATTGGTGAGGCCTCCTGGTCACCACGCTCAACCTACTCAAGCAGATGGGTATTGCTTCTTAAACAACGCCGGTCTTGCTGTTCAGTTGGCTTTAGATTCAGGGTGTACAAAGGTTGCAGTTGTAGACATTGATGTTCATTACGGCAATGGAACTGCAGAAGGATTCTATAGGTCCAATAGAGTGCTCACAATCTCCCTTCACATGGATCATGGCTCCTGGGGTCCTTCACACCCTCAGAATGGAACTATAGATGAGCTTGGTGAAGATGAAGGATTTGGTTACAATCTGAACATAACTCTGCCAAATGGAACTGGGGACCAGGGATACAAGCATGCAATGATTAATTTGGTTAATCCAGCTATTCAGACATTCGGACCAGATATGATTGTTCTCGTGGTTGGACAGGATTCAAGTGCAGTAAGTTGACATTCTCTCCAAAACGAAACTGTAGTATCGTGTTCTTAACTCTGATAGCTAATTCTTGCTTCTGCTTGTTGCATCTGAATCTTGTGAATGACGATATCTTCAAATGTTTTAATGGTATTGTTGGAGAGAGAAGTGGGCAATCAAATGAACAACCCTTAAATTTCCAATGTGTTCTACTTATTTGTAATCTTTTTGTCTGTTCATCATAAGCAGCTTAAGAATTTATTTGACGACATTATTAAGGGTCAGTACATGGATGTTGTTGCAGTTTGACCCAAATGGGAGGCAATGCCTGACAATGGATGGATATCGAGAGATCGGAAGGATAATGCGCAACCTTGCAGATGAGCATTCTGGTGGACGACTCCTAATTGTACAGGAAGGTGGATATCAAGTAACCTACTCTGCTTATTGCCTGCATGCTATGCTTGAAGGAGTGCTTAACCTTGCACTTCCTCTATTGCGCGATCCAATTGCTTACTATCCAGAGGATGAGGCTTTTGCTGTGAAGGTCATTGAATCGATTGGAGAATACTTCAAGGACAACGTACCTTTTCTCAAGGGAGTTCAGTTTAGAAGAACTTTGCTGGGTTGATATGGTTTCAGGTTTGTAATTGGAAGTGTGAGGTCACGATGTTGGATTGAAAATAAGAGGCCATCATGACTGTAAACTCGTTCTCATGTTGGCTTCTTTTTCCCTGATGGTGACTATAAACTCATTCTTTTCGTTGGAGCAGACTCTGATAAGCTTGTTAATGAGGATTGGAACATGAACGTGTAGTTTGAAATCTAGTCATGCATTTTGAAATCGTGATGGCAGGTTGAGCATTATATATTCCAATGTGCCCAAGTCCAAAGGCCACCAGACTTTACCAATTAGTTCATGACCTAGCAGTTAGGTTCAAGAGATTTGATGAAGGAAATGTTCTGCCAGAGATGCTGCAGCTGCACTGGAAGAAGTGATCCATGATGAAGAAGTGTTCTTTGGATTCCATGATTTCAGCAGAAATGAAAGTAAGCCCTTGAATTTGTGCTTAAGAATCAAGTAAACCCTTTATTTTTCTCTATGGCCTAATCAAGCCCTCTTATCTTTCATTGTGGATTCCAGGGATAAATTGCACCCACGGTCCTAACTTATAAAACTCAGCCTTTTTTGGTCTCCATCCTCCAAATCGTTCTATTCCTGACATTATAAAGCCATCTCTTTTTATCCTTTTTTAACAAATATTGTTACAACTGTTGCTACAAATACCAATGGGTGTCAGTTGCAAACAAGATACCTTCTATGTTTTTTTTTTAATTTCTTTCGTAATCCCAATGCATTGTGAAGATACTTTATTATGCATCAAACCATTGTTGACATGAATTTTTTCGTCAAATGTAACGAAATTCATCTACAAAATAGTCGGCCCTCATTTGGGTTTGGGGACTATAAAGGGATGGTAGCAATAGACTAGGGATTAATGCGAATTTGTTTTCTGATAAGTAGACGTTAGTCACATTAGGACATTTCTTCAAAATTCGGCTCCCAAGCCCAGGTACCAAAAGCCTTCCAGAAAACTGTATTTTGGACAAATGAATCTCCTTCCCGCTCTCACAGCCACTGTTCCAACCCAACCACAGCTCTCGAATCAGAAGTCCAGGCTCCAGTTCACTTCTCCGGATCTGAACAATCCGGCAAATCATCGCATTCCTCCCAAGTCGACCGACTCCACCGTCTCATGGACTTCTTCCATTTCCCGCCACTGCCGCTCCGGTCGTGTAGCCGAAGCAGCCTCCGAGTTTACCCGCATGAGATTAGCCGGCATCGAGCCTAACCATGTCACCTTCGTTTCGCTTCTTTCTTGCTGTGCGCATTTTCCATCACAAGGCAAATATCTTGGTATTCTGCTTCATGCGTACGTTTGCAAGCTCGGCTTGGACAGAAGTAATGTGATGGTCGGTACGTCGCTGGCGGATATGTACGCGAAAAGCGGACACGTGGGATTGGGTAGGTTGGTTTTTGACCGGATGGAGATGAAGAATTCTATGTCTTGGAATACAATGATCGATGGATACATGAGGAATGGGGTTTATGCGTGTGCGGTCGAGTTGTTCGACGAAATGCCTGACAGAGATGCCATATCATGGACTGCCTTGATTAATGGGTTTGTTAAGAGAGGGTTCTGCGAGGAGGCACTGGTTTGGTTTCGAGAGATGCTAGCTTCCGGTGTTGACCCTGATTATGTGACAATAATTGCTGCTCTTGCAGCTTGCGCTGATCTAGGCTCTCTTGGCACGGGATTCTGGATTCATTGTTATGTTTTGAAACATGATCATAAGGAGAATGTAAGAATAAACAACTCATTGATTGAGCTGTATTCACGATGTGGCAGCGTTGAGTTTGCCCATCAAGTGTTCAAAAGCATGACCAAATGCACCCTGGTTTCATGGAATTCAATCATTGGGGGCTTTGCGGCTAATGGTTATGCAAAGGAGGCTTTGGAGCACTTTGATATGATGCAACAAGAAGGCTTTAAGCCGAATGGAGTTAGTTTCACAGGGGCACTCGCAGCTTGTAGCCATGCTGGTTTAGTCGACAAAGGGCTTCAGTATTTCAACACAATGCAAACAGTATACAAGATCTCCCCGAGGATTGAACATTATGGGTGCATAGTTGATCTGTATAGTCGTGCAGGCAAGTTACATGAGGCAGTGGATATCGTAGAGAAGATGCCCATGCAGCCAAATGAAATTATATTGGGTTCATTGCTGGCTGGTTGTAAAAATCATGGAGATATTGCCTTAGCTGAAAGAGTAGTGAACAATCTCATCGCTTTGGGCCCTGATAGTGACTCGAATTATGTTCTGCTTGCAAATATATATGCAGCAGTTGGAAAATGGGATGGAGCAAACAAGGTGAGGAGAAGAATGAAAGCCCTTGGGATTCAAAAGAACCCAGGCTATAGTTCCATCGAGGTTGGTTGTAGTGTCCATGAATTTATTGCTGGTGATAAGTCCCACACGGACACAGAGCAGATCTACAAAATTCTGGAGTTGCTATCATGTGATCTACTGTTGTCCGGGTATGTGCCGGAAAGTTATGTAAAGGAATCATACGAAGATGATTAAAAATTATTTGAGTCACAAAAGTTCGTTGTTCTCTTTCCATTTCTAGTTGAAATCATTCATTTGCACATTCACAAATTAGATGAGAAAAAGCTGAAAGGAGTAAGCAACAAATATATCTGGAGAAGCTCTTATAGAGTATAGAAAAGGGAAGGGAACTTCTCACCATAGGAGGTGGGGAAGCTATCACTTCTAACAAGCTGTTATACTAAATCTTGACCAAGTCTCTGGATTCATAGGCTCATGGTTTCTAGTTGCTCCAAGTTAGTATTGAACGAGTAATTTTCTGTGGAGGAGGAAACGCAAAATAGTTCTTGTGCAGTGTAGACTATGGCATCCTTAACTTATCCTGGAATTGATTATATTAAAGGCCTTGAACTCAGCCGTTTGATCTCTCCAATTGTTAGAGAGTTGCTCCCTTTGCCCAGCAGCTTTCTTAATAAAGGCTTGCAACTCTGGCCTTTGATCTCCCCATCTTAATTAGCTCGATGACATGACCCTCGTAGCTACCCTTTCAGCCACCTCCACCTTTCCGTGAGCCTGATAAGCCAACAAAAACGCTCGCAACAGCGCTTCATCAGGTGGCAATTGCATTCCTCCTATAATCTGCTCTGCTTTGTCTACCAACCCCGCCCTCCCCAACATATCCACTAAACAAGTGTAATGCTCTAGCCGAGGCTTAATCCCAAACCTCTGCTCCATTATCTCAAAACATTTCTTCCCAGTCTCAACCAGTCCCCCATGACTACATGTCGTCAAAAGAGACGTAAAACTTACCTCATCGGCCTTTATGCCTGCCTCAAGCATTTCATCGAACAGATGGAACACTTCCTCGACCATACCATGCTTCCCATAACCTGATGTCATTGCTGACCAAGATATCTCATTTCTAGTAGACATTCTAGCGAATATCTTTCTCGTACTACCCAAATCACCATTTTTCTCGTACATGCTTATCAAGGCGTTGTTATTAAGCAAGTCCGACGAGTAACCATTAACCAGAATTGTCACATGAACTTGTTTCCTAAGATCCTGATGTAGTGTCTTTCGAGACTATTAAGTTAGTTAACAAACGGTGCGTTTTTCTAAATAATTGAAACGATACGTTAAGGGAAACAGCAGTACGCTGCATTTCAAGTCTTCTTCTTTAGAATGCCATGCACGTATTGTGCAACGGCTGCATGTTCCAGCTCAGCTTTTTGTCGTTTTCCATTCTGTTATTTCTTTCCTGGTTTTCGTTTTGCTTAGAAAGCGATGCGTGATTGTTCTAGAAGATTTGGGGTATTTAGGAGTCGATTTCGTAGGAAAATGCAATGAATGAAGTATTGAGAATTCTCTTTGAAATCCTTATCTCCTCATTTTGAAGATTTTTCTTCCCTTTTCTTGCATTCCCATATTCCTCTGTTTCATTGCTTTGTTCTTCCATTAAATGCTTGCATCAAGTGGTATCAGAGCACACGATTCTCAGATGTGTGTATGGTTACGAGATACGTGACTACCATGGATGAACTTCGGGAAAGCATACGTCAGCTGACCCTCACTGTCCAACAAATGTCACAGGACCTTCGAGAGACAAACCAAACAGTGAATGATTTAGGCAAGCAATTGGATGCACAGTTGCAGGCACAAATCATTGGGCAGGGAATTATGCCCTGAGGCAATCTTGTGGCTAAACCAGAACGTGTGAATGGTGGCAGGGAGGAATACAAATTGGCTGCTTGACTCTCTAGAGTGGATTTTTCGTGGTTTGATGGTAATGACTTGCGTGAGTGAGAATACTTAATCTAGTAGTTCTTTGAAGTTGATGACACTTCGATGGAGCACAGGATAAGACTGGTGGCAATCCATTTAGATGGCATAGTGCTGCAATGGCACCAAGCTTATATGAAGGATGTAGAACCAATGGTGCCTTGGGATCAGTACCTCTAAGGCTTCAGGAATTGATTCATGGAGGGAGCAACATCAAATCCTCTAGCTGAGCTTATTAACCTCAAACAAACAGGTATTGTCTGAGAATATCAAAATGCATTTGATTCTCTTTACCCTAGGGCTGCTATTACGGAAGAGCAAGGGTTGGTATTTTTCTTAAATGGTCTTAAGGAAGAGAATGGTAGTTCTGTGGAAGTTTTCCACCTCACCACATTGAGACAAGCTCAGTTCCTTGCTAAGCACCAAGAAGCTAGATTGGCTGTTTGGGCGCGAGTATTTAAGGGTGGTAGCGCTAGTGCTCCATCATGAGCCTTGACTCAGGTGGGAATGAACACTAACAAACCCATGGTTACTCCATTAAGAACTCAGAACATAGGGGTCCCTCAAAAGTCCATATTGGGCCTAGCTCCAGAAGCTAAATGTGAGGTTGCTGGGCCTCCTATGAGGAGACTAACCATTAAAGAAATAGTGGAAAAACAAGCAAAGAAGCAGTGAAAAATATCATGTTGGCCATAAGTGCCAAAGACCCCAAGTATATGCTCTGTGGGAGTATGAAACTGATGAAGAGGAGAATTCAATGAAAGTTGAAGAAATGGAAATTGATGCTGAAGGAGAGATTGCTATGGTTTCTATTGAGGCCATACATAAGAAAAGTGGGGCCAAACCTTATCACACATTAAAGGTTTATGTTTTGGTGGCAAACATGCCTGTTGTGATGCTAATTGACACTAGGAGTACGCACAACTTTATTACTCCCAAGGCTGTTAGAAAATTGGGGTGTGAAGTGTTAAATACAATACCAACTTTGGTTAAGGTGGCAGGTGGTTTAGCTAAGAATAGCCATTCAGTATGCCCTAATGTGAGCTGGGAGCTACAAGGTATTCCATCTCAAGCAAGCATGAGAATTCTACCGCTAGCCAATTGTGACATAGTTCTTGGTGTGCAATGGCTCAAGAAGTTGGGCAATATATCTTTTAACTTCAAAAGTCTAGAAATGTCTTTTGCCTGGAACCAGAATAATGTCATCTTGAAGGGAATTGAACCTACATGCAAGTTTGTGGGAGCTAGCAAGGTGGAAAAGCTGATAACCAAGGGTCAACCATCGGTCTTGTGTAGTGTGCACTAGGACCAAGAGTCATAGGGTGAAATACACATCCTGAATATCTAAATGAAGCAGGAAGAGAAGGGATTTCAGCATAGAATGTCTTATCAAGAACTATGAAGATGTGTTTAGAGAACCTAAGGGGCTTTCACTACCAAGAACACATAACCACGGAATAACTCTCAAGGATGGAACGGACCCCGTCAAGGTGAGACCTTATGTTTATCCAACTATTCAGAAGAATGAACTAGAGAGGCTTATCAAGGAAATGCTTGCCTCAGGAATCATAAGACTAAGTAAAAGTGAGTTTTCTTCTCCAATAGTCATGGTGAAAAAGAAAGATAATTCCTAGCGACTATGTGTCGATTACCAGCTCTAGAACAAGCATACAGTTAAGGACAAGTACCCCATTCCTGTTATAGATGAACTCCTGGCTGAGTTGCATGGTGCGCACTACTTCCCCAAGCTGGACTTGAGGTCTGGTTATCACCAGATCAAAATGAAACTTACTGATGTTCACAAAACTAACTTCAAACTCATGATGGGCACTATAAGTTCCTTGTCATGCCTTTTAGGCTGACCAATGCACCTTCCACCTCCCAAAACATGATGAATGATGTCTTTAGAGATCACTTGAGGAAGTACATTCTCGTTTTCTTCAACGATATATTGGTTTATAGCAAGGACTAGTTGGTACATTTACAGCATTTACATGCAATTTTTATTGTGCTTCGAACCCATGCTCTCTATGTTAAGAAAAGTAAATGTATATTTGGAAGTGCCCAGGTGGAATATTTGGGTTATCTTATTGGCAAGAATGGAGATAAGATTGACCCTGGTAAAATACAAGCCATGACGACATGTCCAAGACCCGAAATATTAAGGAGTTGAAAGGTTTCCTTAGTCTTATGGGATATTACAGGAGGTTTGTCAAAAACTATGGTGTTATCAGCCACCCTTTGACATGTTTACTCAAGAAGGAAAGGTTTGAATGGAATGAATAGGCTAAGGGAGCTTTTCAAACCCTAAAGCAGTCCCTTTCTATGGCTCCAGTCCTAGCCATGCCTGAATGTTACCAACCCTTTGACCTGGAAACTGATGCGTCTGGAAAGGGAATAGGGGCTGTCTTATCCCAGCGTGGACACCCTATAGCTTACATTAGTAGGGTACTTAACCCTCGAGAGCAAGGTCTGTTAGTGTATGAAAATGAGCTATTGGTAGTATTACCTGTAGTGCAAAAGTGGAGGCACTATTTAATAGGTGTGCAATTCACCATCAGAACTAATCACCAGAATTTGAAACATTTGTTGGAGCAATGTATAACAGCTCCAGTGCAAGAAAAGTGGTTAAAAAAGCTCATGGGGTATGATTATACTATTGAATAGAAGAAGGGAAAACATAACAAAGCAGCAGATGCGTTATTAAAGCAAGGTAATGGGCAAGACATTGGCGAGGCTATGTTTATGGCACTATCCATGGCCACCACTAATTTTTTGAATCAGATCAAAGCTAGATAGGAACGGGATTCTATGATGGTGAAACTTATATTAGAATTACAAGCTAACCCAGGGTTTCACAAACATTATGCTTGGAAAGGAGAGGAGCTTAGAAGAAAATGGGGGCTTGTGGTGGGCGCTGACCCTGCCCTAAGGGAACTGCTCATTTTCCTCATGCATGAGGGTTCTTTGGGGCGACATTCAGGCATGACACTGACCGAGAAAAAGGTTAAGCAACATTTTTGTTGGAAGACAATGAAAAAAGATGTAAGGAGGTACATTCTTCATTGTGTGATTCACCAGCAATACAAGCCCAAAAATATTGCTACTCCTAGATTATTACAGCCCCTGCCAGTGCCTACCTCTGTATGGGTATCCATTTCCTTGGATTTCATTGAAGGGCTGCCTCTCTCTCATGGCAAGTCAGTGATTTTAGTGGAGTAGATCGTTTGAGTAAATATGCCCATTTTATTATGTTGGCACACCCCTACACTGCCACCTCAATAGCTCAAATCTTGCTGCATCATGTGTACAAGCTACATGGGTTGCCCAAGGAAATCGTTAGTGACTGAGACCATACCTTCATTAGTCTTTTCTAGTAAGAACCATTCAAGAAACTCCACGTTAAGTTGAACTTTACCTCAGCTTACCACCCTTAATCAGATGGTCAAATTGAGGTGCTAAATCAATGCCTTGAAGTATACTTGAGGTGTGTAGCATTAGATAAGCCAAGGGAATGGGTATTCTATTTACCTATAGCGGAGTTCTGGTACAACACCAACTTCCACACTGCCTTAAAAACCACCTTATATGAGGTAGTGTATGGTCAACCTCCTTCTACACACATTCCCTATCTTGCAGGGGGACTCAAGTGTAGAAGCGGTTGATAAAAGCTTGGAAGCAAGAGAGGGAACTATGAGAATGATACAAGCATATTTAGCTAGAGCACAAAACCAAAAAAAGTAATTGGTTGATAAAAGGAGAACAGACAGGTACTACAAGGAGGGGGATTAGGTTTGGCTCAAGTTAAAACCCTATAGGCAATCGTTTGTGGCCCAAAAACCCATACAAAAGATGGCGGCCAAGTATTTTGGCCTTTATTTGATTAAAAAGTGGATTGGGGTGGTTGCTTATGAGCTCCAACTGCCTACTGGTTGTTGAGTCCACCCTGTGTAAATTGTGTCACTCCTGAAGCCATACAAGGGGCCTAAACCAGTTACTAGCACTTTTTTTCCTGGAGAAGACGAGCTCTCGAAGGCCCTGTCAGAACCAATTACTATCCTTGACAGAAAAATAGTGAAGAAAGAAAACAAGGCTGCAACTCGAGTTTTAGTCAAATGGGCTAATACCTATGACGAGGATGCCACTTAGGAAGACCTTGATGAATTAATGAGGAGGTATCCTAGTTTCAATCCTCGAGGACAAGGATTCTCCTAAAGGGAGGCATTGATGTAGTATCTTTTGATACTGTTAAGTTAGTTAACAAGCAGTGCATTTTTCTAAATAATTGAAATGGAGCATTGAGGGAGACGGTAGTATACTGCGTTTTGAGTCTTCTTCTTCAGAATGCCATGCATGTATTGTGCAATGGCCGCATGTTCCAACTCAACTTTTTGTCACTTTCCATTCTGTTATTTCCTTTCTGGTTTCTAGTTTGCTTGGATAGCAATGTGTGATTGTTGTAGAAGATTTGGGGTATTTAGGAGTCAATTTTGTAAGAATATGCAATGAATGAAGTATTGAGAATTCTCTCTGAAATCCTTATCTATCTCTTCTGAAGATTTCTCTTCCCTCTTCTTGCATTCCCATATTCCCATGTTTCATTGCTCTGCTTTTCTATTAAGTGGTTGCATCAGATCCAAACTTGGTAAGCCAGTGTAAGACTTGAGAACCGCGCGCAACGTGTAGTGGTTGACTGGCTCGCTGGCACGGATCATATCGTGGAAAATCGACAAAGAGTAATAGAACTAGTTTACAAAAAGAGTAGGCTCAAATTAGGGAATTGAAAAAGAAGGTCAACCGACGGTGAGTAGATGAGAAGATAATGTAGGCTTCGCGCATTTGGGCACAAGCTGCGTAGCTAAAGACGAGCTTGGTTAGAAGGAAGTCGTGAGTAGAAGTACCAAATGCTAAGGTTTGGGCATGGATTTGTTTGAGGGTTGGAAGGTTCTTCACGGCGGAGCATGGGTCCAGCAGGGAGGTGTAGAAAGGTAAGGTTTTGGCGTGAAACAACATTCAAAGTGAGGACGGAGGCCGTCGACGGGTTAGATGAGATTTTTGGGTTTGTCATTTAGTTCGGCGGCCTATGATCATCTCCTTAATTGGTTGCCAGTTTCTACTTGCTTTGTCACAAATCGATCTCGCGTAGTGCCATTTTATGTTATTCAAGTATTGTACTTTCATGTTGCTTAAGCATCGTTCTTAGTCTCTAGTTAACTAACAAAAATATAAATTTTTCATAGATGTTTCTTTTATATAAAAAGAAGTATTAAAAAAGTTATGAACTCAAAAATTAAGTTATTATTAAATCAAATGTTTTGAATTGATAGTGATTAATTGGGTTTAGGATTTAATTAAACCGGGGTTTTGAGTATAACTCATGTAAATTTTAGGGGTCTAAAATGTTAAAATTCTTCAAAGTTTAAAAGATCTCTTATGTTTATTAGGATAGTAGCAAGAATATTTGATCTAAAAGTTTGAAGACCAAAAGATATCAACATATAGAAATAAAGGAACTATTATACAATTTCACCCTTTTTTGGTTTTGGGTATATTTGCCCATGTTAATTGCACTCATGGCCCCTAATATTTTATTATTGCACCATTTTGGGCCCTTAACCTTAATTTCTTGCATAGAACGTCCCTAACCTCCTTTAAATGTTCTATTTTAGATCTTTTGTGAATAAAAAAATGTTCGTGTGAACAGGAAAAGCAACATGGCACACCAATATAGATTATTTACCATGTAGACATGGGCGACGGGGTCGACCCGACCTGGGACCGAACCGGACCGGCCAGTCCTAGGCCTGGGTCAAGGAGGACCGAGATTGGTCTGGTCCCAGGTGATGAGAGTTCGGGGCGGGTTTGGTGGTTTTTTTTTTAATTTTTTTTAAAAAATTAAAAAGATAATAAATTATATATGTAATAAATATTTTTAAGAAAAAATGACACATCTTGTGTAAGTTTTATTAAGTAAAAAAGCCAAACGGCGCTTACAAATAATCGGAATGGGACAAAAAAGTTCAAAAAATTATGAAAAAAAAGAAACCTATGATCTATGCTTAACAGCATAATTAGATCAAATACAAACTACATATATGATTGAAAAAAAAATTCAAGTCTCAGTATCGAATACTACCTCGTCATCCGAACTTTTTTGGTCTTGCTGCCGGAGTGTTGTGAGACCCCAATCTCGGTTGTACACACATACTTATACCGCCTCGAGTGTCAATCTTAATCGTTTCTCCGATATCACTCATTTTCCTGCACTTAACGTTGTCTCAAATGATACGGTAGAGACTGAAACGGTAAGAATCTCCTGTGCGATTATTGACAAGATTGGAAACCTTAATCTCTTTTGTTTTCACCATTCTAATATGTTGACATCGCTTGACTCAAATGATGTGTTGAGATATTCATCGACCTTAACTAATCCCGATGTTTTCGATCGGGGTCATTTGAGCATTTGGAGGGCCGGGTTGAATCTTGATGAGATTATTCTTCTTGTATGTTTAGTTTGAGGGGCTTCGGATCTTAACTGATCCAAATGCTGCTCACAATATAACTTGTATAAAAAATGCAACTACTCGGAAGCAGTAATAAACATAACTAAAACATTTATATGAGACATTTCTAAATAAGTATGAAAAATTTCTTCAAGCAATGTTGTTATGCCCGTTAATTTGACATTTGAATCAAGCAAAGAAGCAACTAAAAAGATAGGTAGAATGTTTTTGAAATACTAAAGCTACTTAGCCTGCATGGATTTGACAGTCAATTTTAATAACTCATCTTTTTTAAACTGATGTAAAACATATGTAATGTTCACTAAATGAAGCAAAACTTGATGAGTGGTTGGGTAGTAAACACCAGAGAAAAATTCAGTAGTCTCATAAAAAAACTTAAACAATTCACTGGTTTTGGAACATTTTTCTCAAACTTCAATTATAAGAAATTCACAACCAATTTTTAAGTTCCTAAAATGCGTCAACAAATTTGCATACGGGAATGCATCTTGCAACATTAAATATGTGGAGTTCTAGCGGATTGGGCAATGTAATTTAAACCATTTCCAAGAATTTTTTTTTATTTTCAAAATAAAAGCTATTAAATTCACGAAACACAGCAGGTCTTGATTTCAAATACGTCAATGAATTCCAAATAGCCGGAATTTCATTTTGGAGAACTTTTAAACTCTTTTGCACATAAAGGTTCAAAATATAACACATGCATCTAACGTGAAAAAATATACCGTTAAGAAGTGGTTTCAATGTTTGACTTAAAAGGTGAACGACAACATCATTGTTTGAAACATTATCAAATGAAATGCATAGGGCTTTATTAGCACAAAAATAATCACGTAAAGTTTCTAAAATGCAATTGAATATGTGATAACCAATATGATCCGTTTCAATGACCCTAAATAACAAAATTGATTTTTGCATAATTTAATCAGAATCAAGCGAATGAAAAGTAACACAATAAAATGATTGACCTATAGGTGATATCCACATATCAGAAGTGAATGCTACACAATGATCAAGAGTAGAAAAATAGGCTTGCAAATCTTATTTTTGGCTACAAATAATCTAAAGCTTTCTTTCCTAGTAGTTTTTCTAAACACTTTTTTAAATGCAGGATTTAATTGTGATTTTATTCAAGATTCTAGGTGCACACCTTTAGCTTATGAAAAAGGTTTTTCCATAAGCATAATCCAATTTATCATGCATTCTCAACAAGATTGTTGGTTAAAATAAAATATACCTGGCCCGCTAGCACCGGTTCTAGACCCAAGTTGTGCTTGTTCTCTAGAACTAGTTCCGGCACTGAGGAGGACATTAGGATGTTGATTTTCAATATGTCACTTCAGCGTTCCAGTGTTGGAATTTTTTTTTATACATCAATTTTTTCCTGCAATGTTTACATTTCCTGTACCTTGACTCTCCTTTTTGTGTATGAGCTCATAATGCTTCCAAACCCAAGCAGTTAATCTCAAGGATTTACTTTGTCCTTGGGTTTCCTCCATAGTAGGTTCATTACTTGTCGGCATCGGTTGTGTTGATGGATCCCCATCCGCCATCGCATCCAACTTTTCAGCTTCATCATTCTTTAATTGATAGTTGAGTCCCAAATCGTGATTCGTCATATCGATTACGGCATCATCATCGTGCAACTCTTCAATTGAGATACCTTTATTGGCGGCCCGAGAACGGCAACGGAACAAGCCCCAGAGGCTGGTGGTGCGGGAAAATGAACTCTCTGTCGACTTGCCTTTTCCTCTCGAAGCCATGAATCATGAACTAATAGTAGTGATTAATGCAAAATTAAGAGAATATTATGAAGATATTAGGGGGAGATTAGTAAGAAATTTGGAAGAGATTAAGAAAAAAAATCGAATGCTTAAGAGAATATAGTAGAGGAAGAAGAGAGATTGAGTGATGGTGTGAGGATAGAGTGAAAATAACATTAGTATTTATATGCGTGGGCCAAAAATTATTTTGGACCAAAAAGTCCTTAAAATTTAGTTGTTAGGAAATGTGAAAATGGATTTTTAAGGAATAAAATGGAGTAGAAAACCATTGGAAGGCCTATTATGTAATTAACCCAATTTTTAAAATTTGTTTTGCAAGTTTCCGTTGAAGGAGTTGTTAGGGCACTCTAGGCCTGGAGCAGCCGGTCCTAGGCCGGTCATGCAGGGGGCGGGGTGGGTCGGGTTGTAGGGGCAGGTTCTGGGCTGGGTCAGTCCATTTTGCACAATCATCTCATTTAGAGCCCATATTTAGCCCATATTTTTGCGTGTTTTTCCTCGGGTTGTGCCGGACAGGTTTAACTTATGGGCTGCCCCAATTTTGGGTCAGTTCAGTCCCACCTCTACCATGATGACACAATAAATCAATTATCATTGACGATGTGGAAAAATGAAGAAAAAAATCAAAAAAAAATTTAAGAGAATAAGAGGGGATTGATTCTCTAGCTGCCCTCCGCCACTGCAACCCCACCTAGCCTGACACAACCTCCTCTTTTAGCAACCTCACCACCTCCCCTTCTTTCTTTGCCCAGCCCGACGCCCTTGTACTACCACTTCATGCTTCATGCTGCCCCCAATGTGACCTTATCAATCTCAATGGTCTCACACAACCTCTTATTTTAGCAAACTCATGCCCCATGCTTTCAATATGGAATTTGATCTTAATGGTAGGGTTCATGAGCTGACCAACACTAAGGTAGCAACATTTTCTCCTCCACCGGCTGCTCTTAGAATCATCATATGCCCTCCATCACAGCCTCTATAATTCCATGGTTGAAGATCTAAAAAAGGCCCCACATCCCTGCAACATCTTTCTAGTGGTGAGCTGTGCGTGGTAGGGATGGGCCGAATCGACGTGAGGAGGTAGCAGATCAACCTCTTCTTCTATCTTTCGATCAAGTAGGCATAAAATGAATGATGGATTTGGTGGTGGCCGATTTGCCCTGGCAGCTGCACCAATTCCCAGTATCTCGATGCCGACCGCGTTGCCTACAACTGATGTAATCGCCTAGATAGCTGGTGTCAGCCAAGCTGGAACGAGGAGAGATGGTTGGTTTACAAGCAGAAGCACGTGGATGTGTGTGGCTTGTTTCCAAAGGGGGAAGGTTTTGTCGCCAATGTTCAATGTTCTACTATGTTTCCAATTTGTGTGCCAAACCAAATGAAAGAATTTTTTTTTCTAGATTGTTTGTTTATCTGTGTGATTACAATAATAGCAGAAGAGATTTGGGTTTCGGGTTTTGAGAAAGTGATTTGGGTTTTGGATCCTCTCTCTTAGCAGGAGGATGGTTGAGCATGGGCATGGGCATGGTAGGCACATTAGTGGTGGTAGAAGGGAAGAAGAGTGTAAAGGTGAAGGAAAGAGAATTGGGAAGAAATAGAGGTGGAGATGTCATAGTGCCAAATCATTCAAGCTGGCGTGCAACATAATATTTTTCGTCCATACTAATGTTTTCCAACTACAAAATAATAGAAATGGGACACATAGGCTTTATTTGGCATTAGCGCCAACAATTAGTGTTACAATTTTAAATAAGCTATCCAATTATAGCTTTTAACTTTTAGTTTTTAGATTTAGTTTCATTTTCATCATTTAATAAATTATTTAAAACTGTAATTTTAATTACAATAATTATTCCTAAACGGGGCCTTAAAGAAGCTTAAAGATGTTTGATGTAAGAAATGGAGGTTAAAGTAAAAAACAGTACAATAATAAAAATTTAAGAGCTATGGGGCGATGCAATGAATCTTGTAACATGGTTTGAAATCTCTATCTTAATTTTTTTTTTTTACTAAGAATCTCTATATTATACATTAAAAGTTTTAAAAAATAGAAAAA
This sequence comes from Aquilaria sinensis, assembly GCA_005392925.1. NCBI lineage: Eukaryota > Viridiplantae > Streptophyta > Magnoliopsida > Malvales > Thymelaeaceae > Aquilaria > Aquilaria sinensis. The sequence continues at coordinate 149,091 of SMDT01002718.1, read as the reverse complement.
GTAAAAAGACTTGAACACGAGACTAAGAGAGCCTTATATCCTTCACACTTACCAGTTAACCTGAAAGTGTGAGATTTCTTTACGTTCTGTCGTTTATACTCGTTTAGAGCTTGGCTGTTATTCGTATGAATTCATCTTTACTGATAAAAAAATAATGTTAATGATATGTATCTTGATGCCGGAAGCTAGCTATAGGCTATAGGTATATGCAAACGTAGCTGTCATCATAAAGCGAGATAGAATTTATACATGCCGACAGCGACAGGCTGCCCTCTGCTGTGATGATATGAGACACAGGTCACATTAACCCCAACATCTCTCTTACGTCATGAACAAAGTTGAAGATAAAGATATCACTGGTTCTCGTTCACAAGGTCAAGAATTGAGTGGTGTTGGGATAATGCTAAAAAATTTTGTATTAAAAGTACTAAATTTTATTCCATACTCTTTTTATAACGTTTTCTAACTTGCACTGTTTCAAATTTTTTATGATACTTTTAAATTATTATTTAATATTTAATTTTTCTTCCTTTTAATTTATGTGGGAAAAATTACGTTTAAAAGTGGAAGGAGTATATGACATAATTTAACTGATTCACTATTAACTCTTATGTACATATCTATATATAAGTATATATTCCGACAACCAGAATTATGAAAGAATTTTGCGTATTAATTTTAATATGTTTAACAAAATTGTTAAAGAGTTAAAAATGATAAACTTACAATTACTCTACTTAGATATGTCCTAGTTTGTAGTTTGTCCCATCTATTTTTAAAAACTTACACTTTATCCATATATTATCTTTTAAAAGTCAGTTAGTTATAAAAAAAATACCAAAAATCTTAAAATTACTAGAACATGTTTATTAGATAGTTTAAATTATAATTTCATAAGTTATTTTTTGAACACTATAAAAAAAATATGAAGTAAAGTATGAATTTTTGAAAATAATGTGGATAAAATGTAGTTTAGACTAAAACATATCAGGGTGTTTGTAATTTTCCCTTTAAAAATCAGTAAAGGAGAAAAGGGGGTGAATTTGCGGATGAAGCGAGGAAGGCTGAACTGAAGCTCAAGGTTGGTTATGGCAGCTCTGTTGTACTGGTTTTCACTTTTTCACAGCATACGAGATATGCTATACAGTACAAAGTTTTATTATCTTCCTTGTGCTTTTTTTTTTAACAAAAAAAAACAAAAAAGAAATTTTATGAGGGCCTGGTTAAAAAGATTTATATAGAAAATATTTCACCCGTGCATATTCATGTTTGTGCGAAAATTAAGAAAATAGAAAAAAATTTATGTTGTTTTTACTTTTACAATCAACCTTTTACATATAAATTGAAAATTTTTAAAAAATAAATATTAAAATAATGATAGTTAAACGATAGTACAGTAAATGAATTTAATAAATATAAAAATATTACAAGTAATTAGAATTTTTTAAAATATAATATGTTGTGGAATTGTTTTGAGAGGATGGAACAATAGATTAAGTATCGTTTCACTAGATCTAATGAAAATAATTTCTTGCACAAATAAAAACCTGAACATTTCATGAGAAAAAATTTTTAAGCATAATTTTTCAGTATTTAATTAGCTATATAGCATATTCATTGACTGAAAAAATCGAAAGATATGTAAAAAAAAAATGTTACTAAGATGGCTACCTATCATTTTTCTGCCATAAGAAGTGCTTATTTGACCTAGAACCTATTGCATCAGCCTTTACCATCCCTTCACCTGTCTCTCCCTCATGAAGACGGCTTCTATCAAATCTCTGTTTATGATTCTTCTCCTCGATTCTATATTTATTTATTTATCTATTTCTAACTGTATCTTGGTTGTGGTGCATAAAATCTCCCTTCTATTTTCAATTACATATTTGATCTTCCACTTAATTTAGAACTATTCTAGTTGTTCACATTTTAATAAATTATTTTAATCTTAAAGTTATATCAAATAATTTATTTACATTCTCTTAGTCTATGTTATTTTATACATTTTTTTTGTTAGATATAGAAATCAATAAAAATGATATTTTTATTAAATATTATATGATATTTTGAGACATATCAAGGAGTAGAATGCGTCCGTAAAATTCATGCTATTTCTTAACAAAAATAAAACTACCAATATATATTCACTCCCATGGAAATTTGATACATAAAAGTTCTTTATACTCATACTATATATAAACATTAATAACAAAAAAAAAAAAAGCTATCCATATGATTAAGAAATGCTCAAATAAAACACCATTAAATTTGAGATAGATTATGAGTGATTAAACTTATTAGATCTGGTGTTCAAATTCAAGTTTAAGTTCGATAAAAAAAAAACTCAACTCAGTAGGCTTGGAATTGAATTTGAGATCAAACAAGACTTTATGTGTTTACACTCTTAGACACTAGAAGACAAATATGACATTCTGAAAAAAAAAAATTGTACTACATAGGGTAGCATTTGAAAATTTAAATAGAACATGTAGATAAGTATTTTGTTTCTTATTGCTTTCTATGGTTAAGTATAGGTTGGGTAAATCGGATTTTCTACCCAAACTACCCTTATTAGGTGAGTTCATGGTTTGTGGGTAAATTTCAAATTTGATAGAACCATTAGTTTTTGAGTTTGTCCTGATTTCATAAGAAATCAACACGATGGGGAGTTGAACCTGAGATATGTGTTAAATATATAATAAAAAAATATTATATTGCTAAATTTCTCATACATTTATGTACAAACATATATATTTACAAGTACATTTAAATGTGCACATTACTAAATTGCTTATATATTTATATATGGACATGTACATTAAAAATTATGATATTACTAAGTTGCTCATATGCAAAGGATATTTAAATGCAGCCTAAGTTGTGTATTATGTCGAATATTTATTAAAGTGGCTGTGGATGCAATTTTGTTATATTATGAAGTTGTTAAATGTTATCTCTATAGGATAGGAATGGGAAAGTTTTGAAAACCACACTGACAAAATCATACCATAGTTATTGTTTTGTTAAGTTCTTAGTTCTCTAGTTAGGTAAATTTTTTTTCAATCATAAATATTTCGGGTTGATTTAATTGCACCAAAAAATTAAACCAATCTGACACACATTCATTATTTTCTTCTCCATAAGAGATAGATGTGCTAGCTATTTTTGAACATCCATATTTTAATTTCCAAGTGAATAGAATTGTGAGTTGTGACTCTTCAACGTCCATGTTTGTTTTTTCACTGAAGCTAATTTATACATGTTCAATAAGCTTCTCCATTAATTTTTTCTTAATTAGAACAAGATTTTCTTGGGCTAGCTTTTCTCTGTGTTGTGGAACAGGAGATCATTCGCCACTTTTTCAGTTTTTTGTAGCAGTTCATTTTCGTTTATCGTCTTTATTGGGAATATATATAGGAATCCTGCTGGCCGCCCCCTTTTTTTCCCCTTTTCATAGATTGAACAGATTTTCTTCTATTTTTCATTCAAGTAACTCATCAAGATTATAGCCATTATTGGTATTATTATTGTTATGGAAAAGAAAAAACCGGGCTCTATAGGAAGTAAAAACATTAATAATTAATCAAGTGGACAGGATGACATCTAAATCAAATAAACATGCACTATATATAACATCAGAAGTAAAGTTCTTATAGACATTTGCTTTTGGACAAATTAAAAGCCAAAACTAGCAACCCTAGCCTTCCCCTAAAGCAAGCACATATAACTAAGCAGCACTTAACAAAATGATCATCTTCGTTCCTGATGTTACCCAAAACCTGCATTTCTTAACCGGAGAACGTCTAGGGACAGCAAAAAGCTACACAAGTTTGAGACAAGCCTCATGGAGCCCTGGGCTTCTTCTTAGGGGTGCCTCCATTATGGTGCAAGGGGTTCGGACCCGCGGGCGCTGTCCTTAACTCCGATCCTACAAGTACTTTCCCATTATATTCATTCTTCCCCACCAACACCTACATTAATATACAAAAAAAGAAAAAACGAAAGAATAAGAAGAATATATATATATAATCTCATCATCATAAGTTACAGGAATAGATGGGAAGAAGAGAAAACTCAAAACGAAGAAGAAACCTTTCTGCTCATGAGTCCTGGATTGGCATGCTGAAGCGCAGCAGCTGGCTCTTGCAAGAAAATAAAGCAGAAGAGCAAGACCAGGATGAGGCCCAGCAGTTTGGAAAACCTAGCTGTGAAAAACGCCATGAGCCTGGCTAGCTCACCTAAAATCTTTGCTTGAAGCAGAAACAAAAGGAAGAAATTAACCCTAGTTAGCTCTCTCTAGATGGGACAAGGTCGAAGAAGAGAAGCTTCCAATTTATAGAGGAGCGGAGCTAAGCCTAGCAGTTGAAGATAGACCAAAGGTCGCAGCTAGCTTAGCTAGGTCCTGCAAAGTTATAATGATTGCTGATGGAGCCATTTGGATTTGGCGATGAAATGATGGGGAAATCTTCTGAGGTTGACGGCGCCGTAGCCAGCCGTCACTACCTCCGTCACTTCCACACGAATCAGGTGAGCAGCGGCAGGTGCCAGCCCAATCTTATCGTATCTGGGTGGGAGCTGGACAGGATGTGGACGTGATCTGCCTTTTGGCCGTTATGCTGATTCTGCTTCGTCTTCCACTTCGAGAGGGATTTAGGAACGAAGCCAAGGACTGAATATCATCTGCAGTTGCACTTGCAGAGACCCCTGATGATGAAATCTGTATGCCATTGTTTCAAAACAGAATTATTCTTTTCTTATTTTTTCACCCAGTATGATTCGTGTCTGCCTGTACCGTTGCCCCCTACGTTATCACCGTACCACCCATCTTCAAATCCCTTTCAAATCCTCAACAATCTTACCGCCTCTTCTATAACCAAAGCCCCAAATTTGGGACGAATTTGTTTGTTGGTCCAATTTTTTTCCTTAATTTTTTTCTCAGAATTTGTTTGTTGGCATCTATCTCCCTGGAATTCTTTTGTCTGATAAATTCGATGAATTGGTTTTGGGGTTTAGGATTTGTTTGGCCGTGACGAATTTGTCCGTTGGTGCAATTTATGAACAAGATGATATAATCGAAGAACTCTGTTTTCCTATAACAGGTGGTAAAGTATCGATTTTTCCTCCTTTTTGTTTGTCACAAAAAATGTTTGGGAACAAGCTACTGCTATAATTTTACTTTCCCAGTTTAGGAATGTTTCTGCCTGAACGAAGTTGAGATTGAACGACGTAACTTCTGGAAAATTTTTTGTTTTCCTGCATTTTGCTAGTCATTTGTGCGTGCGTGCCAATTTGTCTCTGCCGGGGAACCCTATGCTGACGTGCTCCATCATCATCGGCCCAAAAAGCTTCCTCCGTCAAGCCTCAATTGCTTCATATTCCAAAAGCAACAGAAAACCCCATCTCCAAAATTAACAAATCTGATTGTTGTTTTCATTGATTTCAGACGACTATAAATGTGGAGAATCCATTTTTTATACTTGCTCTTCCTGTTCCGGTTGACAGGTTCATTGCCTCCGTGTTTGCTATTTTACTTTGGGGGTATGATTTCTTGTTTGCCAAATCCATAAAAAATTTGAAGAGATTTCAAATGGGAAGAGGCTAGTGGAACGAAGTAGAGACAAACTGGGTCGGAGGTCGAAGACGCTCGACGGAGTTGCAGGTGTCGTGAATTGGCCGACAGTGGTTGGGTGGTCGGCCGTGCGGCGGTGGGTTGTTGTCGGGTTTAACAGTAGGAATTGGGAAGAAGATGAAGTCAAAGATAATGAATGTTTTTAAGTTATTAAAATTATGTGTTTGTGTGAATGTTACCCTAAAGTTTTTTTATTTTTTCAGTGTAGTTATTTAATTTTATGAAAAGGGATGTCATGTGACATTTTAGACAACCACATCAAGATTCATATTGCAACATCATTAACTTCTGTTAGAGACAACGAAAAAAATTGACAGGACTATGATGGAACATGTGTTAAGAGATAAGGGATTTTAAGATAATATAAGCAGAGGTAAGTGACCATTTTATGACAATTGTTAAAGTTAGGGGACCGTGGACGAATTTTACTCTTTTTTTAATTTAAATAGAAATTCCACAAGATGCTAAACTAATCTCCATTTCTTTATGTGAATATTTAACCATTAAATCTAAATATAAATATTCAGCATTCACCCTAAATCCATAGAGCAGAAGCTGATAAAGCTTGGATTCTCAGGATCGGGCTTTGTCGAAGATTAGGGGCATAGCTCGGTAGGGCAGATTCAACTTGCCCTATTTTTATGCAAGGGATTGCTAAGCATGAAGGTAATAAATGTGGTCTCTCCCATCACAGTGGTGGTTGAGGACTATTTATAGTCTTACTGCGTGTACGACTTCACTTGGATAAAGGAGGAAAGTGCCATGAGTTGTGGTTTCATGCCTCCTTTGTCTGTCCTTAGCCCGTCACCTAGGGGTATGTTCCAAACAGAAAATTATGGCTTCTTAAGCTAGGTTTTTTGTTAGCACGTTAGTGTGTTCTTGGAGGTCGATACCATCATTTGCCCATGTGAAATTGTTCATCTGCACTATAAAATGAGTGGGTTTAGACCATTGGAAATCATGTGATAACTCATTCCCACGATGCCTAGTCATTATGATGATTCAGTTAGTGACCGTTATTGGGCCGATGGTTGTGGATGGCCCACATGGTACGATCTCACACGAGACACCCTTCTATAAATAAGATGCACCTCACCCTGTTATTCCCTATTTGCCATCTTCGTCTATTGCTTGGAGAGTTGAGGAGCGTAAGGAGATAGTTGTTTCATTTATATCTGGAGCTTTCGCCATCACCAGCTTCTTTCGCAACCATTTGACTTCAAGTATGGACATCCACGAGCTGGGACAATAGTGTGCTAGCCCTTGCATTCCCTGTCCCTACTGTGCCCTTAGCCTAAGTGTCCACCAACCATGGAAAGAGTTGTTTTATCTACTTTAAAAATGCCCTCCACGTCAAGGGTGCAAGATAATGCTGTGCCCTCTAACAATTGAGTCGTGGCAGAAAAGTCAGCGGATATGCAGGAAATAGATTCAAGAGGCTAGATTGGGGAAAAAGTCCTTGGGGCCATTAGGGTGAGTCCAGTTGAGCCCAACATAGCCAATTAGTCTTATTATCGAAGCCAAGTTAGAAGTTATCCGCCAGTCTAGAATTATGGCAAGAGGCTAGGCTTTGAGGCTTCCAACCCCTAATGAGAGAATCTCCTTCAGCTGTGGGGAGGGAGAGGCTGGAATCTATTTAGTTCACATCCAAGCTAGCATGCGACTTCCTTTGCTTGCCTTTGATAAGGAACACTTGAGATTTTACAGGGTTGCCCCTGGTTAGGTCACTCCAAATGTGTGGTGGTCGATGTTGGTTTTTCCTTCGTGTGCTCAGAGCTGGGTTTTGAGCCATCTCTAAAGTTCTTCAATAGCCTGTTCTTCATTAAGATGGATCTCTAAGGTTGGCTATACTTTGTGGCCCAAATGGAGAACAAATTCCTTGGCAATGCCTCATCCTCTATACATTTCTAGAAGAACCACACACTATATACCAAATGTCTAGAGGGCTCATCAAGGGGGCTGCTGACTAGATGGGCTGCTTTATCTTCGACTTCCCGGGCAAGGCTGAATTGGCTTTATAGTCTAGACACTGGAGGTTTCCCTTTGTGTGCTAGGCATGAATGCAATCAATCATAACTTGAGGTAAGTGGAATGCTGGGATCTAAAAGATCTATTGACCTAAAAAAACATTAATGCTTGGGCTTGAGCCTAATGGGAGAGTATGAACTCTGCCATTATTTATTTTTCTACCTATTAGACTAACTACCAACGTTTACTTCATACAAGTATGGCTATCACTAAAGAGGAGAGAGTGGCTGCTACAATAGTCATGCAGTGTAGACAGTAGGCTCAGGCCACTAAGGCTAAAAAAAGAAGGAAACATAAGGCCGAACAAGGGGAAAGTCTACAGCCACCCTAACTGGCTACCCCCAGTTAGTTTACCTCAAGGCCTACAAGGCAAAAGCCTACTCCTCGATCCTTGACCAACGTGTCAGAGTCTGGCCTTTCAGCTAAGCAGCTGTGTCCAATGTTAGAGTAAGCCCCGCTTGCGGACCTTGATGTAATTATTCCTCTACCACCTCTAAACCTAGATATTCCCTTGTTTGATAAGCTTTCGTCCTCCACCATCTTCGTTTAGTGCTTGATCTGCCAAGCCATAAGGGAAGTCCAGGTTAAACCAAGCAAGTTAGACATTTATCGCTTGGCCTAGACCATCATGGAAAAGAGTTCTAACCTTAAGAACCTCGGCTTAGGGTAGGCTATTTTGAAGGGAGTGGTTTTCCCTAGGGACCAAAGGGCCTTGCGACAACTCAGGGCTTGGCCTGAGAAGATTCAGGGGAACTTCTATAGTCTCCTCTATCAGTAATTCTCATTTCTATGTCTTGGAACTTGCCTATTGGACATTTGACCGACCTGTATTTATTTTCACAAAGACTGGTCCTCCTTAACACATGGGATAACTTTGAGGAAGAGTCTATTGCCAAGCTTTTCCAAATGAAGGAGAGGGTGGAAGCATTAGTTAAAAGCCTTAACTAGCAATTGGCTAACCACAACACTAAGGTCAATGATCTTCGAAATGAATTGGTTAGGGTCCAAGAAGAACTGAGGACAATAACCAAGGATTCGCGCCAACGGAGAGAAAATCCCACTACTTTTGAAGCATGTTGGATGATCCTACACAATGCGGTAATTATGCCACATTGCACCTTTTTACCCATCTTCGAAAGAATCTCACCATCCATAATTGATACCACCAAAGATGGGTTATAAATTGTTAATATTTTTTCATTCTTTTGAAACATCAATCCCTAATGATCAACTACCTACTCCTCTACTCCTCTCGGGATTGACAAACACCTAAGCCAGTCCCTATATTGTGTTATCCATCCTTTTGAATCAGTCGGACTATCCAAGCACTCTCGCTCAACATGAACAATTTTATTGCACTTCTAGCACAAATCTAAAAGGCACTTATACCTTACATAAAACTAACTTATGCTTTCACCATCATCAATGATTTCCCCAACTTGTTCGAACAAACTATGGCACTATGTAGATTCTCAAGCAATTCCGCTATCGCCTTTGTACACCACTTAAATAGGACATCCATAACATGCACCCAAAATGCCACCCTATTAAATTATAACAAAGAAGGACAATCCCTTTCTGAAGCTGACTCATGACAAATAAGGAATTGTTAAATGACCATGAACCATTCCTAATGGCAGCCTTCCTGTCTTCATTTTTTTCGAAGGTAGCAATGAACAAATTGCCTGTGGGGGTAAGGCTGGCCAAGCACATCATAAATGGGATTTGAGACCTCCATGCTTTATAAAACACATTTTGTATATGTTCCGGCTAAACCACCCTATTTGATAAAACTTTTATAGCCACCATAAGGTCCAAAAATCCCCTACACACCTCATTTTTCTGCACCAGGCAACATGAAAATTCCTTTTCCTTCATCAAACTCATTAAAGTGAAGCACTTGTTCAGAGTATCCATTACGATTGGCATGGATTCTCCAAACAAGATCACACAAAACTTGCAACCTATAGCCACTTACTGTAGAACCCATGAAGTGAAGCTATCAAAGGCTAGAATAAACACAGAAAACACCTTCAATCCTAAGTTATGTTGGAGGAAGACTCGTAAGCCACAAGGAAATTAGCATTTCAAAACAATAAGAGCAAACCTTATTAGAGCTTATGCATAATAGGAATGGCATACTGGTGTTTTCCTTTTTCACAATAGTCCAAATATATCATGAAGTATATATAATTTAGTAAGTATCTAGATAATATATCTCTTTAAATTACGCTGAACGAACATGACCTCAATTCCTCATGTGTATTGACACTAATGGACTTTGGCACCAATCCTTCAAGAACAAAGAAACTTCAACCATCTATTTTTAATCCAAAGATAAGAATAAATTTTAATTTTTGACACTAACCTTTCCACCAGAGAAATTTTATTACTGAAAACCAAATTATTCATCCTTTTCCATGTTGACTAGGCTGTAACTTGTAGAATTGATTATCACCCTTGTAGTTGCACATTCCACCTACATTCTCTTGACTTACTCCTTAAGAAATCCAAAAAATCAATACAAATATGTGCATTAATTTGACACCAACTCAATATCAAACACTAAACCACTCATGTTTTATCATAGTGTAATAAAATATGATTTGTGACTTCATGATTAATCCTGCAAAGAGGGTGGCAAATGTTTGGATAATGAACCCCCCAACTTAACAAGTTTGATTTTTTTCACAATCCGTCTTAAATAGCTTTACACATGAATAAGCTCTCCAAAAAATCTAATATTTATTTCCAAATATATAGTAATCATGAGACTAACAGACTTTTTTCAAACCAACAATTCAAACCTTTACGATAATCCTTTCTAAACCAAAAAATCTATAAATAATTACTACATTCATCCAAAATTCTTTGAAATATTTATGTTTAACATACAGCTTTAGAAAGTTTGCATATTATTTTCACTTTTACCTTTCAATTTTTTCATGTAAGTTAAAAATACAAAAAAAAATAAATATTAATGTTTGAAGGTTAATATGGTAAAATAATTTACTAAATATAACATTGTTATAAAGATTTTATACAACTGAAAAATAATAAATATTGCAAAGAATATAGGATAATAGAAGAATAAGATAAGCTAAATTTTTTTTGTCTAACACCAATTAATTGAAATAAATCCATGCTTAATGATAAGAATCTTTTGCAAAACAACAACTACAAGTTCTAAATCTAAAAACAACATAATTCCTATAAAAATGACATACTAACAAAAAACCAACAATAGCATCAAATTCTCTAAATAAAAAATCCTATAATAACCAATTTTATACAAAACGAAATACATAAAAAAGGAAAACAAATATAAAAGGAGCTTATAACATAAACTCAAAATGAAGAATGAACAAATTTGGGATGAAAAAATGTAAAAATTTATTGAGCCCAAAGATGAAGAGTAAGGAAGTCAGGAATGAAGAGGTGAAAGAGTTTAAGTGAAATTCTTAGATGTGGATTGAGGAGAAGGAAAAGAAGAGATGAAAAATGGAGCAAGATTATTTTAAAGTTGTCAATTGTTTTTTTTTTTTGCTACATTGAATCATCTATACAAATTTAAAGGCAAAGGTTAAGGTTAAACGAAAGAGAGACGAGGAGGTTCCAACCCAGATTAAGAGGAGGAAGAGCTGTGTCCTCTTCACCTTTTGCCACTTAGACAACAAATGGTCAACATTGGATGCCTATACTCATGACCAACTTGTAAAGACCTAAAACCACTTTCATCCCCTGAACTTTGCCAACTTGGACCTTTTGCCTCCTGGAATTTCACTCAGGTTCACTCACCCTTCAAACATTGGAAATTGATACATTTTGCCCCATCGGCCACTTAAATGAACATTTAGGTTATATGATGACCAAAAGGTAAATAAAATGGGTGATCAAAGACTAACTAGCCATTTTTCTGTAAATGGGCTGAGTACTAGAATTAAATGAGTTATATTTCAATGTACAATACTGGTTAGATTGTATAAATTATACAAGGTTAGTGGTTCCTTAACCTTTTACCCCATCGACCACTTAAATGATTGTTTAGGTTATATGAGGACCAAAAGGTAAATAAAATGGGTGATCAAAGACTAACTAGCCATTTTTCTGTAAATAGGTTGAGTACTAGAATTAAATTAATTATATTTCAATGTACAATAGTGGTTGGATTGCATAGATTATACAAAGTTAGTGGTTCCCTAAATTGCTCTAATTGAGAAGATTGATACCCAGTTCATTTATGCTAAATCTATCTTTAGTTAAAGGCCTTTTTTACTGTTTAGAAGTACATGGCCCATAATTTCTCCAAACAACCTCAGTCCTATTGGTTTATTACAACATCTGCCCGTTCACCTGCTTTTGTTTTAAATTGTCAAAGGGAGGTAAAGTCTTGCAAATGAGTCACCCCATGCTACTCCTATATGAGTTTAGCTCCCCTGCCAATTTCAAACAGAGTCTATCCACACTGTGTTCACTTGCATCATTCTTCCTTTACCCTGTTCGATGAGGTAAGATCAAAGTCCTTAGTATCCACTATCCCTGATTCGTAAGCAAGAGGTTCATCTTTTTGGATTAAGAGGGAGGTGGATCCTGCTACCGCGACACAAGGCAAAGAAGCATGAAGTTAGGGTAGGCAAATGAGGCACCAGAGCTCAATGGCAGAGGGAACAAAGCTTGAAACCAAATAGGTATGTGGGTGACTAGAGAGAAAGATAAAGAGGAGGGAGAAAAGAAAGTAAAGAAAGTAAATTAAGCTTCATGTGGAGGGAGAGAGGCATATAATCACCATGGCAAAATCGTTATTTTATTAAAGATTGGGCAAGTCAATGAAAAATGTGGGACCACATGAGGCTACAGTGTAAAAAGTTGGCTTGCTAAAGATTTTTGTAAACGAAATGAAAAGGCTATGAAGCAAATAATTGGAATAATGTAAAAGTCTGAGTTAAATGGTCAGCTAGACCTTTATCTTCCATTTTATCTTTACTTCTTTCCTTATATAACTTACAAAGCCATTTAAATAGGTTGATGAGGTAAAAAGTACCAATTTCTAAAATTTAAAGGGTAAGTGAACTCAATTCAAAGTTCAAAGGATAAAAGGTTTGAGTTGGCAAAATTTAAGGGTGAAAGAGTGTTTAAGCCACATGTAACGGTTTGTTTTTTTTTTTAATCAAAGTTTTAAATCTCATACCGGGTCTCAGATTTACCGATTATATAATATATGAACATATACAATGTGGCAACTATTAAGAGTATGTGGGTGTGAAGTTCATATGATGTGTATATAGATTAATTAAGTGTTTTTTTATATATAAATAATACTCCTTCATCCCAAGTTCTTTGCAACATTCATTATTCAGCAATTAATCTATAATTTTTTATTTTCAACATTTTAGTATATAAATGAAAAGGTTTATATATAATGATAAAAAATGCTTATGATTTCAAAATAAAATTTTTAAATATTTTTCTAATAAACAATAATATGAACAAATTCATGGAAAACAATTAAAAAAATCTAATATTTCAAATAATATGGGGGAAATGGAGTATATTCTATAAAAAAAATATAATTTTGAGGTATAAAAGAAATAAAAATAGAAAATTATTTCAAACATAAAAAAACTTTTGTTATACAAGTGATGAATTAAACATAATAATTCTATATTTTACTTGAAAGTATCAAAAGCTAAAAATGAAATTAAAAAAGAAGTGCATTTTCCTGATTCTAAGAGGATCTAGTGTGGCGAGAGATGGCTGAGATGTTTGGTATCAACCGTTACAATCTGGTACAAAGAATAGAACAAGACATACTATTCTTGTACCATTTTTTTCCTGTATGATTGGTATGAAATGATACTAACCGGTATAGTACAAAATTAAAGCCCATATTTTTTATACACCATTGCAATTGAATTGCGGCCAATATTTTATTTGTGATAGAATATATGTTTGTGAGAAAAAGTCACAATTTTGAGCTTCTATTTTTGCAATCGAATAGCTGTGTACACGTATTCCCGGGTTCAAAGGAATAACATCATCATACTTCATGAGAGACTATGGACCTGTTTAAGAATATCTTTTATAATTAGCGTCTAAATTTTGGATAATTTATTAATAATGAAGATGAAACCATTAAAACTAAAAGATAAAAGTTATCCATTAATAGTTTCTTAAAACTCTGATGCTAATTGTTAACACTAATATCATACTAACATTTGTAATTGTACGTTTGTAATTATTTGTTTACCTTGTATCTCGCTTGGATGCCATCAATTGCCCTGGATTAATTTGGGTTTTATTGTATGGTTTGACAATAGTAGTTTACCATTCAATTCGAATAGTGGAATTATGGCCAAAGAGAGATGCATGGTGGTGGGCAAGGGGGTAGCGGAGAAGGTAAGGGTGATGCGAAAGGCAGGTTGGGGCCTGTTTTATAAAATTTTTGGGAGTTCGCCCCAACGTCGATGGCGGAAGATGAAGAAATCATCATGGTCATCATTAGCAGGAAGGCTAGTGATAGCCACAGGGCATAAGCCCTAAACACTTTGGAATGAACATGGAGGCATATACCTTGGAAACAAGCTACTCACCCTTGGTAATAATTTGGCACTCCAAACTGATAGCACCTTCGGAAAATACTGAAAGGACTTCGGGAATAAGGCCTAACATGTGGTTGCCATAACCACTAGTAGACTCATCCTCCACACCCTTAAGTCAGGTGTCAAAGCCCAACCACCTACCACTCTCTGTAGGACAACTGGAAATACCCTCTGTAGAGTATGGAATCAGGGCCTTCAAATTTGATCGTCCATATGTCGTGATCTCATTCTACAGAGCCAAATGGCTCTCTTATCCATCACCCTATAAATACCCCTATTACGCTTCCAGGTAAAAAACCAAGAGACAAAACCTCTCATTTCTCTGCTCCCTTCCTTCAAATCTGCCCCTTACTAACATAGGCGTTAGAGGCTTCATCCTCGACAATACTCCAGGGAACCTCTTCACCCTAACTTTACTTGTCTTACAGATGCTTCTTCACAACAACTACTTCTCCAGAATTGAAGATGCCTTACATAGAAATTGTCTTGGAGCATTATTTGGCACAATCTGTGAAAACCCAATCCCAAATCACCACGATGGAAACCAGCCATTCTAAGGACAAAGGGGTCCCTAACCCTTTATCCATGGTAAGGCCATAAGCCACCATGAATCTATCTCTAAAGCCCTCACTACCTGAGGATGAACGACCAATGACGGTCACTATAGGTTTATTGTGTGACTTTCAGTATTCAATGGTGGCCAAAATGACTCAACAACTAGACCAATGGATTTTTTAGGCTAGGTCATGTTAGTATAGTGCCCAAAAGTCAATCATGAGATGATTGTATTTTTGCACATTGAGTTATGATATTGAGTTATGATATTTTATTAAGGCAGTAATCCAGCAAGTATGTTTGTTGTTTTGTTTTTGCGTAACGTAATAAACATAATTGTAACCCTAGAATAATGATATTCTTAAACGTCCCTGGTCTAGTATTATTGTGGAGCGGGTTGCAATAATACATAATGACTAGCATATGTGGAGACAAATATGAGATATGTAGTCTACATATAGGTATAAGTTGGAGAACTTGTGTACTGGACCGACCCACCATGAGAACACTACGTGGATCGTTATATGAGTGTCATAAGTGATTCTCATAGTGATCATGGTATATGTAGTCCCTCAACCTAAGATCATCAAGGTTCCCCACATGTGAGTCACATACTTTGATACTTCCCTTTGTTGCTCGTAACTGAGTGAACTTGAAGGGGGTCATTGGGTATGTCACATATCATGCGGAGGGATTTGTAAGATCAAGATGGGATTTGTCCCTCCTATGTAATGGGAGAGATATCTTCAGCCCATTGATAGAGTAAGACTTAGAAAATGTATGGTCATGCTTCGATGAGTTGATATACGATATCAATGTCATTAGTTTAAGTTGGTCTACTCGGTAATCAAGAAACCAAAGATTGGGCTATACGAGAGTGACATATTCCATGTCTCGTGCTTAGTCTTGATATCTTGGACAAAGGGACAATAGCATATATCGGTAATGATCATAAAGGTTTAGTCGAATCACCGACAATCTTGTCACTTGGGTAGCAATAATGTGTTGCAAGACACCGCTCATTGCTTATGATTATAAATGTGATTTATGATCATTGCTAACGTGGTAAGAGACTATTGGGTCACACACATGGAGCTATTTGGATCATTAGAGTGCATGGGCTAATTATTTGGGTTATGGTTTCACAATAATTTCGAATTAATAATGGGCCCAATAGTTGAGCCATTATTAAGCCCGAAATTAAAGCCTAATTGGATTAGGGCTTTGAAACCCGTTAGGCTTGGAAGTTGAGTCTCACTATAAATACAACTTTTAGTGAGAAATTCGTAGCTTCTTGCCCTAGCCTCCCAAAAAGGACAGTCGCACTTTTCTCTTGCAATTCTTTGGAGGACACAAGGTAACATTACGAGCGCAAGAGAAACGCATCTGCCAGGACGTAGTGAAAGCGTGGTGATCCCGAGAGGCTCGTGTGGATACCATAGAGAGCTTGAACACATCAACTATTCAGGTTTTGGTGATTCGACTTTACAGTTGGGTGAGAGATCTCAACCGAAAATTAGGTATGAAAATTTTCAAACACCCGGTTTACCCCGTTTCACCTGGATCCTAAAGGATTTCGGTTAAATTTCGCTGCCCTTATTTGGCTCCCGAAACCCAACAGGTCACATGGTAGAACGGCCTCTCTGGAAAGACCCTCCAACTAGGGTGTAAATCACTTTGTCTAGGAGGGCCCATCAACCGAGACCATAGATCATCTCATTAGGGCACGGCTAATAAGAGTCCCCATGATGAGTTTTCAACTAATAGCCTACCTCCTTAGACCCATAGGACTAGGCAATCGCATTCAAAAGAGTAATAGCATTCACATCAAAGAAGTATTTCGCCTTAGGAAAAAAACTCATTCTTCATGTTGGAGAAGTTACTCTTCCATACCAAAAGATTCTTGATGATGGGAAAATGGTGCTACTACAGCGTTGATGGAAAAACTCTTGGATATGCTTGATAAGGTAGAAAAACAAGTCTCTTAAAAACTTGTTTGGTTGAGACTCTCTAAGATTTTTATCGGAGATGAATCCCCATTCATTTAAGCAATAGCTAAGGCACCCATGCCCAGTAACTTCTAGGTAACTCAACTTGAAAGCTACGATGGTCGGAGTGACCCCCAAGCCCACCTGACCAAGTATAGAAGGAGCATGGTATTGCATAGGGCCAACAATGCCACCATTTGTAAGTGCTTCAAAGTAACCAGCCTGTCAAGCCCCGCCATGGCCTAGTACAACTCTCTAGCACTAAGAACAATAACCAAGTTCCAGGTGTTATCCATAACATTCACACAATAGTTCATTGCAAGTAGGTCGACAATGAAGATGCCTATCCAGATGTTCGACATACCCGAGAAGAACAGGGAAACCATTTGAGACTATGTCGAAAGGTTTAACTAGAAAGCCCTTAGTGTCCTAGAATTTCATCCTAAGGATTGGATTCTAGTAATGACTAGAGTGCTCCAAAGGGATTCCTAGTTTTTTAACAAGTTCTCAAATGACCCCCTGGAGACACTTGGAGAATTTTACTAAAAGGACTGAGTAGCACATGACCGCCAAAGAACTAAGGATAGGGGGACCAAAGTTTGACCATTAATTATTCGAGGTCCATTAGGCACAACTTCGATACCAGTGGAAAGGACGAAGCCAACCTCGAAAAAATTGAAGAAAAGGAAAATGACATTCACCCCCTAAAGACAACAAGGACCAATATTTTTGATGGCCTTGGAAAAACAAGGGATGACTATATAGTGCCTGAAACCCATAACCTCAGACAACAAGAAAAATATGAAGAAGTATTGCTAATTTCACAAAGATCATGGGCACAACACTGTGGACTGCTTCCAATTGAGGAAGTATATTGGGTCTTTGATCAAATAGGGGCAACTTCAATGCTACCTATATATGTCATCCCTAAAATCCCAAGAAAAAAGGGATGAAGATATGAGGTATGAAGATGAGGACTATAACTTTAATAGACACCGAAGTAATTGAAGTCCCAGAAGACATCCATCTCTTCCGATTAGAGTCATCTAAACAATCACCACAAGCATACCCTCAGCTGAGAGGAAAAGAAATGAAAGAAAGATAGCCTTAATGGAGTTTGACAGTCCGGAGAACAAGTTGGCCCACAGGGATGGCTCAATAATAAAATTCCCTCATGATGACACTTTCCTAATCACCGCGAGGATTGGGAACTAGGATCTAAAAATGATGCTTTGTGACGATGGCTCAAACACCAATGTATTATTTTCCCATTTACTTCCAAGCTTGAGGATTTCTAAGGAAAGGCTTAAGCCTATGACTTCACCCACATTCAAGGTAGGGCCAAGAGAACTTCCTGTGCTTGGTTGGATGACCTACCCCTCATGTTGAATGGTACTTTGGTAATAACTGGAGAGGCGCTCTTCACCCCAACTATGACAAGATTTATCATCATCGACATCTCTTCACCCTATAATGCAATCTTTGGAAGGCATACGCAAGGCAACTTACATGTGAGGACAAATGTGAAATATTTGATGATAACCTCCAAGACCAAGGATGCTGACACTGAAATATTGATCAATTAGGCCAAAGTAAGGAAAGTGTTTATCAGAGCAAGACAAGCCCCTACCAAGGTTCATACTCAAAACATAAGAAAGGTTACTGCTGATAATAAAGAATACTAAAGGATGGTCAGAATGACTAAGAGAGGATAAAAACTAAGAACCTAGAACTGATTTCTAGTCATAGTACCCGAATAGCGAAATACATGGCTAAGGAAGAAAAAACTAAACTTGCATCTTTCTTACTATCAAACAAAGATTTATTTACTTATTCATTAATGAACATGCCTGGGATAAACTCGAATAAAAAAGATTTTGTTAAAAAAAAATATATGGTGACTCTTGGAAGTCCGGGTAATAAGAGAAGTTAAATATCCTGATTTGTTTAACAACATCATCATAGCAACTAAGGAGGAGAGCAACAAGCTCCGAATATGCACTGATTTCCAAAAGGGTAAACGATGCATGTCCAAAGGACTTGTACCCCTTACCTTCAATAAATCGGCTTGTAGATCCCACAGTTGAGTACAGGTTATTGAGTTTCCCCGATGCTTTCAGTGGATATCACTAAATTTAGATGAACCTTGTAGATAAGGAGAAAATAGCATTCATAACCAATGAAGGAATGTTCTGTTATGTCAGGATGTTCTTCAAACTTAAAAACACAGAAGCTACATACTAATGATTGATGAATAGGGTTTTCTAGTGACAAATAGGTAGAAACATGGAAGTATATGTTGACAATATAACGGTCAAAACCAGGCAGCTAAAAGATCACATCGAAAACCTATGGGAAACCTTCTAGCAACTTCAGAACTTTAGGATTCGTTTGAACCGTGAAAGGTGTGTATTCAAGGTAACTGTTGGAAAATTTCTTAGGTTCATGGTATCAGAGCAAGGCATAGATGCTAATCTTGAAAAGGTGAAAACTTTGCTTGAGTTGAGGGTGCTAACAACAATCAAACTGTGCAACGGTTAACAAAAAGAATAACCATGTTCTACAGATTTATATCCCTGATATGGGGACTAATGTCGGCCATTCTTCAAAGTATTCACTAAGGCCGCAAAAGGCAACATCAGACTTAACAGCAAACAGCCCTCTTGGAATGTGGAACGTTGAAAGGCCAAGGAAGAGCTAAAGAACAACTAAGAAAAGCTACCGACACTTCAGCAATCAAAGGGGGTAATCCCCTTGTATTATCCCTCGTAGTGAGTCTTTGTATAAAGCCGAAGTAGGATATCCAATCTTGCAAAAGGCTATATATGCCCTGGTTATAGCTAGCAGTCGGCTTTACTTCCAAGGACATACTATCATAGGGAGGAGCAACTTTCCTCTAAGGGATGTCCTAAGAAAGGTAAACTATTTGGGGCTGTTATCTAAATAGTGCATAGAGCATGGCGAGTACAAAATCATGTATAAGCCTAAAAGGGCAACAAAAGCCCAAGCACTACCAGACTTTATAGCTGAACTTCCAGAAAGCATCAAAGCCGAAGAAGTTCTCAAGGACAAGGGACCAAGATGGTTATTTTTCATTTGATGGCACCTTTGGATTAGAGCACCAAGGTATGTAGAATAATACTAAGGGCCTACAGGAATGGAGGCCACTAGATCCATCAAATTTGACTTTCAGGCCATAAATAATGTTGCTGAATATTAGGCAATTATAGTTGGCCAATAGTTAGCATGAATGGTAGAAGTGAAAGCCCTGCATGCCTACAATGACTCATAACACTTATTCCAACAGTTAAAAGGTGAATACAAGGTTAGGGAGCTGAAGTTGATAAAATATCATGACCTCATAAACAAACTCATTCAAAAGTTGGGTAGAGTCCAAATTGAAAAGGTACCTAAAAAAAATGCCATGTAGACGCATTAGCAAAGTCTTTATAATACACTAAGCTACTCGCCACCCTAAGTATCACTACTTTATCTTTATTTGCCATGAATTATGGTTGGAGAGCTTCACTAAACAATTATTTGACAAACGGCCTCTTACTTAGTGACCCTCAAAAGGCAGCAAAAGTGAGGCAAAAATCAGGGAGATACTTCCTAAAATGAGAATGTCTGTATAGACAAGGGCATTCAAACCTATTGTAAAAAAGTATTAGAAAACAAGATATTGAGTTAGCACTAAAATAGGCCTATGAAGGGATTTGTAGATCATACATCAGCATGGATGCCAATGTAGGAGTACTACTTTGGCAAGGATACTTTTGACCAATCCTTAATAAAGAAGCTCAGCAACTTGTCAAATATTCTGACATGTGCTAGTGACATCCTCATATGCAAAAAGTGCTTTCGAAAATGGTAACATTGGCCAACTACCCTTGCCCCTTCGTAATATAGAGTATTGATCTCATAAGACTATTGCCAACCGTTCCTGGAAAGGGTAAAGTATTATGCTGTTGCAGTCGATTATTTTACTAAGTGGATAGAAGCTAAACCTTTGTCCACGATATCAACAAAGGAATTGTAAAAGTTTGTTTGGAAAAACATCATTTGTCGATTTGACTATCTGAGTATGTTAGTAGCAGATAAAAGCACTCAATTTATTCTCAAAGGTTTCCAAGAATTTTCTACCAAATTTGGTATAAAGCTGCACTTCACACCAGTAGCACACTCAAAAAGTAATGGATAGGTGGAGGTGTCGAATAGAACCATAAAAGATGGACTAAAAAAAAGCTTTGAAAGGCAAAGGGGAAATGGCTCGATGAACTTTGTGTACGTTGAAGCTACCGAAAAATGCCCAAAAGAGCTACTAAAGAAACGTCGTTCTCATTTTGTGCAAAAACGAGTGGCTCTGATTCCTATTGAAGTTGTGTGCCTTTCCATACGAATGCAAGTCTTTCATAGAAAAGAATACGATGTCAGTCTAAGGGCCAAACTTGACATGATCGAGGAATAGTAGAACTCAGGAGAAAAGCTTTTCAGCAATGAGTTGCTACTACAATAAACATGAAAGTTAATCCTAAAAGAATAAAAGTTGGTGAATTAGTATAATGAGCAGCCAAAGTAGAACCTTGGCGACCATCCCATGGTGTACTTCGGGCAAACTGGGAACACCATTACCTTGTCAACAAAAAATTTGGACCCAAAGTCCTTAAGCTCACGAACGCCGAAGGAGTAGAACTGAAGAACACCTGCCATTTGGACTCTTTAAGAAAGTATTATACCTAAAAAATACTTAGAAAAATTTTCTAAATATTTTGGTCAAATGAAGATGCACAAATGCCTTTTAAACAATAATCATTTGGTGCTCAGAAAAAATTCTTGGAACATAGAAGAATTCGAAGCGTGCATTTGAAGTACACCTTAGAAAGCATCCCCGAATAAGAGGATGACCATGGATCTGAGTATCCCTGAATTAGCTAAAGCGAGAAGATTTCTAGAATATATTTAGAGAAATTTTAAAACTCAAAGACAATTGAGAGTATTCGAAGGATGAATGGAAGCCCAATTGGGCCAAAATGCCTTCATTAAGGAAAATAAATACAAGTGCATGAAAAAAAAAAGAAAAAAAATTAAGGCAAGACCTAAACTATGCCTTAGCATTCTCATCCTGAGGTTTTTTGGCGATCTTTTCTTCAACAACTTCCTCCTCTGAAGTATGTTTCTCCAAAGTCCCCTACTCTGATTGAATCTTACCCTGCTAAGAAAGCCCTAAAAACTCTTGCTTTGACCAAGCTGAAAAGGGCCCTAATAGGATATTAAGGGCCTGAAGGAAAGACAGATTTAAGTTAGGCTGGCGACTTAGGATCTGATGCGAAGCTAGGCAGAAGCCATCTAGATAAGCTCGTTCACCATCTCATCAAACTTCACCTTCTCCTTCTTTAGATCATTTATTGCTTTTTTTTTCTTCTTCTTGTACTTTTTCATCTGCTTCCTATCGCTCTCAAGTTGCTGTTTTTCTTTCAAAATAATAGTGAATTTAGAGGATATGGCCTCTTGCTCCTCCTAAAAAGCCTTTTTGGCTAAGGTCCGAAGGATCAACTTTTGCCCAAGTTCCACTGTCTTTGAAGAATAATCATCGAAGAGCTTCTGCGTCACCTCGGTTATCTCATGGCACGCCTTCGATATGTTTTTTTTGGTAATGTTCTTCAGCTGCCCAAACTTATGGCAAGAAGTTGCCAAGGCATCCTTGGTTTTTGCCAAGTTCTCTTCTATTTGGAAACAGGTCATAATCTGCTTAGTAGACCATGCTCGTAAGTAACCCCCTAACTGAGCATTTAGAAAACAAAGACGAAAAGTTGATATCAAAGCCCAAAAAAGGCAAAAAATTCTAAGTACGAAAAAAGCAAAGTCAGCCACCTAAGCTGCGTGCTGAGTTATCTAAGCAGTGAGAATCTCCTCTTTTGGACATGACTCTGTTAGAGATTGAAAAATGGCATTGGTCATAATGCCTCTAGCCTTCTAAGGCACCATTTTCTAGAAGTCCTCGGAAAACAAGTCCATATACCTATTAAACTGCCAAAATGGCTCCCTTAATACCTTGCCTGAAGGGATCTTGGTATCTTAAGCATGTCACTTCCTCTGGTGGTCAACGACCCAATCCAAAGTAGGAGCCTTTCCTACACAATCCTGACGTAGTTTGGTTACCACATCGGCCCCTAACCATTCATCTTAAAATCCAAAATTGTATATAAAACATTCATCTAGCGGGGGCATTTCAGCAATGATCTCGGCAACATTACCTTTAAAATCGCTACCATCCAAAATCTCTATGGAGATCACCTTTTCCTTTGCTCTCTTCCTTTCCTCAGCCTCCTCTTCATTACAAGTAACCATGGCAGTGCCTAGGGTTTCAGTTGTCTAGGAAGGATTGATGGGAGTTGAGTGAACAGCGACTTCTAGTCACCTGGCTACCCCCTTTATAACTTCGGGACGAGGAGAAGGGGGAGAAGGAGTGTCCTTAGCATTCTTTAAGCCTAGCTCGGCCAAATTTTTCACTTTCTTCCCCTTAGGAGCCTTCTAATATTTCCCTTTTTCATTGCTCCCTTTTCTCAGCTTACCAGAATGAACAAACATTTGTAGAAGTTGGTGGACTTGTCACCCATCTCTACAAAAAAGGGGAAAACCTCAGTGTAAGTTCAAGATGAGCAAAGTACAAAACAAACAAATGGAACTTGCTGTCTACAAGCTTTTGTTAAGAAGCTTCTCTCGAAGAAGGTTGACTATTTCTAACTCTTTCCCATCCATACTTGACTATGGTATATCAAGATCGGTTAAGTGCTCCTTCATGACACCTAACTCTCGGAGCATTGCTTTAGCCATGAGGTCTCACAGATTAGGGAATGGGTACGAATCGCGTGTAAGAGGGAGGCTGGCTCAGTCTACTACCTCCCTAATTCAGGTATCAAACTCCATGAACCTAGACTTAAGATCCCCAACATTGGCCACCAGCATCCCCGAAGCCCACTACTCTAGCTTTTCCATGAAAAAATTTCTTTTTTTGCCAACCTATCCAACTATCCTTAGTGGTAAAGGTAAAAGTGAACTTCTTGCTACCCATCCCATGAGCTAGCAAGAAATAGAATGAAGCCTTTAGGCAAGGTAGAGTTTGCAATATTACATAAAGAGAAGAAAATGAGGGTCAATCTTAAAGACCCCTCACATGCACAAAAATACATTGAAATATGAATAAGAATTATAGAATTTAGATGATGGCTATACTGTGAAACTCAAAAACATATGAGACCATATTCGGGGGAGGATACTGAAGACCCACCTTAAGTTAGGTTTTGAAAATAGTTATCTCCCCTTCCCGAGGTTGGTAGTTCAATTCACCTTGTTCGGGAACCTTAACCTTGATGTACGAAAGCAAAAAGAACTTTGCACACCACTTTTCCATCTTCTCTGTGGTAGCATAGTGAATATGAGCGTTTCAACCCCCCTTCGATAGCCCTAAATTTGGCACTCTGACTAGCCATCTCTCTTACCTCGAAAATCTAGAAAGCTACTTCGGAAAAAATGGAAAAGAGGAAAAAGAAACCTCGGGCAAACCACCTACCTGATGATTCTCTAAAAGCCAACTGAACATTACAAAAAGTCTCTAAAAATCGCTCCACCATAAAGACCGCTGTAAGAAAGGAAAGGAAACTAGAAGAACTAGAAAACAAAAGAAGAGCGAAGAAAAGGACAGAATGAGAAGTGATGAAATTTTACTCAATTGAGGAAATAGATAGCCTAAAAAAGGCAAGTGAAAAAACAAAACAATAATGAGGACCTATATACCAAAAATACCCCTCTGAGTCGAATTGACATGCTGGTTTAAAAATAGCCAGTTATACATTGACATGTGTCAATTCAAAATGCAAACTAAAGGCACGTCTTCTAAATCATCAAATTCATGACACAAGAATCAAGAAGATGATGTGTACATCAAAAATTTTCCCTTGAAATCTGGAGGAAAATTTAACACCCTAAAAGCGGGAAGAAAAATTTCCCCTACAAAATCTAGAGATTTTTGGAGAAAAATTTGATGTCCTAGTAGCAAGAACAACCCAACTTATACAAGCTGAAGGCACCACTTCGGCCTTACCGTGGGAGGGGGAATGTGATAGCCAAAGGGCGTAAGCCTTGGACACTTCGGAACGAACATAGAGGCATAGACACTGGAAACAAGCTACCCACCCTCGGTAATAATTAAGCACTCCAAACTCATAACACGTTCAGAAAATAATGACATGACCTAAAGAGCAAAGCCTAACATATGGCCTTTAAAACCACAAGCAAAATCATCCTCCAAGCCCTTGAGTTTGGTCTCAAAGCCCTACAGCCTACCACCCATCTGTAGGCCAGTTGGAAATACCCTCTGTAAAGTGTGGAATGGGGACCTTCAAATCTGATTGCCCACATGCCCTGATCTCATTCTGCAGAGCCAAATGGCACTCTACCCCATCACCCTATAAATACCCTCGATAAGCTTCCAAGTAAATGACCAAGAGACAAAACCTCTTCTTTCTCTACTCCCTTCCTTCAAATATGTACCTTACTAACATGGATGTCAGAGGCTCCATCCCCGGTAATACTCTGGGGAACGCCTTCACCCTAACTACACTTATCTTGCAGATACTTCTTCATAGCAACTACTTCTCCAGAGCTAAAGATGCCTTACACAAAAGAAGTCCCAAAACATCAACTAGGATTAAAGGAGGATTAAAAGGTTTCATTTGGTTCGGTTGGAAAACCAAACTTGTGGGTTGCATCCTCCTTGGATGGACAATGGCGCACTAAACCATAGTAGATTGAGAATGATGCTAGGTAGGTTGTCGGTCACAGTGAGGGGGGTAAAAATTAGGCACAATGGCATTAATAGTAAATAAAAAAAACATAGGATGGTTTAATAGTATGTGGGTTAGGGTAAATACCTAGTCAAAAAATGAGACTAGGTGAAGCAAATTTTAGCCAAAATAAATTGGCTGATAGTTTCAACTGTAATATAATAAAATATTTACTACATATGAAAGTAATACAAAAATTTAAAACTTCCCAAAAAAAATTGTTGCAATAATTTTTTAACATATGTAGTAATAGATCTAATGGAAATAATTTATTGTCCAAGTAAAAACATGAGCAAAATTTTTAAGCATAATTTGTCAATACCCAATTAACTGGTTCAAAACACAAAATTATATTAAATAAATGAAGAAATTACGTCAGCTACTAGCCAAAGGCTAATATGATCAAAATCAATATCTAATTAGCTATCATATTGTTTAACTTAAAAATCCAAATGAGATATAAAAAGTAAGATGCCTAGGACTCTAGCTAGAATTTTTCTACCATAAGAACTGCTTATTTGACCTTGCACCTATTGTTTCAGCCTTTGACATCCCTTCACTTGTCTCTCCCTGATAAAAATGGCCTCTATCAAATCTTGTTTATTATTCTTCTCCTTGCATCTATTTCTATTTCTAAGTGTACCAATTTTTTTTTTATACACAAAAGTAAGGAGAGGTTAGTTTAGAAAAAGAAAGAAGCCGCAAAAATATGAGCACTGACGACGCTGTGACAACGATCCATATTCTCCATTGCCCGACGAACCATGCAAAATCTTAAGAGCATTGGAGCATTGGAGCACAAATTTCTAAGTCTACTTTGGTTTCGGTGCATTGGCTATATAGAAAGCAAGTACAATCTCCTTTCTATTTTGATTTACATATTTGATTTTTCACTTAATTTAGAATTATTCTAACTTTCCACATTGTAATAAATTATTTTAATCTTAAATATTCACAAAGCAATTTATTTACATCATATTATTATCTGTTATTTTTTGATTTTTTTTTGTTAAATAAAAAACAATAAAAATAGTATTTTTATTAAATATTATCATATTTTGAGACATCAAAGTATCAGTGAAGTTTATGTTATTTCTCAATAAAAACAACACTACCAATACATAGATGTAGTGGAATATAAATTCCCTCCCATTTGTTTATCAAAATTTGATACATAAAAGTTCTATATGCTCATACAATTATACTATATGTGAACATTAATGATAGAAAAAGAGGAATTTGCCACCGGGCCTGGCTCAATTACTTAGTACTTACTTAACAGAGATTCTATGCACAAAGATAACATTAAAGCCCTAGGATGTCTTTTCGGGGAAAACCCTCCGACGATCAAATTAATTTCTGGCATGCATTGAAGATTAGGAAAGAGCTTTAGCTAGGAAAAAAACTTCATACCTCAAGATGAACGAATGGTCTAACTTATATAGCCAAGGCAAGATCCATGGAAATTACTTTAGGATAAGAATCCTTAGATCAATCCTATAATTTTGGGATATTTTTTCCATCTTATATGGGTTTCCTCATTTGGCATGCTGGACCTCTTATTCTTGGCTTGTCTCACGAGGATATGGGTCCTCAGGTTAGACCTATGTCCTATCAGTATCTCCTCCTCCTTTTACAAGAATGTAGGCTGGGGTCCTGCATTCTCATCATACTAACTATTTCAAAATGTCATCATTGCTAGATGAGTTCTTACCTTTTCTACGGGGTACGACCCCCTTCCTCTTTGTGCTACTTCTGATTTCTAATACAGCATCATTTATTCAATTAGAGGTACGAGTCCTCGATAAACAACTTCTTTGGGAAGTTATGGACACATCATCATTTTTTAGGTGTCCTCCCACTACTAGTTATCCATGTTACATGTGGTGATTCTAACGGTAAGGGGGAAAAGGTGAGGCGACATCCATTAAATGCACTTTCAGATAAGTGACTTAATATGACAATTCAATGGCTGCTAGTGGTGACTTGTGTTTCTTTTAGTGGGTTAAAAACCATCCATGATTATGTGGTAATTTTTAAAGGGGTTACTTGAACATCGTGGGTGTATCTATATATAGCGTAGGGTTTTCTCTTCCATCACTTTCATTATTCTGTTATTCTTTATTTCTCTGAGTTTTGCACTTACCCTTGTTTGGAGTTCTTCTACAATATTTATTTGAATGTTCCTCCAGTTTTTTCATTCATTTTTTAGAGGCAATTTTAATCAAGTAGTGCACTTTTCCTTTATCTTAACTCATGCTTGTTAATTTTTCTGATTTTTCTGGTGCTTTTACTTCGTCCTGGCTTATGTCTTCTGCAGTTTTTTGTGGCCTTTTTTTGCCACTTTTTTGCTACCAATCATGTGTTGGTAGCAACCCGATGAATTCCCTACCAATTTTTTCAAATGGTGTCTTCAAGATCATTTGCCAGGCTGCCACCAACAAGGCTCATACTTATCTCAGTAGGGCTGACTTCACGAAGGGGCCATTCACCCCTAATTCGACGACATTAAGAAGAGCAACAACTAAACTCATTGAAGAGACCTTTCTAGCTTAATAGGGTTGCAGCCACTCTCTCTCGCCAGCAGGCTTTAAAGGATGAGGGTCTTACTGAGGGCAATAAAAAGTCAAATGTCTTTATCATCTTTATGGAGCAGCTATAGGCGGGGAAGGGTAGATGTTTTTATTGTCTTTATGGAACAGCTACAGGCGGGGCTTTGTTTTTCACTGCACCAATTGGTGGACGAATTTTGCGAACACTACCAAATTCCACCGTTGCAGCTAATGCTAAATTCTTTTGTACATATTAACAACTTTATTAGTTACTGTAAAATGGCAATGGCAAATCCCCTATTAAAGGTATTCCTCCAATATGACATGCTGGACTTAAAGAAGGATTTAGTGTTTTTCCACGTCACCCCCATCAACTGAGGGGGAAACAAATCCTTTACCTTCGTTAGTTGCAAGGATTCATGGGTATGATGGAAAGAACGCTTTTTCCTCACTTTGAATAAGCAGGGATGAGGCTTACCCTGCAATTTTTTAAATATCCTTCAATAGGCCCTAGTTTAAATGCCATCGATATATGAGGGCTCTGAGGGTCACCATGTATATAATTTTTTGGATTTGTTCTCCACCCACTATATAAAGATTGGAAAGAGCTCACTCAGGTGGACTAGGATTAGTGAGAATTATCTGACTTATCCGAGCATGAAAAGCCAAACCAACTAGATCGCAAAGGAAAGTGGGTAGTTGGTAGACAACTTCTTTATAACCTTCCAAGCTTAGCAAGGCCCTCCAAATACAAAGAGTTGTTCCTTACGCATACGTGTTAACCTTTCTGGGTTTTCTGAGTTGGGCAAATCCTAACCCCTCATTTTTTTTTCCTTTTTATAGAAATGGGCAGCAAGACTAAGGAGTTCATAGAGAGGCGTAAGATTATTGCAGATGCTCGTAAGCTCCAAGACATGCTGGTTGAGGCAATGCATGATCCAGGGGCTACTGCACAGCTCCCTACGGCTCTGATGGTGGAGTTATTTGATTCCTCTCAGAGGCTCAATTAGTGCGGAAGATGTCGTGTCTTTCAGGCCCTTTAGGGACTAACGCCTCTCAAACCCAGGAGTGACGGTAGGACTCGTTTTGGCGGCTTTTTCATCCATGTCATCAGTTCTATTGATTTGACATTATTATATACTGTGGGTCTTTTCATCCAGCCTTTCCTATGAAGCAGTCTAAAAACAACAAGTCCTCATCTACTATGGACCCAAAGTCACCGGTGGCCTCCTAAAAACAAAAGGGTCTTAGAGAGGCCTTCTAGATTCTGAAGGTGGCAGGGGAGATGTCATAAAAGCAGAAGGCACTTTCAAATGTGTCCTAGACACAAAAGGTGGACGACCTTTTACCTCATCTGTTCGTCATGTTTCTAGCTGTGGTTATCCTAGAGAAGGCCCCCTCAGGGTTAGGTTCTGGGTATCTCCATGTGCTAGATGTGGATGAGAACCTCCAGCCCCATAGCATGAGCGCTGAGTGGGGCTAAGAGCAAAGACAAAACCTAGCACTTAAAGCAATTATGCCAAGTCATGTGATCGACCCTCAAAGGGTGTTGGATGTTGGTAACTTAATCCTAGATGATCGAATGGACATCACCCATTGTATCCTTGAGGGGTTGACAACCCCTATAAATTAGGACTATCTCACCCACCCTAATCAGGGGGACGGCTCCAAGCTTATGAACATTGGATGTAACCTTCTTCAGGTACATTTATTTATCTTGTTTGTCAAAGGATAACTATGTCATGTACTTATTAACTTGGTTTTTGTAGGAGGCCATCATCACCTACTCTATTGGGAATAGGTGTACCGCTCATGAAAAGACATTACAAATGGTCACAAGTCGACAACCTAAAGTCCTCAAAAGAGCTAGTGAAGAATGAGCTGGAGGCAAAGTGCACCATAAAGGGGAGTTGGGCCAATGATCTTAAGAAAAAGAAAAAGGCCAAGGAGAAGGAGGAGAAGCACTTGAAAAGCCTAGGCTTGAAGCTAAATAAGTCAACCAAGGCCTTTCAAAAGGCCAAGGAAAATGAGGCCTAGGCAAATGCCAAGGTTCAGCAGCTGCAAAAGCAATTGAAGGCTATTGAGGAAAAGATCTAAGTCATCGAGGTGATGCTAAAAATGGATCTACTAATTCCACTAGGCCCAGTGACGGTCCAAGGTGAAGCCAACTCAAGCTCTGCTGCAACTATAGTGCCTCTTGTGAAGTGGATTATGAGAGTCAGCTTTGTTGGCCGTCAGGGGCATGAGGCGTACCAAGAGCTTCAAGCCAAGGCCAACACTTGAGTAAATGAGCTTGGCTCGCTCATCCAGAGAACTAAGAAAGGGTCAGGTAAAGATACCTTCGATAAGTTTAACGGGTGCTTCCTTAGTTGCCGCTTCGAGGTCGAACGAGCCCTTCCAACCCTGGACTCAATATTCTTATTAGCTTATGAAGACCTAGGTTTAGAATTCAAGGCGTGGCTGAAGAAGGAGAAGGCAAACAAGGCACTCTTCGATAAGAATGTTAAGCCGACAGACACCGATGATGTTCCACTTCCGAATGAGTGCTCATCTTTTGCCTCTCTTTTTGGGATCATCTTTCCGTTCTTGCCATTGGATCTTTCATATGATTCGTGCTTCCCTACTAGTTTCCTCTTGATATCCCTTACGTTTTTTATGATCCTAGGCTTACATGCCCTTCCTAATACCTAGTTCATAGTTCTTACTTTTTTCGACTCATTGTATATCATCAGTTATTTTTGTAAAAAGATCTTATTAATGAAATATTCATTTCATTTTTCTGTTTCTCTATTCTTCTATTAATGCAAACCCATTTCCTTTACATTGATTTCTCATGTCCTATAGTCTTCGTTATTTTGGTTGCGTCTAAATGTAAATGGGCTAGCTTCAATCAAGTCCTGGGGGCCATTCCCCCAATAGCTAGCTTTAAAGAAAGTGGGTTAGTCTTAATCAAGTCCTATGGGTCATTTCTCCAATGGCTAACCCTCTAGTGGGAGTAGAATAGCCTCGGTTAAGTCTTGGGGGGTCGTTCCCCCGATCGTTAACCCTTTAATGTAAGTGGACTTTTGTTCATTCATCTAATTCCTTCATAAGGGCCACATAATTAAGTCCATCAAGGAGAATTTCAAAATAAATGCCTTAATCAACTGTTGTCGATACAAAATACTATAGCCATCAAAAAGTAAAGTTACATAGGAATTATTGCCTTTATTTTACTTAAAAATCATGACACATTACGTGATGTAAGGTAACAAATTGTCTACATGGTAAGTCCTAGACATCGTCCTTCCTTCAGGGGTTGATAATTCAAAGACTTCATTTTTGATTTCCTTAGAAATCAAGTAAGGCTCATCCCTATTAGGTCTAACTACTCTGAGTCCTAAATTCCTCCCTGTTAACTCTGTCTTAATGAGATCTAACCTGCCTATCTATATAGTTTTCTTCTAGGTTTTTTAGTCTTAGGTTGATGTAATCTGCTGTCTGAAAGCCTTTATGCGAATCCTAGAATCATCTTTGAACTTCTCCAATAGGTCTAGCTTTCCTTCTAGTTCTTTATCATTTTCATTGGGGTCATAGGCTTGAACTCTTAGGGTAGGATGGGCAATTTCCACTAGTATTAGCATATCTATTCTATAAACCAAAGTGAAAGGTGATTCACTAGTGGCCCTGTGTGGTGCCGTCCTAGTGTCCTACAGGATGCTTAGGACTTATTCAGCCCATCTTCCTTTAACCTCCACTAGCCTATTTTTTAGGCCTTCTTTTTTGGTTCGATTGGTAATTTCCATTTGTCCATTTGACTGGGGATAGACAACATGTGCAAAATAAAGATGAATCCTATTTGATTCTGCGAACTGGCAGACCTGCTAATTGTCAAACTGCTTGCTATTGCCTGTGATAATGGCTTGAAGGCGCCTGAATTGACAGATAATGTTCTTTCACAAAAATTAGATAACTTGTGGACTATTATCAAGGCCAAGGGCTTTATTTTTGCCTTTTTAATGAAGTAATCCACTATTATGATGTAATATCTAACCTATTTAAAGGCCATGGGAAGTGCTTTAATTAAATCTAGACCCCACATGGCTAAAGGCCAAGGGTCAGCAACCAATGGGGCATCAGAAGATGGCAACCTTTGTATTCATGAGTTGAGCTGGCAAGAAGGCCATCGCTATACAAGAATTCCAGTGTCTCTTCAAACTGTAGGTCAGAAATAGCCTTGTCAGAGTGCCTTCTGAGCTAGGGAATGAGCATAAATATGGGCTTCATAGTCCCTTTGATGAATTTCTCGAGGAACTTCCTACCCCTATTGGGCTGCAGGGCATCATTGCAGATGAGAAGTAAATCCTCATCTATATAGCTTTCCTCCAATGAGGACAAACCTTTTTGACCTAATCCTAATCTTCCTTCTTTCTTCCTGCATCCTCTTTAAGGCCCCGATTTCAAGATAGAGTCATATTGGCTTTCTCCAATCATCCTCGAGGCTTGATGGTGCAGCAAATAGATCAAAGGTTTGGTGTGTTCTTCCATCAGGGTCTCTTCCCGTCCTTTTGATAGGGTGCTTGCCCTTACATTTTGTGCTCTTGAAATTTTATGGACCTATATGAGGTCAAATGATTGCATCAAATCCTTTTCCGTATTTAGATACTTATAGAAAGTAGAATTTTTGGCCCCCGCTATTCCAGTAGCTTGGTTCATTATCAATTGGGAATTACTGTATATCTATAGGGATCATACCTCTACCCAACCAGCCATCTATAGCTCTACTATGAGGGCTTCATATTCAGCAACATTATTGGTAATAGGGAACTGAAATCTAACTCAAAATGTCACTTTGATCACAATAGGCCGCACTAAGACCTGTGCTTTAATCGCCTTGTAGGGTTCGAATGCACCATAAATGTACATCTGCCAATGTGGGACTTCTTTCAAGGAACTTTCTTTGGTATCTTTAATGTTCTCTCCCATGGTCATTTCTGCAACGAAATCCACCAAGACCTGTGCTTTAATCGCCTTGTAGGGTTCATAGCAGATGCTGAATTTCCCCAGCTCTACGCATCATTTTGTTAGTTGGCCCAATTTTTTGGTTTTTTAAAGGATATCCCATAGTGGTAACTCGATTTTGACAATGTATGAAATAGGGCACCAATTTTTGCGATGTCATCATAAAGGCGAGGATTGCCTTTTGGATGATAGGGTATCATGATTCTGCTCCTTAGAGGGTTTGACTAATGTAGTAGATGGGCCATTGTTCAATCCTATTTCTTGGACAAGCACCACACTGACAAAGCATTCAGTAACCACCAAGTACAGGACAAAGGGCTCGTCAGGCCTTGGTTGTTTTAACGTTAGGTGGTATCGCAAATACTCCTTAATATTTTTGAAAGCTTCGTGGCATTCCTCAGTTCAATCAAAGGCTACCTCATTCTTTACTATCTTGAATATGGGTCGATAATAATCCTTGAAGCGGGACATAAATTGGTCGAGGGAAGTTAGCCTACCCACTAACTTCTGAACATCCTTTTTACTTTGTGGATCAGGCATCAGCGTGATGGATTTAATTTTGTCCAGATTGGCATTGATTTCTCTTTCGAAAACCATGTGCCCTAAAAATTTTCCAACTTTTATTCTAAATGTACACTTTCTAGGGTTCAGCCTTATATTGAATTGTCACATTCTTTGAAAAGTTTAATGAAGATCATCAAAGTAATGATCGCTCTACACTTGACGATCTTGATGATCATATCGTCTATGTAAACTTCCATGTTTCACCTTAGTTGGTCCCATAAAAATCCTATTCATCAGCCTTTGGTAGGTAGTTCCAGCATTCTGAGTTCAAAGGGCATCCTTTGGTTGCAATATAATGCCTCCCTTGTGGTGAAAGCTATTTTTTATTCATTCTCAGGGTCCACATAGATCTAATGGTAGCCACTAAAAATGTTCATAAAGGACAAGATTTTGAATTCTAACATGGCATCGACAAGTTGGCTTATGAATGGTAACGGGTAAGGGTCTTTGGGGCAAACATCATTTAAGTTGGTATAGTTAACACACATGTGCCACTCTTTGTTTTCTTTCTTCACCAGAACCACATTAGCGAGCCATTCAAGGTATCTCACCTTATAGATGATACCTATTTTTAATAGCCTCGTGACTTCTTCCCTAATGAAATCTCTCCTATTGGGTGTCATACTTCGCTTCTTTTATTACACTGGCCAAGCGGAGGGGTTTACTTACAACTTGTGGGTGTTAACTTCAAGTTTTATCCCTAGCATCTCACTAGGTAACCAAGCAAAAACATCCATATTAGCTTATAAAAATTCAATGAATGACTATTTTACTTCAGGGAAGAGATCCTGGCCAATCTTTACAACCCTACCAGGGGCTATCCCTATCATTTTAGCATAAGTGACCATCTCATTCTTGTCTGCTCCCATCAGCACAAGAGGCAACCTGACAATTCCAAGCATTAGAACCTCCTTTCTATTGACCCCAAATGTAGGTCATAGGATGAGGGACAAAGAAAACCGTTTGACCTTGATTTTCTCCAGTAAAT
This sequence comes from Aquilaria sinensis, assembly GCA_005392925.1. Classification (NCBI taxonomy): domain Eukaryota; kingdom Viridiplantae; phylum Streptophyta; class Magnoliopsida; order Malvales; family Thymelaeaceae; genus Aquilaria; species Aquilaria sinensis. The sequence continues at coordinate 114,344 of SMDT01002718.1, read as the reverse complement.
AAAAAAAAAAAAGACATTAGATTTGGCGCAGGTGACTAGACACACTTTTTTTATATAAAAAAGTTGATCCTAGTTGTGATTATTATGGTCTAAGCAAAATATGAGCAGCCGAGACCTATTGGACCTTATGTGGACATTGTCGGGTCAACCGCTTCTATTTGGGCTATCTCATGCTCCTGTCGTTTTAGAATGGTTGAGGACTCCCCTTTGGTGATCATGTGCACGACTCCTAATGGGGATCCTAGGTTTCTATGATCCCTTAGGGGGGACCACGGTCTCTATGGCCGTCTTCTTCCACCGTGGTCCTCCTCATCATCTCTTCTTCAAGGTTTTTAGTATTGCTTTTGGCAAGGGGACCATGGCCTCGCTAAATATTCTTTCAACTTTCTTGCTTGAATCATTTTTTCAAAAAGCCTTTTTACTTGCGAACAGTCCTCAGTGTCATCTCTTTTGTCCTTATGGTATTTGCAATATTTTTTTATGTCTTTTTTATTTGAAGGTTGCATTAGCGGGGACCACCTGGGCACCTGGTTTTTCCTTTCTAGAGCGTAGAGGATATTTGACATTGTTTCTCTTAAAGGGGGTAGGACGAGGTTCGTCTTGATGGCTTTTGAACTTTGTTCCTCTTCCTAAAGGCGAACCCGCCTTCTTTGGGCTTTGTATGCTTTTTTTGTGCTATGGGCCAAATAAGTTCTTCTGCATGCAAGTACCGTGTAGCTCGGTCAAGGAACTTTTCTTTGTTCCTCATAGGATTTTCATGCAAGTCCTAAGCTAGCCTAAAATCTCATGACAAGCCTTGAGTTATGGCCACCAGGTGTAACTCTGGAGATAAGTCTTGCACATGCAATACTTTAGCGTTAAATCTTCACAAAAAGTCCTTCAACAAATAAAGCTCAACTCAGTAGTTTTGGAATCAAACTTGAGCTCAAGCAAGACTTTATGTGTTTGCATTCTTAGACATTAGATGACAACTGTGACATACTCAAATTAAAAATAAAAACTGCATAGGGTAGCATTTAAAAATGTAAATAGAACATGCAGAGATAACTAATTTGTTTAACTACCAAAGCCTATTTTCCAATGGCCTTGTCCAATGGCCTTGTATTAGAAAATCATTGGAAAATTGGATTTTCCAACGCAAGGTCATTGGAAAGCGGTACATGGGCAAATTCAAAAATTGGATTTTCCAACGCAAGGTCATTGGAAAGCGGTACGTGGGCAAATAATGTGTTGTCTTCCAACGCAAGACCATTAAAAAATGGAGCATTGGCAAATAATGCATTGGAAAAAAAAAGTTTCTAGCCCAAGGGTTGGCTGTTGGTAATTATGAATAGCTACCCGTTAGAATATAAGCTGTTGAAAATTACCAGTGACATAATATTGTAGCATTTTCTCTAATGGTTTAGTAGTTTTGCAATGACTAAGGCTGTTGGAAACATGCAACGGCTCAAGCTGATGGAAAATTTTGAACAACCACATTAGTTTCCAAGCCAATAAAATTGTGAGTTGTGACTCTTCAACCTAGTGGTGGGCAATGGGTTGACCTGCCCTAGGACTAGCAGAGCCTGGGCCTAGGTTGAAATGGCCCCGACATAGGCCGAGTATAGGTGGGGCTGTGCCAGGCTTTTTAAAAAAATAAGTCTAAATTATTTTTTTCTTAAAACAAAAACACTATAACCAGTGCAACTTTTATTAATTAAAAAGTCAAACGGCACTTACAATTAATTAAAACATGCCTTATATGGAGAAAATGATGATGTGGTTTACTAAATTATTATTATCACTTACAAGAAGGAGTTTTACTAAATTATTATTATGATATGATGTAAAAGGTAAAGTGGTCAGAATTCAAAATATGAACTTCTCATATATACTGAAAACACGTTTGAAAGTTGAGCCATGCACAAGAGAAAAGAGTTTTACTTTTAACCATGAACCATGCACTAATAAAAATGATAAAAACTAACACGTTATGCAAAGTACAAGGCCACGTTGAGCAAATCCTTAAGTCCAATTACTCAATTCTTGATAGTTTTTTTTTCCTATTATTGTTTTTCATTTAGATTCGTTGGGTCTCTCCTACTTCTTGGCATGACTAGAAAAAAAGTTTTGTTGCTTCTTTATCTAGTGGTTACTAGTCATTGAAGTGGATAAAATGGTAATTTGAAATCAAAAAGTAAGCTGGAGTCGTTGGAGGGTGCCATCTTATTAATTTTTAAATATATTGTTCAGGCAAATCCGGCCAAATCACCATGTCGAGCCTATGCAACCCCTCCTCTTCCCCCAAGCCCATAGCTGGCCCTCCTCCACCTGTGCTCTCCTCTAGTTAGGCCAAATTTGACCCCAACTCTAACCTGGACTGGGTTGGGTGGCCTGTGCCACTTCTCACCTCTACTTCAACCCTACGTTTGTTTCTCACTAAGGTCTACACATGTGTAGAATAGACTCATAAATTTTAACTGTTCAATAAGTTCCTCCTTCTCCATTAACTTGTACCACGAACATTATTATTTTCTGAAAAAATGGGGCCCTTATTTTCTTGGGCTTTTCTCTGTGTTGTGAAACAGGCCAGGAGATCATTGGCCACTTGTTTAGCTTCTGTAGCATTTTTCGTCTTTCGTCTTTATTGGGAAAAGAGGAAACCCTGCTCGCTGCGCCTTATTTTTTCCCCTTTCACAAATTGAAAACAGAATTTTCTACCTGAGCTCTGTAGGAAGTGATTATATGATAGTAACATTTAAATCAAATAAACATTCACTTTTCTATATAACATCAGAAGTAAAGTACTTGTAGACATTTGCTTTTCGACAACTTAAAACCTTACACTAGCAACCGTTGCCTTCCCCTATAGCATGCACATGTGTAACTAAGCAGCACCCAACAAAATGATCATCTTCGTCCCGGAGGTTACCCAAAACCTGCATTTCTTACCCCGGAGAACTAGTAACAGCAAAAAACTACACAACTTCGAGACAAGCGGTCATGGAGTCCTGGGCTTCTTCTTAGGGCTGCCCCCATTATGGTGCAAGGGGTTTGGACCCGCAGGCACTGTCCTTAACTCCGATCCCACAAGCACTCTCCCTTTATATTCTTTCTTCCCCACGAACACCTACATCAATATACAGAAAGTAACCAAAGAATTAAAAAATGTATATATAATCTCATCATAAGTTACATAGGAATTATAAATGAGAAGAAGAGAAAACCCAAAACGAAGAAGAAGAAGAAACCTTTCTGCTCATGAGTCCTGGGTTGGCATGCTGAAGAGCAGCAGCTGGTTCTTGCAAGACAAGAAAGCAGAGAAGCAGGAGTAGGATGAGGCCCAGCAGTTTGGAAACCCTAGCTGTGAAAAACGCCATGGACCTAGCCAGCTCACCTAAAATATTTGCCTGAAGCCGAAACTATGGAAGAAATTAACCCTAGTTAGCTCTCTCCAGATGGGACAAAGTTGAAGCAGAGAAGCTTCCAATTTATAGAGGAGCGGAGCTAAGCCTAGCAGTTGAAGATAGACCAAAGCCAGCAGCTAGCTTAGCTAGGTCCTGCAAAGTAATAATGATTGCTGATGGAGCCGTTTGGATTTGGCGATGAAATGATGGGGAAATCTTCTGAGGTTGATGGCGCCGTAGCCAGCCGTCACGACCTCCGTCACTCCCACACGTATCAGGTGAGCAGCGGCACGTGCCGGCCCAATCGCATCGTATCGTGGGAGCTGGACAGGATGTCGACGTGATCTGCCTTTTCCGATGGTCGAATAGCAACCGTACGATGGCGAGGTTACAGCATGCAGGCCGTTATGCTGATTCTGCTTCGTCTTCCACTTCGAGAGGGATTTAGGAACGAACCCAAGGGACTGAATATCACCTGCAGCTGCAGTTGCAGTTGCAGTTGCAGAGACCCCTGATGATGGAATCTACATTTTTTTCAAATATATAATTATACTTTTCTTATCTTTTTCATAAATTCAATTATTATTTTTTTTATAAAATATATTTTATTCCAATCAAAAGTTTGACAAACAATAAAAATATAACATAGGCAATTAAAAAAACTATCAATTTCTATATTATCATATGAAAGAAAGATAATCAAATTAAGTCAAATCTTCTATAGAAACCAAAATAAATCTAAAATAGATAACTCATAAATAACTAAGATAAAGTCTAAATAGAAAATGACTAAATAGTCAAAATGAACAATAGATGATCTTATCAAAATAAAAGGCTTAGATCAACCCATAATAGTAAATAAATCAATATAAAATATAATATAATAAAAAAAGATAAGAAAAAATTCTGGATATCATCATCCAATTCATTATTTGAAAATACATCATCATCGATATAGGCCTTTTTCTTACCATCTGACCTGCGCCTGACCTACTAATATAATAAAAATGATTACCTAAATTTGTCTACCATAAAATATCAAAAAATTGAGATGATATTTATATGAATAGTGATAAACAAATATTGTGAAGAAGAATAAGAAAAAAATAAACAGTAAAACAAGAGATGAGATTTGTTGATCGGATGGAATAAATACAATAAATCAACGGCCAAGCATGGATTGGAAGAAAACGGGAAGCGGTCGCTAGGATTATGCCTCAAAATAATTAGGTATCAGTTATTATTCGTTTGGAAATACTAATATTAGTTTTGAAATATTGTTTGGGCAATGTGTTCATATTTGGGATTGGACTGATTGATGGCGTCTCCCCCCGTATCTTGCTGTTATTGGGCCTCATTAAAGCAAAGATATTGTTTGCAGTAAAAGGTTGTAAACGGTTGGAAAGGAGATAGGCTCATCCCTTCCGAAAAGCTTCTGCTTTTTATGGTTTTTTCTTAGTAGTATTATGAACGTAATAGCGTATTAGGCACCTTTAGCCAAGATTACGCTTGGAAAAATAATCATAATTACAACAAGAAGCATTCATAAAAGTATATGTAATTGGGTAGGGAATATCATTAAAAATTGTCACGAATGCCACTTCATGATACTTACTTTGTTGCTAGAGCTAACTAGTGATATTTGGCTGATCGATGATATTTGATTATTTTTTGTCCCTATTTTCTATATTTTTTTTCCGCTTTTTCAAATTGAGGGAAATGATGCATCTTTTCCTTCTCTTTCTCTTCCTTCTTCTTCCCTTCTCTTATTAACTGTATCTAAATAGATTGGCATGATGACGAGATGGGTAGTCCTATCACCTGAGCACCCATTCGACAATGCAAAAACCATAATACCTAGGTGAAAACTCCTCAACGACTTCTCCTTTTTTACGCCTCTCATCTTTCCCTCCTCCCAAACAATACTTCCTCCGTCTACAATATCAATATTTTCCTAGAAAATTCTTGATGGACGTCCACATAGAGTCATCTATATTGGGAGACCAAGTGACCCTTTACAGCCCATTTGGATACAATTAATAAGGGAAAGGAAGGAGATGGGAAGGAAGAGAAGAGAAGGGATGAGTTATTTTCCCCAAATCGATGAGTGAAAAAAAATGTATAATGGAGGGAAATGGGGGATAATAACTTTTCCTCTCCTCTATTTCCTTCTATCCAAACAAGAGCATCATACTAATTTTCCTCCCCCATATCTTTCCATTTCTTTCATCTGCATTGGGCGACCAACTAACCATCCTCTTGCTTCCAAAACGCCCATGTATACAACTCCAAACATAAGATTTAGAACTCAATTTGAGTTGCTTTCTTATAACGAAAAAGTAAATGTTAAGTTAAATAAGTTGGTTGCTCGTTTCAAATTAATGCAACCACATTAATCATTTAGTCAAAAGGGGTCAAAGATTGGATACAAAACAGGGGATGGTCTTTGGTTTTAATTACAATGGTTGCCATTGGAAGAATAAAAGCAGAGGTTTTTTCTCTCCTCACTTAGACAATCATACTACTTTGGGCTTTGGGTCGATGAAGAACGACCAGAATGAAGTGTCTCACTCACAAGTTTGTCCCTGGAAAATTGGGTCCTTCTCGCTCTCAAGTTTGTATTCAAAATCGAACCTTTTTCCTATTTTTTAACATAAATTGCTCAGGAAACCCACTTGTTGTCTTAGATCAATTTCAAACATGCTTTAGAGATTTGATAGTCAAAGTTTCAAACAAATGTTTCTATATTCGTGTGAACGTGTTGGCCTAAGTGCAACCAAGATGGGGGTGAATTGATTATATTAAAAATTTTGACAAAATCAAATTTTACAACTAAATTTAATTAACCAAAAATCAAGAATAAACTAAGTAAGTATAATGAAAATATAAAACAAAATATAAAGAGAGATAAGGAAAGAGTGCACCGGGATTTATAGAGGTTCAACTCCACCAACCGGAGTCTACATCCTCTCCTCAAGCTTGCCCACTTGAGAGTTCCTCCACTATCTTTTGATCAAGAATACAATGGTGTTTTCTTCAAGATTCACACCTAACCAAACACTAGTTTTCTTCAAGGCTAACTAGAAACCATCATTAGTTTTCTTCGATGATCACTAGGAACCACTCCCTCACACAAGAGATTCTAGGATTTGAAATGTTTACAAGCTCACAAGCTCATACAATAGCACTTTTGCTAGATATACAAGTGAAAGCACAAATCTTGGTTTTTTTCTCAAATGATGAACACTTTGATGAGTATTTGATGATGAATCTTTGATCGTATGGCCAAGAGTTATCTTCAAGGTATTTCTCCATGTTTTTATACTCATTTGGAAGCCAAAGAGACGTTCAAATCCGGCTGGAAAAGTCTGAAAAGGGTCCTGAAAAACTAGTAACCGTTACTCTGTTTTTTATGCAAGAAAAGTTCTAAATTTCATGTTAAGTTCTGGGTTTAACACGTTAAACTCAATTTCATCCTCCAGCGGTCAAAAATGGCTAGAGACAGGTCATTAACAGCTCTACCAAAGTGTCCAGGTGGCATCATTTAATTCATCCAAGTCATATTTCAAATTTTTACTCAAAACGCACCAGTCAAAGAATTTGGGCGGAAGGTTTCAGACTTGCGATTAACAGGTTAAACTCAGAGTTTAACGCGTTGCCTGATGTCTCAAAAATAGACAGCAGTTTCAGACTTTGAATTAAAGCCTTTTAATGCGTTAAAACATAAACCTGAGAGCATGGTAAACTTAAATGATACAAAGACATGTTAAACTGTTTCTTTAATGGATTAAACATGAAACAACCTAAAAAAACTTGTCATTTTGAAATCAAACTTGATTCAAACACTACCATATTTTGATGACCTATTAACTTTTCTTCAAAATCAAAATTTCTCAATAAACTTAAAACATATTTTTTGAAATAATAACTGAAATATTTGGAAATTAAGCACAAGTTTAACAAATCTTATTTTGACCAAATGAAGTGATATTAAGCACACTAAAATAATACACTTGTCATCATCAAAATTAAATATTTGCTTGAAACAAATCCAACAAAATGAAATTCAATGCTATCCCAATCGAGCTCCTACTGGGAGATGTACCGACCGCTGGCGAATAGGAGTCCATTCCCTCATCATCCTTTTCCAAGCCTGACGATGACAAAAACAATATATTCTACACTTGGCCCCTCTTGAAAGGTTCGTGAAGCTCTAGAGAAAGGGAGAAAAGGATAATCTTGGTTACAGAGCTTTATCTTGGCTTCAATAATCGATAATTGATTTAGTCCAAATTTGTTTCAGGCAAATCAAAACACATGAGCTGCAAGGAACCCAAGTCTAATTCCGGATGTAGCTGGTAGAGGATGAATTAAGGATGCGAATGCCATACAAGTGAGATAGGTAGCTGTGGAAGAGATAAAAGAATCTAAGATTGAGTGAGGATAGATTAAACATTTACTTTTATTTTTCCAGTGGCAACCTTATAATATATATTATAAAAGCAAGATACACTTAAGGATATATATGACTTTCCACTTAACACACCTCCTATATGAATGACACGTGTCCAATTATTTATATTTGGAAGGTTTTGTATACAATTTCCACCTGCTTTGATAGCTTTACCCCTGAAGATATAAGACAATACAATTCAGTGGTGAAACGTTTCTAACAGTAGCTATGAATTCAAACTTTGTATTATTATTAGTAGCTATAAATAAATGGAATTCAAAGTCAAATACATAATATACCACAACTTCCATTTTTAACACAATTTCTCACAGTATAGAAAGGTAGCAACTACAACACATGGATACAATGCAATAGATTAATACATCAAGAATTTTATAATGGGTGTTGCTGCAGAATGTTATTCTTCAATCCTTCAAGCAAACACCGCTTTCATTGCAAGGCTAAAGCACTTGGAGAATGAAAATAAGACACTGAAAGTTCTAAAAGCATAAAATAATGCACTCAAATGCAAAATTATCCAAGTGGAAACTGATTTGGTATCACACAAGTTTATATAGCCATTTCTTTTCCCATTGTATATATTTTACAACTTTCCGATTAACATATTAAATTTTTCTATACAGTTTAAGGCAAAAGTAAACAGAATCAGCAAGGATGATTTTAATGAATGCGCAGGACAAAGACATGATCCACAATGCGTGAATAGATCCTTACTTTCTCTGGTCTATTTTTAATTTTTTACCTTCTTTTTTTGTAATGTTATTTTATGTTTCTAGTGCTACTTATGTTTGGTACGGTTTTCTTAGTTTTTACTACTACAAATACATTATCACCTTCTTCTTTTCAGGTAATTACAAACTCCCCTTTATTATTAAATGGTCCAATTGTCCACCTTTTAATATTTAGCCCATATGACGCATTCCTTTTCTTATTCGCACAATTATATCATGTTGGGTCAGCCCTTTATGAAGTTGAACACTTTTATGCCCCACACACAAAATTTTCATTTTTCATGCCCCAAATGCTCCTATAATAATTTACTTTATTGCTTATATGTTGCCAACTTGTGTGTGTAAATTTTTTTGTTTTAATTACATTACTGCTGATCATTACTCTTACTATATCTGTTATAAAAGAAATGTTTTCATAACATTTAAAAATATACAAAACAATTATTTACCTTATTAAAAACAAAAATTCATTGTTGTTACTAAAAACAACAATTCAATAACTGACTTGTGTTAGCATATATTTTGTTAACTAATATAACACTTTAAGTTTTTTTTTGTTAATATATTGTCATACTAATGTCAATAACTTTGTCTTCATAGTGACATGAGTCCGGAACTAGGCCACTATGACATTGTTGCAACTGTCGTTACCCCAGACACTAGCAATAATACACCCAATTTGATCGATGCAATATACATAATTATTTAATATTCAACATTGTTAGAAAGTTTTAAAGTTTTACTTATTTTTTGTTCACATCATGTTGAGATTGATTTGCATTTTTATACTTTATATGCCACAATGTACATGATGCTTTTACCATTATAAGTGATAGCATAAGCAATGACCTATCAACTCGTGGAAACTCACCGAATACTTTGTTACCACAACATTTTTTATATGTGAATGTAATGTAAGTATTATATCTTTGTTATATACATTTATATGAGGTGATTTTTTTTTAAAAAAAATGTAATCTTTCTATAGTTTACTATGAAGAAATTGTGTGATCATTCAATAACTTCTACAACAAATGTTTCACCGTCAGATGATGGATTGATTGAGTCCTTTCACGGGTTTGAATGTACTTCTAATACAGCAAAAATTAATCTCCATAATTTCTTTTGGAGATGCTTACATACCCTTAACAAATTTCCTTTATGTGAATATTTATTACGGTGCATTACTTCATGATCAACCTGCAGAATAAAATATGGACACCAATGATCTGACTATCTAAAATCTTTGCAATTAAAAGCCTAAGTGGTTAGGACATAAAATTTTTCTTTGTTGGTATTTGGTCGAGATTTTTTAGTTGCAAAAATTGTTGAAATGTTTGACTTTGTTGGAATATATTTGAAACCAATATTTTTATAACAATTTCAGTATTTCAATTTTTTTGCAACACAATACTATTTTGTAGCTTGTGGCAACGTCGAGTATGTAAACTAGTTGTAATTAAAACCAAGACCATTCCCTATTCAATATCCCATTTTGACCTAGCAATTAATGTGCCCTATTTAATTACGTTAATGGGAAACGATCAACCCTTTAGATTTGAGAATGACCATAAAGGAATCTACGAGGCCCCAAATTCCCAGAACTCATGCCATATACTCGTGATTTTGCTTTGCTGCTTCCGGTGGGTGTGACCTTAGTCCATGTTTGGGCTGTTGAACCAATATTCTTTCTTTCTTTTGTTCGTTTGATAGTGTTTATTTCCTTCTTCTCGGAAAAGATTCTTCATAATAATGAAAAATGGATAAAAAAAAAACATCTTTACAAGTATTAAAAGGTAAGATATATTCTACATTAAATGGAGTAGAAGAATGTTTACTTTTTTATAACTCAAAATGACACCTGAATCAACATAATTTACATTTATGAGAAATTTAGTAAAGTCGAGATTTGAAACCACACTTCCACCTTGTCTCTAAGCATCAAATAATTGGGCTGAGACCTTGAGACAAAAAAATAATAATAATAGAAAAGCTCGGTTGTTTGGAATTAATAGAAACTACTTAATTTTATTTGGTTGTTTTAAAGCATTTAATTTTTTTTCGTACCAAAATGATTCAAAATAAATTAATACTTTATTTTTTTTTTATCACTTAAATATATTTTTAGAAAATAATTAATTCTTTTTACAAAAACATATATTTCATTCTTTTCCAGAAGTGTTTATGTCGTATAACCATATATATCAATCATTTAGCGAAGACTTCATTGTCATACATAACTCAATTGATGAGTAACAAGTAAACGAAAAAGGTCACGAATATATTACACAAGTTTAGGGTTTATGTCAATCAGCTATCATCCTTTTTTCAATAATTATTTTTAAACAAATAGACTCTCCTGTTAAAATTTAAGGGCTACGTTGGACAAGTGTAAAAACTGATTAAAAATATATTAATTTAAAGTTGATATGAGTAGCAATTCTAAATTAATTTAGTTTAGAAACTATTTTTGGCCGTAACGATCAGAGATATTTTTCTTATACGTTGGTTTCAAGATCTTTAAAAAAAAAAAAAAAAGAGGTCTTTAGAGCTAACAATTTGGCTAATCAATACCGATGATTGTTGAAGACAACAAAGTTCCAGCTTAAACAAATAGACCACAACGTCATCATAGAAAGCTCTAGGTTCTTAGAGAAGACTCGCTTCTCTGCCTTCATCGTGATCAAAGCCAAGTCTGGAGGTTATTCTCAGCAACAGGAAGAGCAATTCAAAGTGTTCATGACTAGATCGCAATAGAATCCTAATAGAAAAGGAATAAGTGATCCAAGTCCTCAACTTCTTCAATGCAATGAGGACAAAGAGGGGATGAGGCTGAATTACGTTGGAAAAGAGCTTCTTTTGTATGGAGGCACTCATAGCAACATTTCCACAAAAAAAGTTTTATATTTTGGAGGGATATTAATTCTGTGCCCAAATCTTCTGGATGGACTTGTGAAGAAGCTGCTGGATCGGATTTCCCCAATGGATGCTGAGTGACTCTTAACTTATTGTGAAAAGGCGTAAGCCTTTTTGGTTATGTATGTGCCATCTTTGGCACCTTCCTATACCAGCCAGTCCCTTCCTGAAGTATTTCTTCTGATGTTTTTTTATTATTAGGTGCACTATATCCGGAGGGCAATAGGATTGTAATGTAGTCAACTTCCACTGCCCCAAATCCGAAATGAATCAAATCTGCCACCTTTGACAGAATGGGAAGGCCAGGAGAGTAGATCATGCTTTTCCTTCTTTTTAGCTAGAGGGAGTCTCAGGAGCCAGTAATCATCCTAAATGTCGATGGATTTCCATTGCCCACCCTCCTGAACAAGTGAGGTTCGAGAAGTTGCCTTCCTATGATTAGGCTTTTCCAAATTCTGGTGGGATTGCTTCCTTCACCTATTTTCCACTGGGAATCCAGCCTATAGTATTTGGCAGTGAGAACTCTTAAAACTAGGGAACTCAGAGTCCTTGTGCATCAAACGCCAAAAGGTTTTGGCAGGCAAGGCTTGATTCAATAGTCTCAGATCTCGAATACCTAAACCTCCCATCCCTTACGGCAGAGCTAAAGAATCTATCTTTGAAATGAATATCCTTCTCATTTCCCGATCCCCTCCACCAAAACCAAATCATTGATTTGGTCATTTTGTTGCTGACTTTTACTAGGACAAAGGAAAATGACACAATATATACTGACAGTAATTAAAAAGAGGTCTGAATTAAGGTGAGCCCACCCGCCAAATTTAAAGATTCTTTCTCCAAGTTGAAAATAGTGACTCCACTTTTTTTGCTAGGAAATCAAATGAAACAATTTTAGATAAATTATGATCAAAGGGAATACCAAGATATTTGAAACCGCATCATTGACCGTGAAGAGAAGAGTTTTCCTAAAATTACTAATGAATCTGTTATGGACATTATTGCTGATACACCATTCTGATTTTTTATAGTTGACTTCCCAATCAACTGCTTTTTGATATAAATTAAGAGTTTCCTTCAATGTGTGAATTGAGAGCACATCTAGGTTGAAGAAAATAAAGCAATTGTCCACCAAAAAGAGATGATTTATACTAGGACCTCAACACTCACTTTCAACCGTCTAATTATACCTAAAGTCTTCCTCAGAGGTTAAGTAGCCAGATAAACCTTCATTACAAATGATAAACAAATAAGGAGATAGTGGGTCACCTTGATGAATACCCCCTTTCAAATTAAACCATCTCATCAGTCAACTATTAACTAGAACTTGTATTAAAAAATTATAAGTCTTGTGTTCCTAAATATAATTTTTTTTAAAATTTCTAGTAAATATTAATATAAATAAATTTAAATCAAACTTAAATAAAACAACTGAAATTATGTAAAGATATAAGCCGGAAGGAGTAACATACAGTCCCAAGGAACAAGCTGATATAATGACAAATTGACCGAAAATATGTTAAAAGAAGGAGGTGGTGGCGAGCTTGTGAAATACGAAACAACGAGATTCGAGATTAGTCAACAGATATATTTCCATGAAATACGAAGTTGTAAGGATCGGTGTCCTGCATTAATGGAATTCGGAGTTATTCACAGATGCTCCAACAAAAAATAAATGTTTTGCCATAGCACTTGCTGTTAATGGCTTTAGACCTTCCTTTGGCCTCTGTAAGTTCCAACATTCACCCTTTTCAAATAAGGCTTACATGAATCAATGAGAATCATACAGCTTTGAACAGAAAAAAGAATCGCGCAGCAAATGTATAAATAATGGAATCTCTAACCCTAACATCCTATTTCAGTCGAAAATCCTCTCCCCACTTGAGAATAGCAAGAATATGAAAGAACTAAAAATACAGAGATATCCCGGAATAACAAACACTGATCTCCAGCTTTCAGGGCCTGAAATATCTGAATAAGTAGTTTTAGCAGCTTCAAGAAGCTTACCAGTCAGATCAACCCCAATAATGCCTGCAAGAGTACCAGCCGTATTAGAAACGCCCATCACAATTCCAGCATATCTTGGAGCAATATCCATATGATTTACTGCAAACCCAGCCCTCCCAAGCGCTAAGAAGCCAAGAGCCACCGAAGAACAAAAAATAGCTCCATTGGAACTTCTGAATATGGGAAGTGCCATTAATGCAAAAGAGGCAACTATGAATCCTATCGTGTTCAAAAACTTCCTGGTTCTAGTCACCGACATGATTCTTTTGGTGACCAAGTGGTCTGCAATCACCCCACCAATATTCGAGAATATGAACATATTGAGGTAAGGCATCATCTTAGAAGAACCCATTTCTTGAAGACTCAGCTGCAGACCTTGTTCAAAGTATGTTGGCAACCAGTTCATCAAAACATACAGTGCATAGTGGAAGGTGAAGTTGTTCACCACAATTGCCCAAACTGGTAAACTCCCTATAATTCTCTTCCAAGGAATTTTAGCAGTTCTGATAGTAGTTCCTCCATTCTCCATTTTCAACGTTTGGCTTGATTTAACTGGCAACAAAGATTCTCCAAAGCCAGCTGCCGTGGCTTTTGGATGTTCTGATCGAGGTGGGTCACTGGCATACTTAAACCAAAGCAATGACCACATGACACCTAATGCTGCTTCAGCAAAAAATACAAATTGAGGACCTCGAAACTTAACAAGGCTTGGGAGGACTAGCATACCCATAGCTGCACCAAGGTACATGCCAGAAGTTGTAAGTGAAACAGATCTAGATCTTTCATGCGGAGGTACCCATTGTGCCAGTACTGTGTGGATGGAAGGGAAGATGAACCCTTGAGCCACACCTACAAGCAAGCGAGCCACCACTAAGATCATGGGCTTGTTGGGATCTAGTGGGACTAGAAAACAAGTTGAAGACCATAACACAAATGAGAGAAGAAGAACCTTTCTTCCCCCTATTCTTTGAGCTGCCCATCCTCCAGCTATCTGGGAACTTGCATAACCATAATAAAATGTTGAAAGTATTGTGCCTTTGCTTGATTGATTAACGCCAGCTGCATCAGCTGCAACAGTATATGCTATGGAGAAGCCCACACGCTCTATATAGCAAACACACGTGCTAACAAATGTTAAAATGACAATCAGGTATCTTTTTGGAAACTTCACCTGCTGCATACTTGACTTATATTTTCAATCTGTTTTTTTTTTTTTTTTAATTTCCCCCAACAAATTCTTTTCCAGCACCTTATATTTTCAGTCCATTGCAATAAGTAGTCTTGAAAAGATGGCAGTATCAATAGTTTCTGCCTGGTCAATATTCCCGGAACCTGTAGAGGCAAATGGGAAATTAGTAAGGTCTATGTGAAAAAAACATAACAAAAGCAAAACCCGAGGTCTATGATACCATAACCCAACCAAGCCCAAGAACAATTAGCCAACCTAGAGCAGTGACAAACTTTTGCCACCACCTACCACAATAAAGCTCTTCTTTAAGCCAGTCTATAAGTTTCTACTTTTTTCTGCACTCCTGAAAGAAAACCCTTGCTTAGACACAGAGCATCAGTAACTAACAACAGAAACATATGCCTTCAGCTAAATTTTATGGTTCCATGCAGTCTCCAGCTTAAGCCACACGCCTCAAACAAATTTTCAAAACATTTCCCAAGTAATTCACCCATCGATTACAAACTAAAAGATTGATAAATGCATGCATACTTTTAGGAATCGTTTGGTAATGTTGCCTTTTTTTCTGTTTATGTTGTGTTTTTTAAAATTTTGTTTTTGCTTTATTTTCATATTTCCAAAAGTTAGAAAACAATGCGTTTTTATTAAATTTTAAAGTGAAAACTCGGTAAAGTAATACATTTCCTAGTTTTGAAGTTTGTTTCCACAAACTTTGAAACAAGGTTTTCATGCCTTTCTTCCCAAAATTTTACTTCTAGTTTTCATAAACAGAAAACAAAACAGTTACCAAACACGTTTTCCTCGGAAAACTATAAATAAACAGAAAGCAAAAAACAAGAAACATTACCAAACAACCCCTTAATGTACTTAAATTTGTATAGCCTGCAGACTTAACCCTAAGATAACAAGAAGCTGGGAACAATTCTAGTTGCAATACTTATTGCTCACTATATCGCTAATGGCATCAGATTGCCGGACTCCAGCAGTCATTATGCCAAAATATGACATAATAGGCTATCATCTGCATATTCTTATATAAAAGAAAAAAAAAAGCTTGACATGCATTCATAACTGGAAGCCACTAAGAAGTAATTATCAACAAAAACGACTAGAATTGATTACCCAGGGGAAACATTTCTATGAACACAACCATAAACAGGTTAAAACAGTTGGTATTGACTGGAATTTCTAAGCTAACAATAATTGAGCATGATACAGGGCAACATGCTTCAGCATTCAAACCATTCAAGAAATTAGCTCTCAAAGTATGAATCTCGGTGCTGCTATATAGCATCCTATTTCATCAGCATCTATATTACTTTTATTGTAAAGATGTCATGTTGATGTCTGTTTGTTACTTTTATTGTGGTTTATGTACTTATTGCTGCCAAATTGAGTGGTCTGATACCTATATTAGTTTAATATGTTACTTTTTTCCTGTGTTAAAAAGGGACATACATCATCACAGATTGAGTGAATGGTGATTGCTTGTCAGCAGATAGATTCAAAAGAAAACCTTTGCCCTTTCGTGCTTGTTGTTTCCTGCAGAAATGGATACCATATGGACTTATTTTTGCGGTTAAAAAAATCATAGTGATAGAAACAAGCCTGCTCAGTCTAGAGATACAAAATCAGTTCTAATAATGTTTTATGGAAGGCGCTGCTGCTATTTATGACTAGAACAAAGCCAATTACTCATCTGCATTTCGTGTTCTACATAATATGATTTACAATTAGAACAGCATAGTTTAGCATGGTGTCATTCTGCACTTGTTCTAACCGGTATAACAGAGCAATAGAACCGAGCAATATAACCAGGCAAACTACTTAAGTTTAGCATTGTATCATCCTAGCATGCTCCCTCTACGAGTTCAATAGAATTTCGTGATATAAGCATCCCAAGTAAGCAAATTCGTAGCTAATTTCTCAATGAATCAGTATCCAAATCAGCAACACTAAGTCTCAGCAACAAAAAGAAAATAACACACAATAATGCTCTCAACAAAGCCACGAGAGAAAACCAAGATGATCCCTATTAAACACTTATCCACTTAATCAAGAATTCCATAACAAGTCACAACCAATTTTTGCACTAGAAACGTTCAAAAATTCCGTGTATATGCATAGCCAAAAAACCATCATTCATAATAATGTTTCCTGGTCTCTCAGACATGAATTCAAATTATAAATGACAACCTATTTTCTCAATAAGCTAAAACTTACTTGAATCCTGGGGAGGAAGAAAGAAAGGTTTTCAGATGCATTACCTTCCATAGGCTGGTGATTTTCGGTCAAATCACAGTGAGGCACGAGCATCTCCTCATCCTCTTGCTGCTGAAACTTGCAAGAAAGGGAAATTACTTTAGAAAAATCAATCAACAAAATCAAAACATAGATGGATCCATGCAACAAGCAATTCCTAGACCCGAATCGCCCAATGATCCACAACATTCCCATTCCTAAACTAATCCCCAACCCAAAGCAACGTGGACCCAAATGCCCTAGAAAAAACCCCTAAACCTAGATAAACAGAAGCATGAACCAACATCACACAAAAGGACAGAAACGTTACCAGGTGCGAGCTGGGGCTGGAGCTGCCGAGCTGGGACTCGAGCATCTGCTTGGGGCGTCAAGCCTAGGTTGGCCACCGTCTGCTTGGGGCTTCGACCTTGGGGCTGGCCGCTGGCGCTTGGATATCGTCGGTGATCGTCGTTGTCGTCGGCGTTACACGTCGTAGTCCCAGTCTCGGTCGCTCTAACTCTCTGGTCTGGTGGGACTCGGTAAGGCGTATGGGGGACTATGGGTTCTGGCTACTTAGGACTAGGAGGAGTCGGGTAAGGGAATGGGAAAGGGTTAGGCGCATGAGGCCCGCTAAATCATGGGCCGGATTTCTTCAGGTGGAGTTTGGCCCTGAAAGACATTGAGTCCATTTTCCGGCTTGAATTCAAATGGATCCGGCTCGAAGAGCCTTAACTTAATGTCGAGTTCGAGTTACCAAAAAAAAAAAAGCCTGAACCTTCTTCACCCTAATTAAAACTTACTAAAAGTCATTTTTGTTTAAGAGTAAAAATTCGTATTTTTATAGTTTAGGGTCTGACTCGAAGTTTTAGTCAAGAGATTGGAATCACATCTCCAACCAAATTATCTTTGAATAGTAGTCCACGTTATTTGTAACATTTATTATTTGCATTATTTTTTACAACATTTATTATTTTCAACATCTTTTTGTAATATTTATTATTTTAAGTCGTTCCAAATTTTTGGAATAGTTCTATATTTAATAAATTATCCTTTAAACTATAATTTTAATTTCTAGCTTTTCCATTTTTGTAATCCCTACATCAATCCCATCTTTGTTAAACAAAATGAGACAAAAAAAATGCGTTGCTTTTTCCAACAAATTTTTACACACCTCAAGTGTCTGATGTGCGCCAACAAATGTCTGTTTATAAAATATCTGGCAACCTCTACTAGCTATTTTCGAAGACTCTGAATGTTGTTCAAGTATTCTTGTTCTTTTTTAATGTCAAGAACTACAGTTTTAAATCTCGTATTGTACCAATTAGAGCCATCTCATACCAATTATATCGATAAAAAAACAATATGAGATAAGAAAAATGATACAAGACAGGGAAAATGCAATTTTTTATTTTTTTAGCTTTTGATATTTTTAAATAAAATATATAATTAATATGTTAAATTGAATGGTTGTATAACCAATTTTTTTAATATTTGAAAAAAAATTATATTTTATTTCTTTTATTCCCCTTAAAGTTATATTTTTTATTTTGTATTATATATTTATGTTTAAAAAAATCTAAATACATATCATATGCATTTTAAACCTGCACATCTTCAATATGCTTGCTATATTTTATATGTTCATATAGTATAATATATATATATATATATATAATGAGTTATATATATATGTATGCATGTATGTATAGTACATATAAGACACAGCGATTCAATACTAATGTTATACCATACCACTAAAAAAATGGCATGACCTCCAGTACAAGATTTAAAATCTTGCCAAGAATAGTGTCTTTGATCAGTTGTGCGTTATTGCTAAAACAAACACATGCCACAAGAAACATTCTACTTCCTCAGTTTCACAAAAATTGAAATTTTTATTATTTATAGTAATTAATTAATAATTTTATTTATTTCAAAATTTAATATAAAAATATGAATATTTTATATGAAAATAAAACTTTAAAAACTATAGTTTCTAAATGTTATTTTTAATAATTTTTTTCAATACATATTAATTTAAATATGTTTAGGTCAAACTTCAGTCAAAAAAGATAAAAGAGTCAATTAATGCGAAATGAATTGAGTAAAATACAAGCCTTGTATCAATATCTCCCCAATCATAGCCTTCTATTCGTTTAAATTAAAATTTTTTCAAAATTACCTTCATATTGAGATCTGATAAGAAAAAGGTTTATGGCACCCCAGTTCTACCTTAACTGAACATGAGATATAGTGGTACCAACTTAAGATTATGGTGGTACCAACTTAAAGTTATAGTTGTACAAATTTAAGATTACAATAGTACTAATTTAATGTTGTAGTGGTACCAAGTTAAAGTCATTAGGGTTCTAAATTAAGGTTACAGTGGTACCAAGTTGAGGTAACCTTAACTTAATACCACTATAACCTTAATTAGCTACCATCATAACCTTAACTTGGTACCACTATAATCTTAATTTGATACCACCATAATCTAAACTTGGTACCACTATAACCTTAACTTGGTATCATCATAACTTTAAGTTGGTACCATTATAACCTTAATTTGGTACCACAATAACCTTACCATTATAACCTTAATTTGGTACCACAATAACCTTAACTTTAAGAAAGTCCAATTGGAGCTTTAAATTTAGGGAAGTCCAAAATTACTTTTCAAATTTTTCTTAAAAATAAATTATTCTCTTAGTTTAAATAAATTAATTCTTTACTAAACTATTTTTATACAACTGATTATTAAATACATAGAGTATTAGCTTTTAATTTGTATTGTTTTTAGTCAAGAAATCCAACAAAAATTAAAACATTTATATTATTTTCATGGGAAAGTACATTGAATTTACATATTGCTCTCATTTACTATTTTGCCCTTATTCCTGCCTTTCTCGGCCTTCATTAGGAGTACAACCTGTAGACTAGAACAATAAGTTGTAGTGTTTGTGACAAGTTTTGTGGCCCTTTTGCTACTTTTCTTAACTTGGGTCCTTAACGAACAAAATGTGTAAAGTTTTAGGAATGCGAAAAGATGGGGCACCATTACCCACCATGTATTTTAAAAGCTCCCCATGTGAAAACATGTTTTTGTATAAGTTTTACAACCCCTGTTAACACGTTTTTGCATTTCCTCACGTCCTTTGGTGTTGATTCTATTTGAATAATGTAAATGATGGAAAAAGTTTGCAAAATTACGATCATACCAACTTTAATCTTCTCAGTCCCCAACTGGTAATCACTGTTGCATAAGAAATACAACCTACCTTCTTCTCAGCTCATTTGTCCGTCCATTGTGTTCTTCCTAGCTTTGCTATGAGAGGGAATGACTGTGTCCTCTGGTTCCATCTTTCATATTACTGTGCAATCTATGTGTGCCTCTTATGGAAATCTTCCAGCTTTGGGTTACGGTTCATGTGGGCTTTGCCGGAGTTAGAGGTTGAGCCGGTGGTCATTTTGGCAACATTTTCCCTCAAATCAAGTCAATTGAGGTCCACCTCGACCCCATTTCAAGCCGATTTTTCACCCTCACCACCCATTGTTTGTCCGGCTGACTGTGTAGCCATCTGTCGGAGCAAAGGTCATTGTCGAGCTTCTATCCGTCGTGGTCTTTTCCAACTACTGCGATTGAATGCTTGTCAAAGTTCACTAGGCCCATCTCTTTTATTTTCACAAATTTGTAATCCTTTATGTCTATGGAATTTTTCACCTTTCTGGTAATTAATCAACATATATTCAATTGAGTGCAATGATTATGTTTCATTTTTGAAATAGTTATTCACATGAACGCGGCCTCATCAGATGAAGTCAAGGGTGAGGATGATATCAGAGGAAGCTAGTGAGAGACTCTTGAAAAGTGATGGCCTACCAACTTGAGAGAACTATAATTAAAGAGCAGTAAAAGTGATAAAAAAAATGCCCATGTGGACACCACCAGCTTTGGTCAAGCTGGTAAATAAGTTGAACAAATTAGGTAATGGAAAACACCCTAGCCTACTTGAAAATTAGAGAAAATGTGTTTATGGGTATTTTTTGAAATCTACCCAAACAACTAATGGAAAAGACTTATGTGCTTCAAGAACAAAAATTTTTCCTTAACTCGCATTTTAATAATCACTAAAGGTTTGAAGCCAAAGTTGGGATTCCTCCTTGGATGAAGATTGATGTTTCTTGTTAATTTATTTAAAAAATATTCCTTATTTGAATGCATTTTGTAATTGCTACTTTATATGAATGTGGCAATATTTCTAGCATAGCAGACAATACCAAGAAACGAATCAGTTTGATTACTTCAATTCTCCACTATCCAAGAAAATTCCAATTCTCTACCTGTTTGAGAAAATTGGAGAAGGAAAAGTTAAGAACTATTGAAGGGTATTTAGATACAAAAAAAACAATTGTTGTTTTTTTTTTTCATTTTCTATGCTCCATTTTCTAAAATGTAGGTTAGAAAATATGTTTAGTTGCTTATCAAATTAGAAAACAATTACAGACAGACATTAGGGGTGGCTTTACCGCCCCTAAAGAAGTACTAGCAGATTGTTAGCCATCACTAGTTTCCTTTTCACTAAGTCACTCGCTACCATCACTATGTTGTGACGATAATCTATCACAAACTAATCAATCACAAGTTTATGGACAACAGTGTTTCATTGGCAAAGTAAAAATATTGTTAACCTAAAGACAGACACTAGTTTAGGATAAATGATTATCACAACTTAAAGACAGCTAACCTTGTCAACCTAGAGATGATGTGTCATCACTAACTAGAGACAAATTGTCATCATTAATTAGAGACAACATGTCATCACTGGTTGGAGATGGCAAACTGTCACTAGTTAAAGAAAACTAGCAATCACTAGATTTTACTATAGCTGCTGCTAACTAGTGACAGCAAGTTGTCCCAATCTCTTGAAACTTACAAATAGTTGTGCTGTCATTAATGCTTTCATTTGTTCCTTATTGAATATTTGTATTCCAATATTTCCTACAATCTATTCATTACCAAAAATGCAATAGTGAAGAGACTGATGCATCCACAAACACATACTAGATCAATAAAGTTGGTCAAACATCAAAGTAGTACACCATCAAAACTTGAATATATTGCTACATCCATCAAGATAAACACTAAATAACAAAACATGGCAAATAAAACTACTGATGTCCTGTAAGAGTGTTGTAACACATAGATATAACTAGACATAAGATAGACTAACTTCGATCAACACATGGACAGAAATACTTTTTAGTTTGGAGTAGAGAGTAGTGATACCTAATCCGCAAGTGGTGGTGTTGGCAGTGGACTCTTCTCTGGTGCTGTTAAATGCTAGCAAACTAGTCCTAATATCAGTGCTTCATTTGTGAAACATGGACGACAAGCTAGTCTTTATAATGGCGCTCCATCTAAGAAACATGGTTGGTAAGCTCATATAGTACAATGGTATAAACCCCCATTTGTACAAATGCACTTTCATTTCATCACATTCTCTAAATTGCATGTTTTTACACTTCCTACAAGGGCACCTAATACTTTCTCCACGCATGAAATAAGGATTACTATGAGCAAAATGGATGAACTCTTTTACCCCTAGAATCCAATCAACTAAAAATTGCTCTTGTGACCATAGATACCAAACAGCGTACATCCAACTCTGATCGGTTTCCATTTACCTAAGCTCATTACCAAGTACCACAAATTGATGAAATTATAACACCCAAATCCCTTAGAACACCACTTAAACTTTAAAAACAACAAGAAAGAATTTTAATTCTAACATTAAAACCCACATGAAATTGAACAAATGAAAGATTTTCAAACACTACTTTTGGGTGAAAACAATGACAATGAACAATTTTTTTACCTTTAAAGACCATCTATCTATGCCATATTATAGTTAAAAAAGGGATTTCGATGGATTTAAGAGGTTACGTTGGGTGAATTTGGTGATTGAAGTGGAATGGGCGAATGGGCAAAGCTGGTGAGCAGTAAATGAGGGGTGCCTGCTTCTGGAAAATTAACCAAAATGTGGGATAAGGTTGGTTTTAATGAATTTGGGAAGGTATATAGAGACGGCAAAGTTGTTGCTGCCCTTAAACCTACTAAATGAGAGCCAGCTTGTCACTAGAATGACCCAAGTACCAACAATAGAGCCTGTCATTAGCCTAGGCCCAGAAAACCTCAATCGCTACCTTGGATTAATTAAAGACAGACCTGTCTGTCGCTAGACTTGGCCAAGGTTAGACATAACCAAGCTTATCACTAGGGCATAGGCCAGACCAGTGACAACTTAACAAGACCCTAGATTCTAGGCAGATTTAGTGACAATCTAACTTATCACTATAGGTTAGCCAACTTTTCCGACAGTTTTGTCATCACTATTTGTGCCATTTTAGTGATAGTCCATTTGTCATTACATTTGTCTTCAACTAAGAATAGGCCGGTTGTTGCTACATACTTAAAGATTAGCGACGATTAGCCATCTTTACAACTTTTACCTACAGGTTGTTGTAGCTAAACATTGTCAAAAATTTAGCTACAACTTATTGTCACTAAGCTGAGACGATTTACAACAATCATAAATTTAGTCATCGCTAATTGCCTACTTTTCAATAGTGGTGTTGGCAGCCATCACAATCAAATTTCATTACCTATTTACGCATGGCTACTGGCACAGTAAATCAAGTTCCAAAGTTACAATGATCCCTTTAGCTTTAATTTGGTCAAAATTTCTCATATCCTAACAATTATGGTTCACCCCCAGTGACCTAAGTTAGGATTGGTTTGGTGTCTAAGCCGCCACAACGCCCAATTACATATAACTAATCAACATCTTAGTTTGATCCTAATCAAATCAAAGCATTTTTTTTCAGAGACAAATGGTTGTTATAAAGGTTGAGATCATGATCAAGAGAAAGAGAGGGGGGAAGAAGAGAAAGAGCGGTTGTGGGAAGGGGGCAGCAATAAAGGGAGCAAGATGGAGGAAAGAGGGAGGAGGGAGAGAAAGTTTTAGATAAATTTTTTAACATATATAAAACCACATTTTCGTTTTTCCTTCCTAACAAATATTTGTTAATTTTATTGTTTGGTCCTATAACCTTATGGAGAAGTTATTATTCTTTTGATTAAATGGAGAAGCTGGTTTGGCTGTGTTTTTCAAATAATTTTTTAATAAGAATGAAAGTTCATCATTTCATAAGAACTCTATAGATATCTCTAGTTAAAGGATTTGATCTGCTTTTTTTTTTTGGCCATGTTTTCCATGTTAGGATTTTAAAGTATAACTCAACCTTTTCATTATTGAAATATTTCTGTTGGATTTGTTCCAATCATTTAATTTAGAATTTTGATGATAACAAAATATTTATGAAGTACTAATGTGTTTATTTTAGTATGCAAGGTAATTAGACAAATTTTCATGCCTTTTGAATGATTTTTATTGTTTCTCAAGTAATTTGAAGTTTTTTAAGCCTTACTTGTAAAATAAGAAACCTTTTTAATGTAATAATCATTTAAGTTTTGAAGTTTGGAGGTTAAAAAATCTTGGAGGTGTAGTTTCAACATGGTGAAAACTTTTAACCTGTTGAAACTAGATCAATTTTTTGAACTTGAGACTATTTTGTTTCTGGACAAGAAAAAGAGTCAAGTGAAATTTGTTTAACAAGAAGAAAGCTTCAATCCAAGGCGGCTCGTGACTTTTCAATTAAAAAAAATTGAAAATTCATTTTAAAATTGTGTCACATCAAATTTTTACATGGGTTAGGTGATGACATCTCATTAATTAGTAATCTAGCTATTTAGAGATCAAACCTTGGGTGACGATATAAGACCGAAATTTCAATCTAGTGAAATTTTTTCACCCAAGTAAAAGTAGGCAACAATGACATTTTTCCTATTAATTTTGGTAGCAACAGTCACCTACTTTCTTGGAAACTTTTCTATCATTCATAATAGATCTTCAACATCTTTTTTGTCCTTCAAAGGAATATAAATACATAGAGAAACACTTTGGAAGTATCTCTTGGCCATTAGAAGTGATAATTCATCATCAAATCCAAGAGAAAGAGCTTGACTTGAGAAAATCATTAGTGTTCTTATACTTTCAATTGTATATCTAGAAAAAGTGCTATTGTGTGAGTTTGTGGTCTTGTAAACACTTCAAGTCTTAGAATTTTTTAAGTGTGAAGTGATTTCTAGTGAGTCTTCAAGAAAACTAGAGTGATTTCTAGTTAGCCTTAGAGAAAACTAGATATTGGTTAGATGTGAACCTTGAAAAAAAAAACCACTGTAATTTTGATTAAAAGATGGTGAAGAAACTCTCAAGTAGATAAGTTTAAGGAGAGGACGTAGACTCTAACTAGTACAGTTAAATCTCTATAAATCTCGGTGCATTTTTTCCTTAGCTCTTTATATTTTACTCATACTTACTTAGTTTGTTCTTGATTTTTAATTAAGTGAATTTGGTTGTAAAATTTGATTTTGCCAAAATTTTTTAAAACAACTAATATACCCCTCGTGCTTGTACTTGGCCAACAATTTTCTCTTCTTACAATCTATTTAAAATCTAATATATATTACAAAAGTATGATACACTTTAGGGTAAAAATGACTATTCACTTAACAGACTAAATAATGTTGTGACACGTGGTAGTTTAATTATTTATGATAAGAATTTGACATATGTTTATATTATCTTTCCAATTTTGCCCTTGAATTGA
This sequence comes from Aquilaria sinensis, assembly GCA_005392925.1. Classification (NCBI taxonomy): domain Eukaryota; kingdom Viridiplantae; phylum Streptophyta; class Magnoliopsida; order Malvales; family Thymelaeaceae; genus Aquilaria; species Aquilaria sinensis. Next base: position 88,673 of record SMDT01002718.1, on the reverse strand, counting down.
TTGGTCCACTTTCAATCCCCAAAACGCGTCCTTTCATCTATGCAATTAACTTCGGCCTTTTAGACTTGCCTTCTCGTGTGGTAAGAAAACAAGGCAATTGGATCTTGGTTTTTCAAATTCCATTTCGGTTTCCTCGATCAATCGATTTCAAGTTAATACCCTCCTTTAAACTCTCTAATCTAGGACCCATCTCTCTACTATAGCCTTGAGTTTCTTTCACCACTACTCTCATCGGCATCATGACAAAAGGGATGCGAAGTTTTTTCTTTACCTAGAATTTACTTGCATGTATTTGAAGGAAAGAGACTTGATTTCGTTATTATCTTTTAAGCTCCACATCTTTAATTTCTAATTTATCTTGGCATAGATCCAAGCAACAGAGTACAGAATGTGATAGAAAGTTTAGTCGCTATCAAGACCATGGAGACAAAAAGAAAAGTGAAAGTAGGTGATATGCTTTATGCAATTACAACTAGTAATGAAGTTCTTTTTTTGGTTTTTCCCCCCCTTTTTCTATTGAATTGATTTAATTGAATTGGATGGTTATTTTATACCCATGTCTATTTTGCCTTTTAGGCCATGTTTAATTTCCATAGATTAGGGCAATGTAGAGGATGAGTTGAATAGCTGCTTTAAAAGGTAAAGGAAAAATTCGATGTCAGCTTTAGAAGAGGCCAAGGGTGGGTCATCGGGGCAAAAGAGATGCTTCAATCAAAAGCGCCTAACATGTAGCTTTTCAATGATATGATCTTAATAAGATGTCTAAGGTATTTAATTTCTGATCTCCACCAACTTCCTTACTTTCATTTGTGTTTTTTCTCATGTTTTTTGTTTCTCCAATGTTGGAATTTTGAAGAGGACAAAACTAACTATTCTTTTTTACAATGTGGGAATTTTGTCACTTAACCATCAGGCGAAGTCTGGTGTTCCCTGAGCTTCTTACATGTATCGTGATCATGATGGTCCTTAGTACATTTTGTGTTTGTGTCTATGAGTACCTTACATGTTCTATATGTGCTGTTGTGATTTGTGGTTTTAGCTCAAGGCATTTTGTTGTTTGGCTGCTTTTTTGTTTAGTAGACATTTTTTTTGTAAGTCTGGACCATGTCCTTTCTTGGTTGTAGTCAATTATATTTCCTTCTTTCAAAAAAAAAAAAACATAAAACTGGACACTTCTTTTGCTCTTTCATGTAATTTTGATATACTACAGTTTTTGAGGGTTCTAGGATTGACAGAGTGAAGAGAAATGATTAAATATTCATGCTTTTAAATTACTTAATATTATTGTATTACTTAAGTTTATTTCATTTTTTTTGTATTTCACACAATGATAATAAAAATTTAAGAGTTTCACAAGATGAGAATGGGCAAGATTCCCCCAATTAGTGTTCAAGAGACTACATAATGTCCTAGTGTTGCATCACTTAGCCCTGATGATCTAATCAGTCTATAATGCTTTCAAATGCTCCAACTCTAATTGATGGATACTCATCTCTTACAATTTTTTTTTTTAAGTTCATTTGCAAGCTTACCCGAAAAATTCATGGGATGAGTACTTGGATGACCAAGCAAGCCCTCACATTAGATAACTCAACTTGGAGGTTTTGTGACATGATTAGCCAATTATCTTTTTGGATAAGTCTTAGTTCTGAGATTTTATAACTTGGTTTCATTTTAAAGGTCAAATTTTACAAATTTGTTCCTTTGTGTGGGATATAATATTCTTCTTTAGTTATGTTTAGTATCCTGAAGCTCTTTAATCCATCAAGTACTCAATTTACCTTTGGTCTTGATTGTCTAATTATTTTAGAAATTTTATTGCTGATTGAGTTGATTATTTTGAAAAGAAATTTAATGACAACACTACTAAACAAGTATCATAAGAGTGCAAAATTAAAATAACTGCTCACATGCATTAGAAGTCAAAAGAAAAGAAGAATTCAAATGCCTCTATCTTACTTCAAGGTATCTCAATAAATTTTGGCCCCTTTGGGATACTTCAAAGTTACAATAAAGAAGAGTAAAAATATGATGAATACTGGCATTGAATTGATGTTGCTAAAATTCTTTCTGTAGTGTACTGGCATTGGATCTACCGGTTAATCACCATGGGTATTTGGATATTCAAGTTTATATGTTTTGTTGTTCTTCCTCATTTCAATAGTGATAGTTGATAGTTTGTTTTTTTAGCTTGCATACTTAAATTTGTTTCTTCCCTGTTTGAAATGGAGATTGCTCCATGTCTTGGAAGGTTTCTTAACTTTGTAGAGAAGACAAAATTTGGGTTGCATATGTTTGGGTTTTTATTTGTGCCTAGAGTGGAAAGAAGGATGTACTTACAAGAATAGCATTAATTAATTAACTTATGTTGTTATTGGAGACATGTATTTTTTCTTTCTCTTGGTTTTTTCCTTTTTCATTGATGAAAGTCAACTAGATTTGAATTTTATGTTCTTTTCAATTACTTTTATTTTTTTTTATTTTTTATTCACTAAAGGATGAAGAGAACTAATATATGGGATAGGTGCTAGACTTCAAGAACTCAAAATTGTGCTCATCTCTGCTCATTGCTTAGCTGCTTTATGATCTTTGTTTTTATCTATGCATCGACAGTTTACTTGCAAGGATTTTAAGTTCCCAAGAAAATAAGAAGGCTTTTTTTCAAACACAGAACTTATACAAAATGCAGTTCTCCGGCCACTTATCTTTCTTTTCTTTCTCAATTTTTCGGCCTTCGTTGATTCCTAAATGAAGAGGCTGCTTGTGTATATATTGTATTTGTTGTCAGTTTTTGTTTATGTAAATACCCATGTATGTTTGTAGCTAACAAAAAAAAAATGTAGATAATAGTTTTTTTTAAGTTTGAACCATATTATTTTGTCATTTCCCAGTTCTTTTTGTACTAACTTTGTGCAAGTATAACCCATTAATTATAGTGAAAATCAAGACACAAAAAGGTATTAGAAATATTATACACATTGAGAAGCTGGGAGGGACACAGTAAGTGGATCAATGGCAAAATATTCAATAGCATATCATGTATTTAACGGGATATTGTCTAAAACAAATCAATTACCAATATATCTCAGATTTCGAGGAGTATTATACTTTTTTTTTTATTTTGTTACTTCTCTAAGCATTCAGATTTGACAAGTTGTCAGCTTATTGTTCAGTTACTAATTTCAACTATTCCCATTGTCATGCTGATAAGTTTTCATTTATAACTTATCTTCCAACTTGTATACCAATTTTTAGATATCATAGCATCTCCTTAAATCGGTCTAATGGTCTATCACATTTTTCTATTACAGAGTAGTCCATCTATGAATCTGTGTGTTGGTTAATTGGTTTATTGTTATGGTAGTTTGCCTAGAAATTTTAATTTTTTTTTTCTCTGAAGTAACTTCCTTTGCCATTTGGATAAACATTGTATCACTGTTTGATTTTGCACGATAGAACTTTTATGGAGCTTTTTTAGTGTTTCCATGGTTTGACTCTTGGTTTAGATAATTGTCCATTTGGCTTTGTTTCATTGCCTTAAGGTAAATGTATGAGTTTGGCTAAGACATCAAGGAGTTATTCCACCTCTTCCCATAATGAAAAGGGGCCACAAAACAAAAGTTTCTCCTCTTGTCAAGATTTTTCTAGAAGTTTCTTTTCACATTCGAGGTCTTACTTTCTTAGTCACTTTTTTAGCTATTCGAGATTCTAGTATGAAGCTTTCAAGATTTGAAACCCATAAAGAGCTAGAAATAGCAAAAGAAAGCACTTGGAAAAGCTTATAGTGCTTGGTGTTGTAGAATTTGAAGACTTTAGCCTTTATTCAATCAAAATTGATTCAATTTTTTTCTTCAGAATTATTTATTATGTATTCCCAACATGAGCAATTACAAGGTTTTCTATATTATTTGTTTTATTTTTAAGATGATTTATTAATATTATCGATATTTAGGCATTTGTTGTATAGCAATTTATTAAAAAACAATTGATATATATATTGATTTGAACTTAGACAACATAATGCTGAAAATATATGTGTAGCTAGGTACAAGTGGTGTTTATTATGTTCATCACAGAAAACAACACCAGTTTATTTTTACTTGTAAAATGTTGATTGTGGCGAATATCATTTGCATTAATTATTATATCATTTTTTGTTTTGAAGTCCTTGGTCTTGTGGTAATTTTAGGTATTTTTTAATAATATTTGTATAGCGCGCGCACACACACACACATATATATAATTTTATGGTACTCAATGTAACTTTGAATCCTATGACAATACTGGATATGTAAACTAGTTTATAGAATGCTGATGCATGTGAATTACATTAAGTCAAATGCCATATTTACTTTTGGCCGATTTCCATGAAAATGTTTATGACTGATTAGAAAATTATAGGGCTTTCATATTATACATAATGAATTTAATACTTAAAAACAGAGTGCGTTGCAACGAAAAAGGTAAAAGCGGTTTACAATCTAAATGGAAGAGGTATGAATAATGAAAAGGGTTACGTTAACAGCAAGCATGACTCACAACACCTGTGAGGTGGTAGATTTCATAGTCAGGTAGCATATTTAATAGAACCCTATTGAACTTACCATGCTTTTTCAAACATTTTGGGAATGGAGCGAGTACAAGTTTCAACCTTCAAACATTTCATATATGTAAATCTAAAACAATCGAGTAAGAAGAGACGGGAAACAAAATTACTTGAGACACACGCTATTAATGTCTGCACGCAGAGATAGGGGAAAATGATATTACCAGTAGCCAGTGTATGCTCAATAAATCAATCCAATGCATATGCACAAATGACGGGAAACGTGCCTGCAATAAAATGGAGATCTGCAACTTAAGGTTCTAACCCCATCCGCTTTCTCGTTTTACCCACAAACAAGTCTCGGGATTTGATCATGCCCGGAATACATCCGCTCATGGTCGTGAAAGGAAACTGTGCAACCGCATCTTTCCTTCCAAGTGAAACAATAGCCATTGCTGAACCGGGCTCGTAAGCAGCCAGTTTCCTTTTTTTTCCTCCAGCCATTAATAGCTTCAAGTTTTTGGCCACCACTGAGGCATGCTTTTGCGCTAGATATCCTTGCTTCAGTTCCTGGTATTACAATTCCAAAAGACAAAAAACAAAACAAAATCAGTGCCATTATAATGGCATGAAAGATCACAAACTTTCTACCTTTGAGGTTTTGTAAAGAGATTTCGAGAACAAGGTATGAAGCAAAAAATCCTCCGTCTAAAGCCCATGTTCAGAAAACATGTTTTCCTACAATCGCAAACCCGTATTCTTCTTCCTTCCATCTTTCCATCCTTCCAACCAAGTAGGGGATAACTGCTGCCGTAGTCTATAACATACAAACTATGTGGGAAAAGAACAGAGCACTAGACTAGTTGATCCTCTTCCAAGAAAAGGTAAAAAGTCTTTATATTGACCCTTTTTTAAAAGATATCTTCACATTGACCTAGAGACTGGTTCAGAAATTTATCCCCACAATACCTGGATCCTGCCATAAATCATATGGATTTAAATCCATGTACCATGGGATTGATATTTACCAGTATTATGGCAAACTATTTTAGCCTCACGCTCGAGAATATGAAAATGAAAAATCAAATTACTTTATGGTTGCTACAAATGACACTTTCAGCGTGCAATTTATCAGAATTATGCAATATGAAAATGCATACATGCTCTTTTTCTTTTATGGCAAACAATGCTGAAGCGACTCATATAATCTCCTTTAATAATTTGCAAGGAAATTCCAATCTCACAAGCAAATGACGAGTAGACATCTGAAGACTATTTTGACTAGACAAATTTTTAGTAACTCCAAAATGATTCCCCAAAGTACTTAATCAAAATGCAGAAAAATCATTTTCCTTCGCTCTGTATTAGCATAAGGTGTTGCATCCCTTTTCTGCAATAGTCTGGCTTACAGGAAAGCCGAGGGAAACTAAGACCAACATAAGACATACATAATCAACAGGGGCTATCAATTTTAGGACTGCTGCATGCTAAAACATCAGTAATTAATAATAGAGGTAAAATGCCATTAGAGGATGAATAGAAAAGATTCCAAAACTTTTTAGACAACCTCTTACCGGAACATCAGTTATATCTCCTACCGCAAAAATGTTCTTGTGCCCTTTGACCCTCAAATGCTCATCAACGTTCAATCTTCCAGATTTATCCAAACTATTCTTTAAGATAGTATCCCTGAGCCATTCTGATGCAAGTGGTTTCCCTGTGCATAGGAAATGGCAATCAGCTTTGATGCTCTCTCCAGCAGAGGTTTCATACAGTGGGGTTCCACTTTCATCTGCTGTTGGATTCAAACTGACAGATTGTTCCAGCTTCACTTCAACGTTCTTTGATCTCAACCAATCTAAAGTCTTGTTAGCAGCCTTCATTCCAATAAATTCGATCAACCTCGGTCCTCTATGCACTAGAGTAACCATTTTTTCTGGGAAATCGACAGCAACTTCACCAGCAAGCTCCACTCCAGTTGGACCACCTCCAACAATCAAGATAGACTGAGCAGATTTTATCTTCTGGTTTTCTGTCAAGACAGAGAAAAGATAGCAGAGTTAATTCAGGCACAACTTATTTTTACTGGAATATGCAGAACCAGTTTTAGCCTGAACTCAATCATGTTCTTTCATCAATGCAGTGGTATGCTGCTTAATCAAACAGGCAAATGTATATTTTGCCTGTTTTTTCTAAGCATAGTAAAAGAACACAATTAAACTAGCCATGTTCACAATTAGCATGAAGCATATTGCTTTAAACAGGACTATTGAGTCAGCCAGGGAGGTCAAAGTTCTTTTCTTTCACAACTGTGGGGGGTACAAGTCAACGCCACTGGCCTCTCCACTAACAGCAGCAATGGAGAAGAGAACACATGTCTAAAAAAGCAACAACATACACGATATTACCTGCTTGATACTGATCAAGCCTTTCTGCCCTTGTTTTTGGGACAGGATCTCTGTGACCTGTGGCAATGACAAGATAATCATAGGCAAAAAGACGTCCCTCTGCTGTCAACACTTCTGTCTCCGATATGTTAATTGCAGTAGAGGTAACAAGACGTCCATTAGTGAAGTAATCTCGATGGTCAATAAGCGATCTTTCGGCAAATGATGGCTCCACCATAGCCCTCAAACTTGCCCATGTTATCTCAAAATACTCCTTCCTGATTTCAGTTACTGCAAATTAGCTAAACTGGGAAAGATACTAAAGCAACTGCGCAAACCAAGAGGATAATCTAACTGGCCCCATTTATTTGCCAGGTGAAACATTCCATCTAGTATTCAGAATAACCAAACTTGCCCATGTTAACGTTTGCTCGCTCCCATGTCTTAAAAATGTTATATCCAACTTTGGAAAAACGTTGGCCAAAACATAAAAACTTTGAAAAGAAAACGGAGAAATAAGAATCAAATTTGAAGACAACCCTTTAAGGTGAACATAGTTTCCTTGTCACAGTCCAATTTAACTAGAATCTCCATGACTCTTAACTTCCATCTAATCTAACCTAAAACCGCTGAGGAGAAAGAAAAGAAAAGAACAACAGTTGGAAAACAACAACATGCGTGAAAATGGAAGGGCTTACGGATCGATGAGGACAAGGTCAGCATCGAATTGCAGGGACTTGGCAAGGAGAGAGCCAGCGACGCCACCGCCGATGATTACCACTCGTCTTCCCCGTCCTTCCGATTCCATTCCAGATCGAATGCTGGGAGGGCCCGAATGCTGGTGAAGGTTTTAAAGCGTTGAATCGTGCAATGGAGACCGGAATATGACTTGAAGAAGTTTCCATGGGAACCGGTAAGACGATTTCAATTTTCATGAAAAAGAATGGCAATGAGTGAGGTTGCGAAGAAATGTCAAAAGCAGTTCCTGGATTCGATTCGGGCCTGAGACGGGCTGCTTCAGGCATCGACCCATGAACAGAAGAAACGAACCTGTTCGTTGATTGTTTATATATTCCGGTCCAATTTCTGGATTAACAAATGCTCGTACTTATTTCATTGGGCTTACCTTCCGGAGCAAAGTTCCCTTCCGAAGTTCTCATTTTCTATTTTTTTTTTTATTCCTTAACATTACAAGTACAAGATTTAGGAGGCATTATAGGAAAGTCAGAGGAGAAATTGTTGTTGTTTAGAATCCGGAGAAATTCAACTGCAATTTTGCATCAATTATGTGTCTTGGCTGTAGGAGAATGTTTTGTCCACTCCTTGAACCCCAACCCTTTACTTACCCGCTGAGCAAAGCTGGAAGCACGGAACCATTTTCTATGTTCATATATTCTTTTTATCCCGGAGTACAGTAGCATATGAAGATTAAAGGTCAATTTATTTTAACTTAAGTTAATTGACTTATTTTTAATTATATATTTTTTTTTACCTGAAATTAATTTCATTTAAAAGCCAATATTATGTAGATGCAATAATCTATTTGAAAGTAAATTTTCAAGATGTCGTTAAATTTTTATGAATTTTTCTGTTTTAATGCCTTAAATTAAAAAAATTTATAAAAATTTATTAAGATTTCAAAAAATTTATTTTCAATGGATTATAAAAACTATATAATATTAAATTTTAATTAAAATTAGTTTTAAATAAAAAAGACATAAGAATAAAAATAAGTCATTTTGAAGTCAATTAACTTAAATTAAAACGAATTTGGTATAATCTTTTTTATATATTTCCAGCATTCAAGCTGAAACTTCTCCTAAACAAGTTTTTATTCATGTAACAAGACCTTAGATCGAACCCAGCATAATCATTTGTTTAAGTTGGCCGGAGATTTGAAGGTGATTCTCATGATAATACTCATAAATTTTATCCATTCAGTAGAGTCTTTAATTGCTTTCCAGACTGGATTTTTAATAAGAAAGAGTGGGAATTCCACTAAGCTCTGCTCTGGCATCAGGCACAGTACTGCCAATGTCTCATTCGGCAGGTTCTATTTATATTTTACATGAAACAAACAATATACTGTTTTAGGAAGAGGCACCTTATTATAGTTCCTGTTTGATATGTAAGTTTCTGTTGTTTTTTTGGCACGTGATCTGCTTCAACTGCTAGCCTTTGTCCAAAATTATACTTTTCTCATGCTATATATTAGTTACTTTTTTCCCTTAATTTTCTAATTTCTGCTATTATAAATCAATCATTGGTGCTTTTAAGAAATTGAGAGGGTTATTATTATTATTATTATTATTTTAAGTTTAAGAGGAGGTGAAAGTTAGCTCATTCTAAGATTAGGGTATGTCGCCGGTTTAATTAAGACTTACCGTGATACTTAAAATTGCCTATCAATAAATGATTGGTGGTAGAGTAGAGGGAAGCAAACCTATTTATTATTTTAAAGTGGGGTATAATGATTTTTATATTACAATTAATTAAGCCAACTCTCATCAACAGTAAGTAGTTTTGCTAATTAATGGTTATGATAGTTCGGATTAACCCACTCGCCTTAGTGATTTAATTAATTAATTCAAATCGCGTGATAAATGTCTTTTAAAACCCATTAAAATTAAGCCAGCTCTGGCGCTGATCTGTTGGAGCCATGTGATATTGAGAGAGGCAGTTGTACTTTTAAGTTATATATTTGTGCATATGCATGCAATTATATATAATAGATGCTTGGAAGCAAGTGGACTACCCACGTCTGGTGCTGCTGATACATTGCTTACACCAATAACATGGATCCTAACTTCAGATTCTAAGGGACTACTTCAAAACGAAGCAAGTTACGCGTCGTTGGAACCCTTTAAGGTTGTCTTCATTCTGGACTAACTAACGTAGTATTTAATACTTTATTTTGCTTTTTAGTGATTATTTAATTAATTTGTATATCAATTAAAATTCTACATTTAAAGAAGTCTAAAAATATTTATTTTAGAAAAAATTGAGTATTTTTTGAGAAATCTTCTTTTATTGGGGTGTTGATAAATATTCAATGGTCGGTTGAAAATGGGGCTAATATTAGAATATGAGAAGATTATTGGCCTAACTTCCCTCATTTAATTCTTAGAGAACACAGTGTCTTGGCGGCTCAACATGATCTACATTATGTCAAAAAATTACTATGTAATTATGGTAAGCAATGGAAGTAGTGGAATGAAGCATTAATTAAAAGGGTATTTGACTAGGAGGTGGCCAACAATATAATTAGCATTCTTCTGGGACAACATGGTGCCAATTCTAACAAGGTAATATAGAGCCATAGTTCCTCAGGCTGATCCAACACTTAATTAGGTTATGTGGTTAGGAAAAGTCAGCACAAGTTGCTTGACCTCTATACGTAGTTGGTTGTTGTGAGCAAAATTTTTCTAAAAGACTTTGGGTTTTATATATTCCTCAAAAGTTTAAAGTCTTTATCTGGAGATATACTCCGGATGCTCTCCCTATAGCAGTCAATCTTGCCAAAAAAGGAAGAACAATGGATCCTATCTATATCTAATGTAATTAGGAGGAAAAAAACATTATTGCACTTATTCCTCCATTGTGCTAGCTCTCAATTCATTTGGTAGTATACGCCCCTGAGACTTCTTGTGGTACATGTCACCTCCTTTAGCCAATTGTTAGTGTTTTGTCTTAATCCCTTTTAATCTTGGGCCAGGTGAATGTCAAGTATTTTGTTTTTACTCTCTAGAGTATTTGGATAGTTAGGAATGAAACTATTTTTAGGAGGTAACCTTTGGATCCAGGTGCCATTGTCTTTAACAGGGTCAATCTAATAGCCATGATGGAGATTACTCATAAGCAAACTAAGTTTATAACAAGAAATTGCTGTAATCCACCAACTCCACTTAGTTACACATAGGGCTCTAAAGAAAGCGGAGACAAGCCCATCATTTTTATAATTGATGGAGTTGGAAGTCTTCTAGCAACAAGATTGCCCTAACCTGGGTGTACAAATCTTCTAGTGGAAGCTTGATGCACCTTTCTAGTTATAGTTCTCATTACCAGTCCCCTCCCCCCCTGCAATTGAGTTGCAAGCCGTCTATGATGCTCTTTCCTTCACTTGTCTTCAATGGATGAGAAGATTACTATCTTGACAGATTGTGCTCAAGTTTTCCTTAGCATTTGAAATAGAGACTACATGGTAATAGAGTGTCAAGTGTTGGTGAATGACATCAAATCTCTAGGATTAAGTAGTGTATCTATTGTTGTTGTCCATCATCATGTAGTTTAGAGGCACACGACTCAGCAAGTGCCTCCATTTCTGTAATTTTTTGTCCTTTCCAAATTTTTTCAGCTTACCAAAAAGAAAAAGAGACTGATGGGATACTAAAAATAAGTAAAAGACATAGCAAGATATGATCCTGAAAGATCATGCGTACGTGCCGCTGAACCCTGGGCTTCTCCGCCTTGAAGCCACATCACATGGCTGCCTTGCTGTTACTTGTACACTTAATGGTAAAATATGTATTTTTTTAATTAAGTCGTATTAATTAATTTGCTCCTATAAGATACATAAATATAAAAGTTAGTCCGCCCAATAATATGTCTTATTCTATAGGTAAAAACTAATCAAATTGATGATTCTTCCATCCCATATACTTTGAAACATTTGATTTTTTCAAATAGTTTAACTTAAATTTATTCATATTATTATTTGTTAGAAAAATTTTAAATAAATATATATTTAAAAACCATAGGTCAATATTTATTATTTATATATAAAGATTTTTTTATTTATATACTAAAATATTGAAAATAAAAAATTATAGATTAATTATTGAATAGTGAATGTTACAAAGACTTTGGAATTGGTCCCTATAGCGTGACGGATCACGGACGCAACTGACGCATCCGTGCCATCTGATGCTATGGGTCTCACTGAGAGTCCACGTACCGGATGCTACAAATGTGTCCGTCGCATCCATAACCCCATCACGTTTGGATTTCCGATTTGGAATAGAGGAAATATATTTTAAGACACTAGAATGATACATCTTCAACAAGTTGTTCCCATACAAAATATTCTAAGATAAATTTAAAATATTTTATTTAAAGTGTTTGAGCTCCTTCTATCCAGATCGATTCATCTTTATTATTGTATTTAATAGTAAGGTGACATATTGTTTAGTTTGGTACTAAAAGTTGCATTCTACAGTTGTAACTTTAGCAAAAATATATCTCTCTAACTTTAGGGTAATAAGTTGAGAGATGCAAAAAGCTTTGAAGCCTTGCTCCATTGAGTAGAGGAAAAGAAAACGTAATATAGTAGTATCGTTTTTTGTGTTTCTGAGAGTAGCTAGCCTGGCCGAATCGAGTCAATAACAGACTAATAATTGTTTTCCGATCAATCGCCAATTGTATTTTTCTCTGTTTTCCCCCCTTGTGGTCAACTATACATCTGTGATTGTGTTTTTACTAGTAAATTCTTTAGAGTCCCGGATGTGCAGCTTATTAACAATCCGATTTATTTGTCAGCAGACAGCCCGTAATGCCATAACTTTTTTTTCTTTAAAAGGGAGAAGGTATAAAAATGTTGTCAATGTTAAATTGATAAAGGAATTTTGCTGTCAATATTTTTTGAAGGAAAATTGCTACTAATGTTAATTGTGAGTAATTTTGCCATTGCGCGTTAAAATTGATTGTGTGGCAAATATGAAAAAATGAAAAAAAAAATGGTTTCAGGTTTTCTCTTTCTAAAGCCCTAATTCCTAAATTTCTGAATATATCATTTTCACCATCTATTCACCATTTTCATAATCTTCCTTGAAATTAGGCTAGGTGTTTCAAGCATCTTGAGATTTATGAGGCTGTGAATTAATCAGTAAAGTTCATGAGGTAGGCTGCTAGTTCAAATGGTGGATGAGAGGATTCTGAATATAAGGTTAAGGAAGATGAAGAGAACGGTGATGGCGACAGGAGTGAAAAATGAATGAACTGCTCGAACTTGGCTCGAGTTTGACTCAATTTAAAGCTAGTTCCTAACTCATTTTAACTATTACCAAGTCAAGCCTATACAAATTTTTAAACTCGATATAAAATTCAAAAGATGCTCGATTTACTTACTAATTGACTTTGCTCGACTCTAATTTATCTTTGCCCCTTAATTTAAACAAACAATTCTAGCTCAACACAAGCTCGAATAAATGAAAGTTTATTCATAATTCGTTTATATTCTTTTCAATCAAATATGAACAAAATATCAAGTTGGATAGATATTTTAAGTCAAACAAGATCAACCTACCGTTCACTTTGGTTTAGTTCATTTTCAGCCCTAGACGGTGACAATGGTAATATTGGACATGGAGAAGAAGATGAGGTCAACGACAAGTAACTAGATTAGCGATAAGAGAGCCCTTGGCCCAGCTAAGATTATGTCCATTAGAGAAAATAGTCAAAATAGCATATTTGCAAAGTTGGGAATCTAGGTGCTAAGGACCAAACTATTAGCGGCAGTTTGAAAATTTTATCTATTTTGCTAGTTATTGATATGATCTTGATATTTTGAGAGTATGACACAAAATATTTTCATTTTGAACGATATATTCTTATATTAGACAACCATTACACGTTTGATGGCTATATCGCTCTTTTTTTTTTTCACAATTTTGGTTATAAAATTGCTAGTAACAAGTAACCTCAGTGGTACTTTTGCATTAAAAAATTCATGGCATAATCGCTCCATTGATCTAACATTAGAATACAATTGTAACAGAATTACAATTCTAGACTTTTTCATAAAAAGTTTCTCCATAACTAATAAATTACAATGAAAATAAAAAAAATAAGTAAGTAAACCAGAAACTTTACAACGAATAAACGCATCTTAAAAGGTAAAGCACTGAAGTTTCGCTGAATAGATGCAACAATTGGATGGATTCAAATTAACTGATTTGATATTTAATTACTAGATGTTTATAGTAACAAATAGATTTTCCCGACCTAATTACTTTTATATTTGCTTGAAATTGTGTCGTTCTATCATTATATATATGCAGCAAATTTTATTGGAGAACACTTATCAAGGTTATAGTAATTAAGTACGAAATTGTACAAACTTAACTGAATAACACTTCAAAATGTTGTAAATTAACCACGCAAAAAGAAAATGCCAAAATTAGCCTTAACAAATGAATGACGGGAGTTTTTCTTTCTTCCTTTGTTTTTTTTTTTTTTTTGACGGGTGACCGGAGGTATCTTTTAAGGTACATTTTAGATGGCGTAAAATAAGAAAAATAGAAATTTCGCATGGGTGAGGAAATCATGTTACGCCTTTTTAGGTAGAATTGTAATTTTGTTTATCCCGTTGTGTTCAGTTCATAGAGGTGGCTAATGGGCCGACCCGTTAGGATTTGGATCTAGGCTTGGCCCACCTCAAGCGGATTGGTCCGGTGTCGATCCATACTGAAGAGAGTTTTCCTGGTTTCAGCAAAAAATGTTAAAACATGTTTGGAAACATTATTTGATTGTAATTTGATTAAGAGTAGTCATTCGATCAACCTGATCCATGCGATATACACATACATTCACAGTATTTATAAAATTGTCACCGCGCTTTTAACAACACAAATAGAAAAATGAATACCACCCATACAATAAGATCATCGCATCTTAAACAGCATATCTTACGAAATGAATACTATTGTTGTGGTAAGTCCAATTCACCCTTACCTTGGACTCATTATCGACCTCGTAACCGAAGAAATTGATGGAGTATGACATCCTTTACTGTTCTATTCTTACAAATATGGTGTTCTATAAAATATTATTAATTTTGGAGGAAATGATGTTCATAAATAATATTCTTTGAATCAGCATATGAAATGTTATTCCTTTTAGACAAATATGTTGTTCGCTTCAGACAAATGTGTTGTTCTATAAAGTGTTGTTCTCTTCAGATAAATGTATTGTTCACTTCAAATAAATGTACTATTCTATAAAATGTTGTTCTCTTCAGACAAATATATTGTTCAATGTATAGTGACAGTTTCATAAATATCACAAAATTATAGGTGTAACACGTGGGCCAGGTGTATTTTAGCGTAAGCCTTAGATTAAATATATTTTTATTTGAGGAAAAACACCACCGCCAATGTAAATTTTATTAATGAAAAAATTAAACGGCACTTACACCTAATCCGTTTTAACTTAAGTCAATTAACTACAAAATGACTTATTTTTATTCTTACAACTTTTTTATATGAAACTAATTTTAATTAAATCCAATATCATGTAGCTACAATAATCCATTGAAAAAAAAATTTTTATAATTTTTCTAAATTTTATGAATTTTTTTTGTTTAAGGCATTAAAAAATAAAAATTCATAAAAATTTATCAATATCATGAAAATTTATTTTCAAATAGATTATTGTATCTATATAATATTGAATTTCAAATAAAATTAAGTTCAGGAAAAAAATATGTAAAATTAAAAATAAGTCAGTTGACTTAAGTTAAAACGAAATGTGCCTTACCTTGAAAATAGAAAAAAAAAAAAAGGGAAAGTAAAACCAAAGATTTTACAATTTTTCAAGTAAAAATATTTTAATTTTATTAAAAATTTTTAATTTTTATTTGGGTAGATTTTTGTTAATAATTTTTTACATTTTTCAAATTTAGAAAATAAGAAAGCTAAAAAATATATGTTTTTGGAAAAAATAAAAATTAAAAATATTTTAAACATCTTAAAGAATGATTAAAAGTTTCAAAGAATAAAAAATATCTCAAAATAAATATTTTTAGTCATTAAAAAGTAATCTTCACTGAACTCATCTAGAATAAGAAACTTATTAATGAGTTTGAAAATTTTTAAAATAATAAATAAGACAATAGTTTCCCTAAATTGGAAAAGAATAATATTAATGGGACCTATTGAATAATAACCAATTTTGTATACTAGATGCACTCTAGGCTAGGCATGTATAGCAATAATTTAAATGATGCAACAAAGTATAATTTTTTATCATTCAATGCATAACAAGAAAAAATATTGTACCTTTTTTAAAAAAATTGAACAAAAAAGAAGATTTGTTCTTTTCAATGCAAAAGAATGGATGATCAATTTTGTAAAGCATTTGGAAGAAAATATTGTGATTTTTTTTTTGATATTTTCCCAAAAAGTTTAGAAATGCCAACATAAGAAAAAAATGAGGAAAATGCTACTTTTAATACTAAATTTTTTACAACTTTTCTATTTAAATCCTAAAATTTCTCTTTTTTTTTTTTTTCAATTTTAGAACGTTGCCAACAGTCACTTGAAAAAATAACCATTTTGGCACACTCCTTTCCTACAGAAAAAATCCTACAGATAAATAAAGGTGTGAGCTAGCTAGTATTTTGAAGATTAAAAACATAAAATTATAGTGCTTGGGCTAGTGCTAATGGTAAAGCCCTAGTCGAAGCTCGTCCTATTGAAGTTGCTGTAATCCTAGTAGGGTTTAGGATCAACAACACTGGTACATTGAAGAATAACAAGTTTCTTTTCTTCTCTAGGTATGACCTAATCTAATCTCTTTTAGCATTTCATAAAACTGTTTTCCTTTAGTTGTGTTTACGACTTTATAGTTTAGGCATTTTATCAAACATTTTGTAAGTATACGAAATCGACAGAGGAACTGATACAACTTGTGCAGTTTGAAAATGCTCTATTTCAACAATTTAGGGATTAAAAAAAACACCATAAGAAAATACCCTATAAATCTTAAGACCTAGCAATTCACTTGGAAACCAAACATGGATATGTAACCACCAAACCAATCAAGCCCTTGTGGTTAGTTTGGGTGATAAGATCTATCATTGCATTTGATTGATTTGAAAGTTTTATGTCCCAATCAGAAACAACTTTGATCAATAGCTCCAAAAGCTTTCAATACAACAAGTGACTTGTACAAATTGGTAAGCCAAGCCTGTGAAACAATGGTTTGTTGCAAAGAACAAATTGGAGCTAAACTAGGATCTGAGCAGGCTAGTAGAATGTTTTAGGGAAAGCGGTGAAGGTGAAGATAAGAATGCCAGGTGGTCAGATGAGGATGGTGGTTTTGGTGTAAATGATGGTGACATTGTCCAATAATTTACCTTGTTAAGAGACCCCAAATTTTATTAATTTACATTTTTATGTTCATATATTGCAACAAAGTTAATTAGGTGACAAAATTGGTGGAGGCCTTTTTTTTTTTCAAATGACCAATGTCACATGCAATTGTAACTCAGCATGAAGAGCTGCTCATCTTCAACATTGAGAAACATTGTTCTCAAAGGGTAAATTTTGGTTTAAGCTCCCAAAATTGGGTAGGGCTTACTGTGGTAACAAAAGCACTAATGAAGGTGATGAATTAGTGGGTAAACTGTATATTTTCTAAATAGAAAGGGCAAAGTGTATTTTTCACCGAATGTTAGGGGGGTCCTTGTACTTTTTCCTTAAAAATTTTCAAATTGATGAGTCAATTGTTAGAAATGAAAGCTTGATAATGAGAATAGCAAAATATGGTATCTAAGTGACTTATTTCTTCATTTTTAGATTTTTCTGGCCTCACGACATCTTGAACTAAGTTGCTTGTTTTAGTATAGATTAGGTTCTTCTGACACCTACTTCTGCTACTGCTACATATACTGTTAAATTTGTTGAGCATTGTGTAAGTTGTGGAATATTTGTAATATGCATAGTGTTATTATAAATGAAAACTAAAGAAACAATTCAGTTTGGATACAAAAATTTGTTGCAATGTGTCATGCATATACAATTTGTATTGTTTATATGCATGTTTGTTATAGTTCTATTTTATGGCCACTCCTAAATTTAGGATAGTATTACTGTTACATTCTTAAAATTTGGAAATCTATAAACATTTTCATGTTTTCTAATATAACCACCAATAAGTTTTATGGGAAATAGATTGGTGAAAAAAACCTTTCTATTAAATATCCAAGACTTTATAGGCTAGCTTTATATGGTGAATCAAAGATATATGAGATAGGGAGGTGGACAAATGATGTCTAGAATTGGTGTTGTGAGTGGTATTGACCTCTTAGGAGAAGATAGGTTTTTGAGCTAATTGATCTATGCTTTGCTGAATTTTGTCATAATTAGTAGGTATTCACAAGAAACGTTAAGTTAGAAATTGTGCAACAATTTGATATACTCTGTCAAAAGCCTTGCATTGTTAATAGTTCAAAGAATGAAAACACCTTACTTCTAGCTCATGGCTTCAAATGGAATAGTGTCCACAAAGGTGAACTTCCTTGTTTGGTAGGTCATGCAGAACAAGATCGCAACACATGTTAATCTTAGCAAAGAGGTCTATATCAACAACCCATTATATGTCTGGTGTACTGCTTGGAGCAAGAGGATTATGATCATTTGTTTCTTCAATATTACAACACCAAACAAATTTGGACCTCAGTATATTCTTGAAGGGGATGTTAATATATAAGGTTGGATAATATCATATAGTTGTTCAATTGTCCATCTTCATCTAGATCAACTAACTAGAAAAGAGCTTAAGATGTCTCAGTCAAGGCAACTCTATGGATGTTATGGACAACAAAGAATAAACTTGTCTTCAACAACAAGCAACACAGAATACTAGAAGTCTTCTCCTTAATTTAACTCGCTTTCCTATTTTTAGTTGTCAAAAAGAATTATTCTAATCATTTGCTTCTTCAATGCTACAACACCAAGCAAATCTGAACCTCAGTATATTCTTGGAAGGGATGTTAATATACAAGGTTGGAAATATCACATAGTTGTTTAATTGTCCATCTTCATCTAGATCAACTAACTGGAAAAGAGCTTGGGATATCTCAGTTAAGGCAACTCTATGGATGTTATGGACAACAAAGAATAAGCTTGTCTTCAACAGCAAACAACCCAGAATATTGGAAATCTTCTCCTTAATTCAACATGTTTTCCCATTTCTAGTTGTAAAAAAGAATTAGTAGATCATTCCCATTATTAGTGGATTAGTGTACTAATATCCCTAATAATTTACATCTTAGCCTTCTACTCTATGAAAATGAGCACTAATTGTTCTATGAATTAGTCTTATTGGAAAATATGACCCTAAATAACTCTTGTAATGATCCAGCTCCTTGCTGGGGGTAATTAATAAAAGTCTGATTTACTGATAATAAAACAATAATTTTTGCAATTCTTATTTAAAGTCCCTAGTAATTATGTTCCAATAGTTTCAAGTGGTCTATTAGTTTTTTGCAACTAATTGGTATTTTAAAAAATTATTTTACATTTATAAAGAAAAAAATTGATATTTTAATTATTAACTATAAAAGAATTGGATATATTGAAATTATTGTAAACAACTATCATATAGTTTAAATCATAATTTTAAAAATTATTGTTGGACAATTTAAAAAAAAAGTAAAAATGGTATATTTTCAAAAAGTAAAATTTCAAACCTAAGTATGAATATAATATGATCAAGGGTAACTATGAATCACCATAAATAATAAAAATATTACTATATAATTTATGATTTTGATTGCCATGTGCCAATTATATTATTATACTTCATAAGTTTTACAAGGCCCTTTTCAATTCTCGGACAATTTGAAAATTTCCATGTTTTTAATGTATTTTTATATCATAAATAAAATTTACTTCCTTCCCCCAAAAAAGATGCTACGCATTCTATTCTGGGTTGTTCCAAAACTCTGTAACATTTAATAAATAATTTTACCATTTACCATTTAAACTATTGTTTTAATGTCAATTTTCTCTATATTTCTTCATTTACATGTAAAAATAACATAGATTTTTTCTCTTTCTTAATTTTTGTATCAAATTCTAATGTTTTATCCCAAAATAGATGAAGTGAGTTTTAATTTTAATTTTATAAAAAGGAATACATAATATTAAAAAAGTTTGGGCCATTCAAAAGAGTGGCTAAAGGACAGGGGCGATACCACTTAGTGCCGAGCAAAGGTAATTGTCCCCACTTAAGTTTGGAAGAACTATACATTTTAGGTATAAGTTTATGATAATTGAGCATTTTGATCCCATAATTATTTAGAATATGTAGCTATTTACCCTCACCATCTTTTATATATATAGCTCTTGCCCCACTAAAGAAATTTTCTGGTTCCACCCTTGCTAAAGAACGTGGGTTTAGGTTATGAGTTTGACTCAAACTTCCACTTCTTCATAGAAATGCCATTGACTGCTGACATGGGTATTTTCCAAGTCTCAAGAAAACATGACAATTTTTCTATTTCTTTTAGATATATAGTACCTTATAACTTTACACTTTATAAAAATGTTTCAAAGTATAAAAAATTTTTAAAAAAAGAAACAAGAGTAATGTATGATAAGTAAGGGAGAGTAATCAACCCGATCAATTATATAATTCTAAACAAAAGAACAAACGAAAAATTAAAAAAAAAAACAAAAAGTAGTGGAGAAATAAAAATGGGGTAATATAATTTAGAATCATATTCATAAGAGATCCACCTGTACCTGTCAGCGTAGAATGATGCAGACCCACAAACGCCTCAGCCGTACATTTTGATATGGAAGAGTAATGGAGCGAAATTGTGAAAAAAGCGTACATAAAAGATGGTGCTATAACTTGGGAGAGTGTATTTCTTTTAAGTATTTATTGAGTATTTTTTTCTGCATTTATTTATTTGTTTACAGTGGCTAATTTTACATCATCTAAAAGTATGCTGACTGAAGCAATTTCAAATGAGTATTTCGATATGCAAAATTTTTTATTAAACACTCAACTTCTAATTTAAGTTGCACTTTTCCCCCAGACTAATTCACCTCAATGTATTTTAAGGATATTAAAATAATTAAATATTTGAATAAGAAATATTTTTAGATGAGCCTTGTATTTGGAGATAAGCCTGTATGAAATTACTCCTGCGTTATTTATTTTTATATTTGGAAAACTTACAGAAATCTTCCGTGGTACACCCTAACCTACATTTGCTCCCTAGCATATTAAGAAACCTATAGTTTGCCCCATGGATCCTAACCTTGGTCAGTTTGTCTGTTTAGCTAATGGGCTCAAATACTGTTAGTACCCATTAACTTTTAAGAATTAGACAAATCAACCCCATTCTCCAATTTCCCAGTCAACCTCCACCCTGATGTTGTTCCTATTTTCTTGGGCGTCTACCATCCCGTCATCGGCGATTTCGACTTCTTCGCCGATAAGAAAACTAATGCAAACGCAAATCAAGGAACAGTGATGGGGCTACTTTGCGATATGGATTTCATAAGCATTTCGGGAGATGATCTACTTCACCATCTTTACTTAAGTCTTCTTCTTCTCCAGCCACGACTTTTGGATCGCCTGCCTCACCTTTAGCAGCACCCGATCCAACGCCATATGCTTCGCCGCTTCATCTAGCTACTTCTTATTCACTGCTAGTGTCACTACCTTCTTGTTCAACCTAGCGTCAGCGATCGTCTCAATGATGGCGCCTGCTCGGAGCACTTTTTTCACATCTTCGGGTTGGGCATCTCCTACGCCTAGGGATGGCAGTGGGTAGGGTGATCACAACTCGCAAATACGTAGCCGATGAGTTGCGTATATTTTGTGAAAATTGCATCCGTCTACCCGTTATGGATTTTGATTTTACCCTATAGGTAAACTCGTCATACCTGCTACAAGTTTTCTTTGTCTGTCAATGACTTAATTGTAACTTTTGAAAATAATAAACTAATATGAGAAAAAAAAGTAACTCAAGCGATCAAAGTGTAATTGACCAAACAAAATAAACATAAACATATAATAATACAACCCAGACCCTACTTTTTACCACACTATTGCCAGTCCTATTTCTTCTTCATGTGCTGTCCTCTTTCATCTTCATTTCTTTCTTCTTCCATTTGGCTATCAATAATCTTTCGACCCACCAGGCATCCCATCCCATCCCATCAAGCAGATTATTAGGTATTTTGGTGGGAAGCATGACTCGCCTATCTCGTTCCTATTTATTGAAGATTCTTGACTTTGGATTCTGAAATCCGGAAGGGATTACAAGCTAGCTCAACATTCTGCTCATTTTCAATTATTTGATCGGCTTGAGATTTTTTAAGTTTTTGCTTGGGGTTGTTTTTCGTGCCAATCTTTTTCTCAACCTTTAGATTTACTTCAGAAATCTTTTCCAAGGTTTTTGTTCATTTGGCTTTTAATGGTGTCATAGCCAATTGGTGTCTGAAAAATAATGGTGTGTGTCTTCATGGATAATATGTGGGCAACCCGTGACCTGCGGGTGGCGGATGTGGGTATAATTTTTTGCCCGTCATCCTTGGCGGGCAGGCAATGGCAGGCAGGCAATGGATATGGCAAATTTACACCCGATCCCCCCAGTTGCCATCCCTACCTGCGCCCCTCGGCTTTGACTTGTGTAGCACCACTGGCCCTAGTCTTCCACGATTCATCAGGTGGGTGGAGGAGAGAGAGAGAGAGGTCGAACCTGGAGAAGTGAACATGAATGAGGTGATGGCTAATTTGTTAGATGTAAAAGTTTAGGGGTCATAATTTACGAGTTGAGAATTCTAGGGAAAAATCTATGTTTTACTTAGTTTTTTGTTCAACAGACAATCATGATGGTCAAGATTCAGGAGAAAAACTGTAGGTTTTTAAATATGCAGGGAGTTATGTGTCGGTTAGGGTAAACCATGGGGTTTCTGTAAGTTTTCCTTTATATTTGTGTACATGAGAGGAAGACGAAAAGGGGAAGGCAGAATAAATTTTAGACTTCTTGATACCAAGTACAAGTTTTAATAATTACTTCAGTTCTTGATTGTTCTGCACCATTTGTTTCTATTAAATTTGGACAATTAACTAGTCATTACTTTTTTTTAATATGTAGGATAGGGGAGCGAAGGATTTAACCTTGAATCATTTTATTTATTTATTTATTTTTTAAAATTATGCGCTTGGTTTGATTTAGGCAATATTAGAATGAAGTACAATGGTTAACTAATCCTGCAAAGAATCAGCATAATAAACTCATTTCGCTAGCAAACAAGAAGTACAAGTAGGTTGATAAGCAACCATTTTACACTTTCTATTCGTATGATAAAAAACAACTGCAATGAACTCTGAAACTGAAGATAAGATGTCATCTAGAATAACTATAAATAAGAAATTAAACTTTAACTGACCGAAATGAATGGTTGAAATCAAAATTTGAGAATTTGACTTAATAATAACATATTGCCAACTTATGTTACATACTTTAAGTAGAGTATGAAAAGTTGTAAGGGCCTCCATGCAGTCTTTCAGAATACTTTATAAAAGTGTAATTCCTAAGAAATGAGTAATAAAACATTACCATTATGGTCACAAACTATAATTTGTACCCTAATAAAAGCATGTGATTGAAAAACAACATCATTTACATTGAGTTCGACAAAACTTGCAATTGGAGTTTTCCATCTCAACTTATCACCCAATTTCGGCTTTACCTGGTTTGTCTATGTACCTTGAATCTCCTGATGATAACTATAAGCTTTACCCATTCGGTCAGGACTTTAATTGTCACTGTGTTGACTTTATTGTCATATAAGTAAGAGTACTAAAAATATACAAAGAAGATAATTGTATAAATATGTGTTAATATGAACTTACATAAACTAATGTACGAACCTACTGTTTATATCCTGAGTATTGTTTGAATATGAACATCATTTATTAAAGTGACATGTCTCATAATTATCTAGACATTAAATACAAACCTAAAGCTAATTAATGAGAATAAGGTGTAAAAGTAATATAAAAGAAAGTTTTCAAAATGCACGCGAAATAGAGTAATAGACAATATTATGAAGAAATTTATTACTAGTAATCCAGACAGGTTAACAACTAACCACAATAGTTAGTTAGAAGAACCATTACAAACAAACAACCACATTCTGATCTTTTCCTCTCCCCTGGGAAAATACTCTCCTTTATTTTAAATTCTGCAACAGTAGAGTGAGCGAGAAAGTTGGAGAAAAGAAGAGAAGAACCGGCGACTCAGAAAGAAATTTTCAATGATTCGCCTCGGTCTTCCTTCGCATTGCCTCGGTAATAGATTCGAAGCTATTGTCTGAGAGTGAAGAGCACAATGGCTTGATTTCGGAGGGAGATCGGTATTTGTTTTCGATTTGATTCGAAGGGTCGAATGGAGTCCAGAATGGATCAGTACGAGATCATGGAGCAGATCGGCCGCGGTGCTTTCGGCGCCGCCATTCTGGTCCACCACAAAGCTGAAAAGAGAAAGTACTGCTGCCTCACTCCCTCTCTCGCCTCTGCATTTTCTTTCAAGTATTTCTTGATTTGGTTATTTAACTTGGTTCTATGTGATTTATAGGTATGTGTTGAAGAAGATCAGATTGGCGAGGCAGACGGAGCGCTGCAGAAGATCTGCACATCAAGAGGTAAGTTTCGGCGTCGGTTTGATTAATTTGATTATGTTTTGGATAGAATAGGATTTTTTTTTTAACTTATTCGTGGAATTTGCTTTCTGTTAAATGGCATAGATGGCTCTTATTGCGCGAATTAAGCATCCTTACATTGTTGAATTCAAGGAAGCTTGGGTTGAGAAAGTAAGAATTAGCAACTAATTCGAGCTTCTTCCGGAAGTACCATCTGTTTTTTTTTTTCCTTCTTAAGTTATTCACATGATAAGTGATTGCCATCTGTATATTCTAGGGCTGCTACGTTTGTATTGTCACTGGATACTGTGAAGGTGGAGACATGTGAGTTTGTAGTCTCGAACAGTATTTTTTTGCAATTAATGAAGCTTTCATTCTATGCCATTGCAGCTGATATATCTTGTTATCTTCTGAATATTTGTGTTTTCAGGGCTGAATTGATGAAAAAGTCAAATGGGGTCTATTTCCCAGAGGAGGTAATCTAATTCCTGTGATTTCCCATCCTTTTAACAGTTTGTTGGTTAGGAATTCAGCTTTTTACTGCTTGTAAGTTGTAATTCAAGTCGTGAATTGTTCAAATTGAACAGAAACTCTGCAAGTGGTTTGCTCAGCTACTTTTGGCAGTCGAATATCTGCATTCTAATTTTGTTCTGCATCGTGACCTGAAAGTAGGTATCTTAAAAACCTTGTGTTTTTCTCCCTTTACTTTTTCTTTTTGTGTGTCTATGTGTGTGTTTTTTGTGTGTTTTTTTTTTTTTTTCCAAATTTCAGTTTAGCATTTTGTTGGCTGATTCTTTTATACATTTTACATGCGCAGTGTTCAAACATTTTTCTGACTAAAGATCAAGATGTTCGCTTGGGTGAGTTTGTCTTTAGCACATTTTCTTGGTTATCCAGAACCGGATTTATGCCTTTGATTTCACTGATGTTTTTAACTAATGAGGTTCCTAAGTCCTTTTGTCTTTGTCTATGTTGGTTGCAGGGGATTTTGGGCTTGCCAAAACACTGAAGGCAGATGACTTGGCTTCCTCGGTGAGTATCAGAAAAGGGAATAACAGGCTTACTAATAAGATTTCTGCTTCTAATGTTTCTCTTTTACTATCTTTGTTGAATGAAGTTTCTCTTTTCTGGCTGCTTTTACTTGTTAACCATACTGAGGGAGCATTTTGGTAACGGGAATCAACTTTTTCCATCTCTAATCTCAAGACTAGCGTATGGACTAGTATTTACCCCTAAAGATGTCAGGGCAATCTCAAACAAATACCTGGAATATTAGAGCTGATTAGATGGCTGCCCTCCATTAGTTTGGTGAACATACAACTTGAACTACTATGTCCAGGTCAATGCTAGAGAGTTATGTTAAGTGTACGTGTATTAGGTTGATGATTAAATTACAGCTCTCATTCCTAATCATAATTTTCATGAAGGATAAATGCTCCAAATATGTGTGCAAGACAGGTTGCTTAATGGATCTTAGGTTATGCTTACAAGTGTAAGTTTTCAACTTGAGCAATTAACTTTCTGGAAAAGCTAAACTTGCAATAGGATTATGCATGTATGCAGTCAGAAGCTAGGAACTATTTTACCGCTTGACATTAGTGCTAAATCACATGAAAGTGAGTAGTATATATTGTTAAAAGCACTGGTCTTGACTAAGCAAAGTATGAGGTGGTTGAATTGAACTGTACATATGAATCAAATACATCATGGGCATGGTAAGTACTGTTTTCATATGATATGATATGAACACATGGACTATCTATGTGATATTTGCATCTCTTCTTCATTGTGAAAAATGATGCAACTGTTTTCCCTGATGTGACAATTACTTTATTTGGGCCATCTTCCAGGTGGTTGGAACTCCAAATTACATGTGCCCTGAACTGCTTGCGGACATCCCTTATGGTTTTAAGTCGGACATCTGGTCTCTTGGTAAGTTGGATACCTGTACTTCTACTTCCTTATTTTTTATTTTTTACTTAAATTTGTTTCTGTTGAACAGGCTGCTGTATGTATGAAATGGCTGCTCATCGTCCTGCTTTCAAAGCTTTTGTAAGTTTAGTAGTTCTTATGTGGTTGAAATCCTATTCCGTGCTTGCAATGATGCTGTCAGAGTACTTGACCATACATCAAAGTGCATTTATAGTTCTTTCTTAATTTTTGGATAAGAAAAAGATACTCTTAAAACGAAAAAATTGCTATCAGGAACAAGAGCAACTCAATGGATGGCAGCAAAATTCAGCTGAATCATGGCTGAAACTACACCGCAAAGCTTCTAAAACATTTATTGTGAATGCATAGCTTACATCCCGTATTTGTTGTGGAAGTTTTTGAGTTATGCTTGTTCTTTTGTAGAATGTTATTAATATGCAGCAACCTCTCAAATGCCCATAACAGTGACTTTTTTCTACTAAAAATTTGCTTTAATATTTCAAATTGTGCACTGCTTCATTTGGTTGTATCATGCTCTTCTATAGCTTTTATGCAAATTTTTTATGGTTCTCTTTTTCTTATTTGTGTGAATCACAGCTTTCACATCATGATACGTTTAACTAATCTTACAACATGTATTATTCTAGGATATGGCAGGTTTGATAGGCAAGATAAATCGTTCTTCCATTGGCCCTTTGCCTCCATGCTATTCTCCCTCATTGTAAGTATATACTGTTGTGGTGCTGACTATTGAGTTGATAATAAATCAACCATAATGTGTCTTATATTGTGTAATGTGTTTGCTGCATTTCATTAGTTTTTTGTCTGTGATTTCATTTTGTTTGCTTCTTTACATTCATGGTCTTGCTTGATTATTTCTTAAGATTATGATACTTACGGTCTTGAAAATGACCTTAGCATCTGTTTTTCTTATTCCCCCTCCCAACTAACCTCTCTCTCTCTCAGTTGGCTTTTTCTTGAAAGGGTGCAACATGACTGACATGTTTCATTCTTATTTATTTGTTTATTCTAAATAGGCATAGAACCATGTAAGTATCCAGGTTATTTATTGTTAGACTTGCATCTACCATCTCTTAAAGAATGAAGTGAAATATTCCATGACAGTTAAAATCTGTTTCACTTTCTATGACAGGAAAACTCTCATCAAAGGTATGCTGAGGAAGAACCCAGAGCATCGGCCAAGTGTAAATATCCCTGTTAGATGCCTCTTTAACTTGTTTAATCCTTCTAGGTGCTTAAACAACTGATATTTTGGTTTGATTAGGCATCTGAGCTTTTGAAGCACCCTTATTTGCATTCTTATGTGGAACACTATCGGCCATCATTCAGCCACCCAACAACAGTCTCCCCTGAGAAGACTATCTCCCCTGTTCTTGAAGGCAGGAAGAATATGGCTGAGAGCCAGAATAGTAATAGTTCGAGCAGTGATAGGGATAGTTTGCTTTCAAGTGATAGAAACACACCAACACTGGTGTCAAATAGCAACAGCAAAGCTACTGACACAGACTCATTTTCTATTGATGATGAAGAAGATACCACAGAACACCACCTGGAAAAGGAAGATGAAAATGCTCCCACTCATTGCATCAGCAAAGTTGATGAACAAGGAGTGACAACACCCTCTTATCCTGTACATGGATCTAATGTTCTCCAGAAGCAACCTAAAACTATTAAACATATTATGATGGCTTTGAAGGAAGGGAATGTGAGAGAAAATGGTTCTCCAATGAGAGGAAGTCGCACAAAGATGGGAGTTGGAGTAAGTCAAAGAAACAGTGCAGAAGCTTCACCGAAAGTTCTTAGGCACACTTCCACTGATCACCATTTAAAACCTAATGCTGATGCACCACCGCCTACATCAGCTAGATTTCCAGATTCTGGAAAGCGGATTAAGGGACAAATTACTTTGAAGCACCAGGTACAATCATTTTTCCGGCGCTGATGCCTATACCTGATTTGCATCTTGATACCTTCACTTAACTTTGCAATTCATCTTTACAGCTACCTGATGTCGATTTCGTGCCCAAAACTAAACCAAGACATGAAGGGATTCCTCCCACTGTCCCTGCTAAGCATGTGACTGAAGATCTCAAAAATAGGCAAAAAACTCCTCCTCATAATGTAATCAAACGATCATCACTTTCTGGGAGAATGAGGCAAGCAGGAACTGATATCTCACATGCAGCAAGTAACACGCTACAACTTGTTCCTGCAGAGATTCGAGAGGAGCCTGATTCTAATCATAATGGGTTGCTCAATGGCATTGGGAGAATGAGACAAGCAGGAACTCAGGTACCAAATACAGCAAGTAGCACAGTACAACTTGCTCCTGCGATACAACAGCAGCCTGATGTTAATCATACTGGGCAGCCAAATGGCCTCACTGATGCTTCGGGGATAGTCAGGCAACTGCCTTTAAAGGCTGCAATGGGGCCTTCTGTACCGATTCAAACAGAAACTAGTAACTCTGTTTCATCTTCAATTTCAATTCAGGCAGCTTTCGAGCTTTGTGATGATGCAACAACATCTTTTCTTGACATGACGGAAGAGGTTCAAAATCATGCAATGACCGACCACTCTCAAAAGCTGGCATCACATAAAACTTGCAGAGAACCTGCTCCTGATTTGCAACCTGAGATCTCTGAGGTTTTCCGTGGAGAAAATAATGGGAAAATTTGTTTATCAGTATGCTCTGCAGGAGTATCTGAAGCTGCCCAAGATCTCAAACATGATAGCAGTGTCAATGGAAGAGAGAGGCCAATTCCTTTTTGCAATTCCCTAGTCCAAAGCACTGAAAAACAACCTGGTCCAAGAGAAGGAAGTCCTGTGAACATGCCAAGTAGCAAGGATGACACACCTCTACGCTGGACAAGTAGTAGCCATGATGGCGCCATGAGGAGGTCAAGTGGTGACTATGACAGTGTCAATGGAAGAGACAAATTAATTGCATTTTGTGATTCCCCAGTCCAAAGCACTGAAAAACAGCATATTCCCAAAGATGAAAATCCTGGGAGCAGGCCATGTAGTAAGGATGACACCCCTCTAGGCCAGACTAATAGTAGCAATGTTGGCCCTATGAGAAGGCCAAGTGGTGACTATGATAGCAGTATTGGAAGCAGGCCTTGTGGTATGCCTAGTTTTCTAATTGATCCAAATCTTCCCCACGCTTCTGATGATAGAGATATGACTGTAAACAAGCTTAGTGTAGATGAAACTGTGGCAAGTGAATTTGGTAGAAATCCTGATATAGTGCCCCATTCAAATATAGCTTCTGGAGCTAATGGTGATGAAAAGGTCACTGTAAGAGACCCCGCATCACTTGTGAATAATTTACAGCTAGACAAAGGGACCATGTTGTGTACTACAGCCATTGAGAACTCTGCTAAATCATCCCATCCTCCGGCTTTTGATGATGTGATACATGTTATACGGCACAGTAGCTTCCGTGTAGGGAGTGAGCAACCGGTTATGGAAAAAGTGGAAATGGGTGTCCAACATGTAGATGTGGGGAAGCTTCTAAATGTTGTAAGAGATGAACTAGAGTTGAGAAACTTGACATCAACAGTGGCTGTCAAGTCACCCATCGGCTCCGATGTTTCAAGCATGAAATCAAACATTTCCGATTCTTCTGGTGTCAAGGAATTCGATTTTAGGCATCTAAGTTCTTCACCTTCAGCTTCAAAAGCCGATGATATGGAGATGACAAAGCCCTGCATTTCTAGAGGGGAGGAGGAAACACCAGCAAAGGAAACTTTGGATGTTAAGTCTTTTAGGCAAAGAGCAGAAGCTCTTGAAGGACTGCTAGAATTGTCTGCTGAGTTGCTGGAGCAAAACCGATTGGAAGAGCTTTCCGTTGTTTTGAAGCCATTTGGGAGAGATAAGGTCTCCCCAAGGGAGACAGCTATTTGGTTGGCCAAGAGTCTCAAAGGAATGATGATCGAGGACTCTGGCCGGAGTATGTGAAATGCTAACTTCTGTGGTGAGTTCGATTTGTTGAATCATCTGTTCACACTGCTTTGTTTATTAATTCGCATCTCAATGTGTTCAGCATCTTTGAATCCTCTATACTACCCAGAACCGAAGGACAAGCTTCTCTCTCATCTCTGTGTTTCTTATTTTTGCCTCAATTGTAATATGCAATTCATTCCTTGATGTTGTTACTGTATATAGTGACTATACAAATCGGGTAGATTTGTTCCAGCTAATTGTATGAACACACTAAAGGTGCACAAAATGAAACTTTCATGAAATTGCTAGCATCTTTTGTGTTGCTATTTTATTAGATGATAAGTCTGCTAAAAGTTTTGTCGTTTGAAGGACAGGAGAAGAAGATGGGATGATCCGGGTCTTCTGACTGCTTAGCTGAGAGCTTTACTTTTATCTTGTCACGTTACTGAGGCTAAAACCCTGCAGCTAAAACAGGTCAATGATCTGTATTAAGTTTAATCCTCATTCTTCGGAAAAAGGATGAAATGTTAAATTAGTGACCGAACTCAGGTCTTGTGCCTAGGGACGTAGCAACATGCAGTTGTTTTCATGAAATAAACAGACATAACTTGATGGTTAAGTTATTGATTTTATTAATGTTGGCTAGCTGCCATGAAGCGAGGTTTAGCATGGGTATAATAAAACCTAGAGGAATGGATGGACAAGAGTTCGTAAACTGTTAGAAGCCTACATCGAGTCTACTCATTAACATGCAATGGGAAAGAATGCTTCCATTTAGACCCAGTTCGTTTTAGATAAACTCAGCCATGTTAATGCATTAGGTCCATTACACTATCACATGCCAACTGATCAAACAAAACCCCCCTAAAGTTACACTTATTTATGGTTAAGCCTTAGTCAAAATCTTCTTTCCTCAAATTGCACACTGACGCTTTTGTTCACCAGATGTTGCCTATGTTGTCGAATCCATTTGATGTTCACCAGATGCCCCGTTCACCTGAGCCTTCCCCCGTGGCCCATGGCCCGTTTAGCCTTACCTTCTATTGCCTAGGTTGCCGAATCCTCTCATGCCCTGTTTAGCCCTGCCTTTCGTTCACTTGATTGTGCCCGTTGTTTGCGCCACAAGCCCTCTTCCATCCGTGGCTACCAGAGCTAGTGCCAAGTAGAGAGTCAGAGGTCATTGGAAAATCCTATCAAGAATGCCAGCATTGATGTCTTATTGGTGTCCCTTGGAGGAGATGTAACTGCCTTCTTCAATGACAACATGGCGATTGAATCATGGATGATGTGGTTCTGATGCACTTCACTTTAGGATGCATATGCGCATGATCGATTGTAGGATTGATAATCTAGTGGTAGTAACGGACGTGAGCTAGGCAGTAGATGGATCTGGCTGCAATAGTAGAGGTGTGGAAGCATTTAGGCCGAGGAGATTTTTTTTTACTGGGGTTTGACATGTAAATAAGACCAACTTCAGGGGCATTTGGTGTATAATTGGGAGTGGGTTGCATGGTGGAGGACCTCACTAAATGAGTTCAATGTGTTCATGCATATGTAAATACATAAAACAAACTGGCTGTTAATTATTAGACCATGCACATATGTTTAATTAGATGTACTAAACCCAATCTTAACTCTCTATATATAATCCACATCCATCAAAACAATTTGAAAGAATTGCCCATCACTAAAACTCTCCCCCTCTTCCTTTAGAAATCTTACCTCAATTCCACCACTACCGAGATTGCCGCCGTTGCCCCCACTGCCACCTCCGGGTCTTCCGTTATTACTTGTATCTATATAAGTCTCAAAGACAAATATGAAAAGTGTCTAAAGCAATTGGGAAAAATGTGTGAACAAGCATGTATAAATGTCTGAAAAAATATACAAACTTTTTGTTCTCTTCAATAATATGTAAACTATTTGTTCTTTACTAAAATGATACATAAACGTGTAGAAATGTCTAAATAAATATGTTTAAGCGTCTATAGAAATATGTTAAAGTGTCTAAGTAATATGCAAATAATTTATTATTTTAAAAAATGAAAGTGTTTAAATCAGTAAGTAAGAGTGTCTGAATGACTATGGAAAAATGTCTAAATATGACATGTAAAAGTGTATGAATAAATATATTAAAGTGTTTATAACAATATATAAAAATGTTTGAAGTAATACACAAATGATTGATCTTAAAAAAGTGAGAGTATTTGAAGTAATAAATAAAAATGTCTGGACAAATATGAAAAAAAAACATCTAATTCAAAATGTAAAAGTGACTATAACAATAAATAAAAAAATTATTGGCTTCAAATTTAAAAGTGCCTAAAAAAATAAATCAAAATATCTAAATAAATATATACAAATGTCATAATAAATATTCTTTTAGTATTATAAGCAAACCAGAACTTTGTACAGAGAACACGAACCAGAAAAAAACTCTAGAACCATTTTGACTTGGAATCGCATAGCATACCCACTTTGGCAGGCGTTTGATGGGGGAGACACCAAGAAACAGGCAATCAACGGTGAAGATTGGGAGAATTTCTTAACATCCAAATCAAGGTTGCCAAACTAGGAAGTGGAATCATTGAAGCCAAAGAGCTTGCAGGTGAGTGTGTGGAAGGTGATTGAGAAAAAGTGCCAGATTGATCGGAGGAGTGGGGGTGTCGGAACTCGGAATGAGTCGATGGAAGTGCATGCGGAGGCAATCTGGCAGGGGGTGATGGAGAAGAGGATGGTAATGGTGACGCCTTGATATCTCACTCTGTCGGCGAAAAGAGGAGAACGAAATGAGGACAATTTAAATGATATAACCCTCTCATCATGTTGATTTGCTCAAATCGAGCATTGAAGCAATGGTCCTGGACGGGCCATCCTCTGACTGAGCACCCACTCCCGTCCAATCAACCCAATCCCCTTTGATCGAGCCCCTCCAATCTCCCGACTCCATCATGTCCTTCCTCACTCCAGCGGTTGCCAACTTGATCTGGAACGAAAAGTGATGTCAATTGACGGTGAGAATAAAATCCGACTGAGAAAAGTTGTGGCGAGAAGAGTGGTAGTGAGAAGAGTGGTGGCGATGAGAGGGAGGGAGAGAAACCAGTTGATAATAGAAATTTTAGGGGGTAAAATTATACAATAACCCATGTATCCAATTAGACAGACGTCCATAATACCATAGTAACTTTTAGTCATAACATTTTTCTATGTTTTGTCAACCCAAGACAATCCTAAAACTCATTAGGTTTCTAAACAAGTTCTAATTCTCCCCAATCGCCTACCTGTTAGCATGAAATTAAATACTGTGGTATATCGCTTATTACAGATAAGTAGTACATGCTATAAATGTTTTTTTTTCATTTTGTTATTTTATCATGCGGTATATTACAGTATTTTGTAATATTTCATATACTACTTACTTTTTGTGTACATTTTGTCAAAAAACCATTGTATACTGCAAGTACCATGAGGTATGTAATGTAGTATTTCAAGTACCATGAAATTTTTTTTTGGTCATTTTACATCAAAATATCATAAATATATAAAAATTTAAAATATAATTAATACACATATTATAAAATAAATATTTACTTTTATTCTTTTGGTTACTTTTCTTAGTTAACATAAAAATTTAATGGTTATTTTGAGCGCCTGGGAACTCAATGTGGTATTAAAAAATGTAATGTTATTATTAAAGTATTATTTTTTTTCTCTTATATCAATAAATTAGTTTCTTTCTGAGTATTATTTATTTTGCTCTATATATAACATTTTTTTATATTTTTTGTATTAAAAAAATATCTTCTATCATATATATTTTATTTATATTTAAAATTATGATGAGAAAAATTAGAATAAATATAAAATGTGAAAAAAAATTATTGAATTTATATCATTTTAAAATAATATTCTAACATTTATTATTATTATTTTTTACGAAAACGGTAACAACATGTGACGCGGTGTACCATGTGGTATACCTAAAAAATTTGGGGTACGGAATACCTAACGGTAATGATATTTAACACCTTACTTGTTAGTCTTACGTTGGATTAGTCTCCACATGGAAGACAGAAATTTTGAGGTGAAATTTAACTTCTGTTAAGTATTACACTTGGGATTTGATATAGCACCTATACAGGATTTGCGATCAATGACTAAACTATACAAAACTAAAGTTTTGTAGAACTTTTTACATAAATGAAAAACCATAGCTTTTCAATGTACAAATAGATAAAAGATTAAATTTATCTCATTCACAGTCCCTTCCCTTACACTCTACTTCACAACTTCTCGTATAGGAAATGAGTGATTTCAAAATTTCCCCTTTTATGGATTTGCTTTCCTTAGCAAATAAAAGAAATATATTGGTTCAACTTCCACTAGCTAGAGGTGGCCAACGGGCTAGGTTGGCCCTGTCAAGGATGCCACCCAGGATCATTTGCATAATCGGGATTATGGTAATCTTACTCTTAAATGTAATTGGATAAGCCATTGCTTACAATTCATTAAAACTAGTTCTTTTAACATAAAGCAACCTCAATGCATGCTTAACTTTGGTTACAAGATTAAATCAAACATAAAAACAAAACGTAAGCTAGCTCGGGCATTTAAAAACAAGAAATGAAATCATGACTGAAGTCCATAAAATAATAAGTCATGTTAAACTTTAAGCAATGACTCAATGTACAACAAATAAACTTGTGTACATCTAAAGGCAAGTAATGTGTTTGTCATACACTTGAAAGTATTCTTTAAACACTTGTCATTTCTATGATGCATAACTTAGTATACTTAAGTACAAGCTACTAACTATTTGAGATCAATGATTGTGCTCCAATTTGAGCTTCTTGCCCAAATATAGGGAGCTCCACATTGTCCTTGTGCTTTTCCTTCACTTAGCCACTACTAGAGCCATAAAAGAACTTTAGTTAGTATGTACCATGACTAACTACAAGACTTAGAATCAAGTTTAGATTCAAATAACTTGTACTTGCAACAAAATCAAAACTTACTCCTAATAACTTGGTGTCAAAGCCATAAATAACATATCTGCATAACTTAACACGAGCTTAAACATTTTGAGGTCTTATTTAATGGCCATTAGAAAGAATTCTATTGTGTGAACCCTACCCCAACTTAGTCCTAACTACAAGATTAAATTTTTGCCTTAAACTTAACTTATTTCTTCTTATCCTTAATCACATTGTATAGGAGTTAGTTAACTTGTTGGCTCAACTTATTAAGCTAAAATAACTTAATCAAGGTGTTTAGAAGTTTAGAACATCTATTTCTTACTTAGCACATTTAATCTTGCTCAAGGCCCATTTTCTTTCTTAGACCATAAGCTACTTCTTTAGCCACCACTTAAATCAACTAACGGATGCTTAAATCTAACCTTAGGAGTAATTCTAAGACCCATTCAAAGGTCTAACACATTTAAGGAAGGTTTAGGAAAGCTAATCGAAGCATCAACAAGTTCATTAGAAGCCCCAAACCTTGGGCCCTATGGGGCTGATGACGCGGTGCCACTAGCATCACCAACGTGTTAAACTCCATGCCCAAACTCGACCTCCTCGGTGGTGATGCGTTGCCAAGGGGTATCGCACCTGGTGCCTTGGTTTGTGTTCTTTGCTCAGTTCTTACAACTTTCATACTAGTTTTGCCCCAAACTACCTTTAAATCACTTCTAAACTCTTTCACTTGATGATAACACGTAAAAGCATCTATTAAACATTTTAAATCTAAAAAATCTCTTACCTCAAGCACTAATAAGCAAAAATTTTTAAGTTCAATGTATCCACTTGATCTTAGCCTATCAAATGGATTATCAAGCATCAAGATTACTTAATTTAGGTTCAATTTAAGCAATAAAATTTGGAAATATTGCTGGAATTCTTACACCCTGGTGATACCCATCCCAGGAATTTGAGCCCTCCGTGTTACTTTAGGAAAATAGAGCTTATCAAGGGTTTAAAGCCCAATTCCAACTTAATTAGGCCCACAACCCTATACCCTTTGGAAGTAGGACCATAAAAGCACAGATGTCCTATATCCAATAGTTCAAAAGACAAATGCTTTATACAATGGTCTTAAACTCTAGGGCATAGAACCCTATAATAAAGGCATATATTACAATACATCAGGTATAAGGTCATTTTCCTTGGTATTTACACCTTACTAGAAATCCCATTGACTTGAGCATCGAATTATCTTTTGCAGGTCTCCACACTTCTCAGTTCAAGGCGTACTTGTGTGAAGTATCCCATCACTTAGCATAAAGATTGTGTATAGAGGGAAGTGCATTATCATTTGGTGCCCACTGTGCTTTATACATGAGCACACAATTAGACCCCATTATTCTTGGCAAAAAGATGCAACATTCGGATCCTTTTGACGAGAAAGCAAGTAGAGCCCTCCTTATTGATGAGGCAGATGACAACACTTCAGCATCAACATCCCTAGGCCATACCTTAGGGGCTAAGGGATGGTAGAACAGACCTACCTTTACACTAGAAGGAGTTAGTGTAGGAGGTCACTTACGCTACTAGAGCAGAGTTTAAAAGCATGAGTGTGTAACTCACAAGCAAATTGGATTAAGTCATAACAGTCATGGCTAAGTATTTTGCACAGCTTTCCTTGTAAATGCAAGCACCACCTATACCTTGGAGCCATTGGTATCACCCATACACACAAGGAATCTATCCAATTAGTGACGGTACAAGCATTATTAGAAGTGTTGTAAAACAAGATTTGGCTCAGGATTGCCTATTTTTAATTCCAGGGTTTCTTTGAATTTGAAAGTTCTCACTTAGTAGGTTTCCATACTAAGGCTCAATCCAATTAAGTCCGTAGCGTCTACCAATTTCGCCATATCCCCCCTGCGTTTTGAGATTCAATCTCATTATGGTGCCCTTCTCCCTCCTTTTTTATTTCATTTATTTAAAATTTATTTTTATGCTATGCGGAACCGCTGAATTTTTTAGATACTGATTCTTATATCGAAAGGTTTTGCCCCATTTGATTTCTTGCCTATCTTCTTTCGTCTGTATCGTGGACCCGTATTTATTTGGTCCAATCAGAAGTGATTCTATCATTTCTCTATTTGCAATTCAAATATCGATGGATATACACTAAATAACATATATATCTTTCTCTTACTGTTCTTTTTCTGTCAATTTTTGGAATACTACAACGATCGATTCTTTGTTTTAGTCTTAGCTGCTGCCCCCCTTCCGAATGAAAACAAAAGATAGGAGTATCTCATTATTATCTGGATTGCCTTTATTTTGGTTGCCTCTTTCATTTCATTTTGATTTTTATCCCCCCCCCTTTTCTTCTTAGACACATTTGAGCAAGACCCTCTATATAGCCATACCATAACATAATTCAAAATAGAAATTTGATTTAGCATTTTTATCATTTATAGTATTCTAGTTCTAACTAATTATTCCATTTATTTCTATTTATTATTTTTTATTTCTAATTATTTAGTCTAAAGTCTAAAAAAAAGTTGAATCATTTAGATTTAGTATTTAGACTTTAATTATTTAGACTTATAATATATAAAATAATTAGAGCATTAGAAATTCAAAAAAATCTCTAAAAGGATCCTCACTTACTAATCTAATTAGTAGATTCTATTTATAGATTTGATTTAGAACTCTAAACTAAATCTAACGAAAGAAATTCAATTTGAAATTATTCAATTTGATTGTTATTTAACATTTAAATAAAATAGAAGTTATCGTTAATAGATAAAATCCTAAGAGTTTTCCTAATTCCCATGTATGCAAAATTTCTTTTATTTAAGCCCGCTTAGCTCAGAGGTTAGAGCATCGCATTTGTAATGCGATGGTCATCGGTTCGATTCCGATAGCCGGCTTTTTCTATTTGTTTTATTTTTTACATGATTGATAAGATTTTTGGAAATCAAAGAAGATTGAAAGAGCTTCTTCATCTTTTTTTTTCCAAAGGTCAAAAATCTCTTTATTATGTCTTAGAAACTTCCAATTCTGAATGGCGGAGTTATATCTTTTCTTTGGAGAATAAATCAAGAACAAAATAAGAAATAGTTTTCTTTTGGTTTTATTTATCTATATAAATTATCTATATTTTCTATTTCTATATCAATATATAGAAGCTATCTAATAAATAGATTTGTATTTTTTGATTGTATATCTATACAATTAAAATCGATATACAATAAAAATACAAACAAAAAAATCAATAAAAAATTATGTAGATTGATTTAATTCATCTTATTCTTATTTGTTTGTAGTACAATACTTCATTTTATGGGATAAGAGTCAGATAGGAGGCCTCCCTAGTATCCTTATTCCTAATGTTAGTGTCATGGGACTTGGGAAGCATGCCCCACCACCACTCCAAATTCCACCAACATCAGTTGTACCATTACCTAACCAACCAGTTTCCTCATTCAAATAGACACCCATCCCATCAACCCAAAGAATGCATCCTATGTCTGTTTTGCCAATAACTGTGGCACTGCTTTAGACCTCCCTTCCTCATGGAAAAGTCGGTAACAATTTCAACACCTAATTACCTCAGGCACCAGTTCCAGAAGCCTTCCTTGAAGGCAATAGACGAAAGAATAGGGAGGATAGATAGATATAGAATATTCTATATCTATGAATTTATTAGTACTTTTTATATTATTATTATTATTATTATATATAATAAAATAATTAAAGCAGTATTATTATATATAATAAAATAATTAAAGCAGTCAATCAACTTACTTGGAGGCAATAGTCAATCAACTTACACTAATTTTTTTTAAGTCGGTACAACATAACAAAATGCCTTCCCATAGTTAGTAGTCATGCCAGTAGCTAATAAACCTTCATTAGCACAACAAGCTTACCTCACCTCTCTTCAGCAACCTATGGTCAGTGTATCAGACCACATCAGCAACACTTCAGGATGCTTATAACACCATTGCTAAAATGCAACGACAAATACAAGCTCTTATTTAAAACAGCCTAAGGAAATAAAGAAGACATCTCTTCACTATTAAACTCATGAATGAGTCGATACAAGAGAAAATGAAAATCCCTCACTTTGAACCATATGATGGAACTGGAGACCCCACGTATCACTTTAAGTCATTATGAGAACATTATGACCCTAGCCAAAATTCTCAGATGCAGCTATGTGTTGAGCCTTTCGAACAATGCTAATTGGAGATGCCTGGACATGGTACTTTAGTCTTGAAACATAATCAATATTGGGATGACCTCAATAAAGCTATCATAGACTACTTCTTTGAAAGGAAAACTTGCACGCGAGTTCCAACTCACCTTTTTGCTGTTAAAGAAAACAAGAGGGAGTCCTTGAAGAGTTATGTTGATCATTTTAGTAAGAGAACATTGAAAGTGCCTAATCTAGCTGGGAATGAATTCATACTATTAATGGCTGGAGGACTTCAATTGAACTTAAAGTTTGCCAAGGAGTTATTAAAGAGGCCTACAAAGATGAGGCAAAAGTTCTTACAGCAAATAGATCTTAGGGTAAATCACTACTGTGAATTTCACAAGACAGTGGAACATAAGACGAACAACTATAGACTGCTCAAGGGGCAAATTGAAAAGTTGATTAAGGAAGGGAAGCTCAACAAATACATTCAGGTACTATGGTGATTAAAGTAGTGATACTTACAAGGGAGATGCAAAATATAAGAAGAAGGATGATGACTACAATAAATATGACCAAGGTAAAGGTAAAAAAGATCACTATGACAATAAGTATATAGAGGTGACAATCCACCATTTGGTCAATGAAGTCACCTTTAAAGATGGAAAAGAACATGTTGCCCCAGTTTCCTTAATTACTTATAAGACTTTGAGACTTATATTGGATGTTGTGATAGTAAAGCACAAAGTTGAAAAGCTTTTGTTGGATACTAGGCCACCCTCTAGCATTCTTTATCAAAGTACAATCGAGAGGATGACATTTGACAAAACATGGATCAAGCCACACCCTTATCAATTTAAAGGATCAGGAAATGAGTCCCTCTTAGTGGTAGGGGAGGTAATACTCCCGGTCCTAATAGAGCAGGGAAGGAAACCACAAAGATGATTTAAGTTTAAAATTATTGATGCTCTTGCAACTTACAATGGTTTAATTAGATTCTACGCCATGCAAGACTTTGACATCTTTGTCAAACTTAAGATGTTGGTGAACACCCTTCCTACCAAAAAAGGAATGGCAGTCATCTTCCTAAGGATAGCTAAAACAATCTTAGTAGTTACCATACAACACTATTCTGATACTATAAATGCAAGGAACCAATATAATGAGAGAAGATGAACACATATAGAGACAATGAAAGAAATCATCCTTGATGACAGAGACCTTAACAAGAAGATAAAAATTGAAACTACCCTGGAAAAAGTGGAAGGAGAAGAATTGATCACTTTCCTCAAGAACAAGTATGATGTCTTTGCATGGTCGGCTAAATATATACTATGGATTGATCTACAAATCATTACCCATAAGCTCAACATTATGCCAGGAAAGCACGCAATATAGCAAAAGAAGAGGAACTTCAGACCAAAAAGGAAAGTAACAACCAAAGTGGAGGTAGAGAAGTTCCTAACTACTAGCTTCATTAAAGAAGTCAAGTACCTAGGCTGGGTTTATAATGTTGTAATGGTTCCAAATACCATCAGTGAGTGGCGAATGTGTAATGACTTTACAAATCTTAATGAAGCATGCCCTAAGGATTGTTATCCCTTACCTTAAATCGATGCCATGGTTGACGCCTCGACATCACATGAAATGCTTAGTTTTATGGATGTTTTTAGTGGTTATAATCAGATCTGTATATATTTGGACAATAAATCCAGAGCAGACTAAGAATTATTTTTCTTTACTTGAATGCCTTTTGTTTTGTTTCACTTGAATGCCTTTTGGCCTTAAAAATGTTGAAGCCACATACCAAAGACTTATGAATACAATTTTCAAAGAACAAATTGGTAGAAATGTAGAAGTTTATGTAGATGACATGCTTGTCAAAAACAAGAAAATAAAACATGATCATATTGCCAATTTAAAAGAGATGTTTGGCTCATTGTAGAAATACAAGATGAAACTTGATCTGGCCAAGTGTGCCTTTGGAGTTGGTTCAGGAAAGTTTTTAGTCTATATAGTCACTCATCGGGGCATTGAGGTTAACCTGGACAAAATAAAAACAGTCGTTGACATGACTTCACCTAAAGATATTAAAGGCATACAGGCCTTGGCAGGAAGAATCACAACCCTCAAAAGATTCTTGG
Source organism: Aquilaria sinensis (assembly GCA_005392925.1). NCBI lineage: Eukaryota > Viridiplantae > Streptophyta > Magnoliopsida > Malvales > Thymelaeaceae > Aquilaria > Aquilaria sinensis. The sequence goes on along the minus strand of SMDT01002718.1, from coordinate 47,092 downwards.
CAGGATCAACTAGAAAATGTCTTCCATTCTTTTGGGCACTAAGGAAAAAGGGAAACTCACGATCGTTGTGGGATGAAGAATGCCAAAAAGCTTTCGACCAAATCAAGGAAAAGTTAAGTAACCTATCTAGTCTTAAAAGCCTAAGGGTAAGAGAACCACTTATTTGTTATTTGTTAGTAACTCAGAAAGCAAGCACGGTACCCTTGTACAAAAATAGCAAAGAGTGCAAAGTCTTGTCTATTTTGTTAACAATCTTTTAGAGGATAGAGCCCAGGTATCCTGAAGTGGAAAAAGCAATACCAATGCTTATCACTATAACAAGAAAGCTTTTTCTCATCCCATAGTAGTGCCTACCTCATATCATTTGCGACAATCATGGGGAAACTAGAATTGTCAGGAAAACTCATAAAATAGAGTATGGATCTCATTGAATTTGACATCCAATATGTCCCTCGGCTTATAATTAAATCGTAAGCATTGGTAGATTTTATCTCTAAATGTACTCCCTATCAAACCATAGAGGCGCCGGGAGAATGGATAGTGCACACCGACGGTTCCTCCAGTTTCAATGAATGTGGTATTGAAATAATCCTTGTAAGCCTAGATGGGGTAAGGATAGACCATGCTTTCAAGCTTAAATTCAAGGCCACAAATGATGAAAAAAAAATATGAAGCAGCCATTGCAGTATTATAAATTTGTAAGGGCCTCGGTTTCAATGAGGTAAGACTCCAAAGTATTTCTTAGATAGTCACCCGACAAGCTTAAGGGGACTGTGGAGCTAAAGTAACTACCATGATTAGGTATCAGGACTTACTTAAAAATATGGTGGCAACATTTAGAAAGGTGACTATTAAAAATATTCCATGAGCAAAGAACAGCCAGGCAGATACCCTAGCTAAGGTAGTCTAAACTTCTGGAGCACCAATAAATGTCCACATTGATCCTATCAAGAAACCAAGTATTTGTGAGGAGGTTGTTTTTTTTTATCTTTCAAGATCAAAACATGGGATGGATGCACCCTATTAGGAGTTATTTATCTATTTGCCAACTCTCGAAAGATTTTAAGGAGGCAACCAAGCTAGAAAGGAAGGGCACTAAGTTTTACCTTTCTAAGGATGTATATTGTACTTTCAGTCTTTTACAGCCCCATACATAAGATGTCTTTAAACAAAAGATGTGAATTACATGTTGAAGGAAGTTCATGAAGGTATTTGTAGAAATCACATTGGCGTTAGGGCTTTAATCAGAAAAATTATCCTTTAGGGATATTATTGTTTTACATTAGCTGATGATGTCACATAGTTTGTTAAGAAGTGTGACAAATGTCAAAGGTTTGGCTTAGTGTCGAAAAAACACTGGGAATAAATGAGTCCAATTATTATGCCATGTTTTTTTTTCAAAATGGGGACTTGACATCCTTGGACCCTTGGCACCTACCTTAGAAGGAAGGAAATATTTGATAGTTTCCATTGATTACTTAAAATCAGAGTACAAGAGACAAAAGACTTTATATGGCAACAAATAATAAGCAGATTTGGCATTCCATAAGAAATTGTCATAGATAATGACACTCACTTGATAGGAAAGAGGTTCTTTGAGTTCCTAAAAGAACTAAGTATCATCCATTGCAAAACGTCCGTGATGAGGCCACAGTCTAATGGCCTTATTGAGCTTGCAAATAGATTCATTCGTGAGGCTTTAAGCAAGAAGCTAGATCAAGCCATTGAAGCATAGGTAGATTTGATCCCAGAAGTGCTTTGGAATCATAGAACGACATACAAGACTTTCACAGGAGAAATGTGATGGGTTTCAGGAGCCAAACAGCGCAGCGGAATTTAACCGAAACCCTCCAGGATCCAAGTGAAACGGGGTAAACCGGGTGTTCGAAAATTTTCATACCTAATTTTCGATTGAGATCTCTCACTCAACTGTAGAGTCGAATCACAAAACCTGAACAGTTGACGTGTTCAGGCCCTCTATGGTATCCACACGAGCCTCTCGGGATCACCACGCTTCCACCACGTCCCGGTAGATGCGTTTCTCTTGCGCTCGCAGTGCTAGCTTGCGTCCTCCAAGGAATTGCAAGAGAAGAGTGTGGCTGTCCTTTTTGGAGGCTAGGGCAAGGAGACCTGCGAATTTCTCACTTAAAAGTTGTATTTATAGTGAGACTCAACTTCCAGGCCTAATGGGTTTCAAAGCCCTAATCCAATTAGGATTTAATTTCAGGCTTAATAATGGCTCAACTCTTGGGCCCATTATTAATACGAAAGTAAAGTGAAACCATAACCCAAATAATTAGCCCATGCACTCTAATGATCCAAATAGCTCTATGTGTGCGACCCAATAGGCTCTTACATGTTGGCAATGATCATAAATCACATTTATGATCATAAGAAATGAGCGGTGTCTAGCAACACATCATTGCTACCCAAGTGACAAGATTGTCGGTGAATCGACTAAACCTTTATGATCATCACCGATATATGCCATTGTCCCTTTGTCCAAGATATCAAGACTAAGCACGAGACATGGAATGTGTCATTCTCGCATAGCCCAATCTTTGGTTTCTTCATTACCGAGTAGACCAACTTAAACTGATGACATTGATATCATATATCAACTCATCAGAGCATGGCCATGCAATTTCTAAGTCTCACTCTATCAAGGGGCCCGAAGATATCACTCCTGTTACATAGGAGGGACAAATCCCATCTTGATCATACAAATCCCTCCGCATGATATGTGACATACCTAAAGACCTCCTTCAAGTTCACTCAATTACGAGCAACAAAGGAAAGTATCAAAGTATGTGACTCACATGTAGGGAACCTTGATGATCTTAGGTCGAAGGACTACATATACCATGATCACTATGAGAATCACTTATGACACTCATATAACGATCCATGTAGTGTTCTCATGGTGGGTCGGTCCAGTACACAAGTTCTCCAACTTGTACCCATATGTAGGCTACATATATCATATTAGTCTCCACATATGCTAGTCGTTATGTATTATTGCAACCCGCTCCACAATAATACTAGACCAGGGACATTTAAGAATATCATTATTCTAGGGTTACGATTATGTTTGTTAAGTTACGCAGAAACAAAACAACAAACATAATACCTGGATTAATGCCTTAATAAAAATATCATGACTCAATGTGATAGCCAAAAGGCTATCGCCTCCCCCAGCATCAATTCCCCCGAAGGTTTGACCGGGGAGCCTGACGTAGCTCGGAAAGAAGCATTGCCACAGACCTCGGCAGAAGCGAGATCGAGCATGACGAAGTAAGCACTTCGGCTGAAACGCCAGGTTATCTAAATGTGTCGTTGACTCTCTCGGGGAACCGAACATATCGCCTTCGGGAGAAAAGAACCAGCTACTGAAAGCAGGAGAGATTCTCCCCGAAGGCGGAACTCCCGAGCTAGAGAACTCCCCGAGCCACTAGCGTGATTCCCGAAGAAGGGCGTCCGTACCAAAGGGCGACCTCGCCCAAAGGACCTCGGGAGTACGGCATGAGCATTTAATGAGCATTTAAGGAGCCTCTGACAGATCGCCCATACGCTGCCTGAAACGGCGGCCTGACACGCTGACATCATCCAAGTCCCGTCTCAGCCACAAAATCAGGAGCCTACAAACGGCTACCTGTTCCCTACGCCCAAAAAGCACAGAAAGAATCCGACCGAACACGTGTCAGGATCCAAACGGGCCAGGTACTTCTATAAATACTGGGAAACAGGACTTGGCAGGGGGCTCTCTCGCCATCGGCATTCTCGCACAACAGAAAACATATACAGGCCAGATCCCATATCCATTTAAGTGTCATTATTTTACTCACTACCAGGACACTAACTTGGGCGTCGGAGGCTCCTCCCCGGAAAGTCATCCCGGGGACCTCCTAACCTTTCTTTCGGAGTCTTTCAGGTACTTTCCCACCTGGGGAATCTCTCCGTCAGGCGTTCTCCCTCCTCGGAAGCTCCCTCGGAATTCACCATGTCGCAAGACAAAGATGCCGAAGGGCATCATTTGGCGCCGTCTATGGGAACCCACCCTCAGGTTGTCGTCGTTGAAACTCGGCATTCTAAGGACAAGGGACTTCCGAGGTCCCCGTCCGCGCCTGAAGTCCAACCGGCTACTGAGCAAACTCTTCCAGGGACTTCCTTGTCTGAGGAAGAACGTCCTCTGGTCATCACTATGAGTTTTTTGCGCGACTTCCAGCGTTCTGTTGTGGCCGAAATGGCACAGCAAATAGACAAAAGGTGGCTACAACAAACTCAGGCCCAGAGGCCTCCTTCGCCAGCACGTCTTCGCGAGAGAAGTTCTAAATCAGCTCATCGTACTTCGGGAAGTGGAGACCCACAAGAGGAATCTTCAACCGAAAACACGCCCCTCGGGGCACGGCTTGTGGGACGGACGGAGTCCAAGCGACCCAAAATCCCGCACCAAAGGAGTTCATCACCTGAGGCGAGGTCCCCATCCCCGAAGAGATGCCAACGATCTCCTTTCCCCGAAGAAGAGCCTAGCACCACACTCCTTATGGAGAAAATATTGACGAGGTTGGAAAGGGTGGAAAACCAGGTAGCCCGCAGACCCGTCTGGGCCAGACTATCTGAAACCTTTTGTGGCGATGAGTCACCGTTCACCCGAACAATAGTCGAAGCGGCCATGCCCAGTGATTTCCGGGTACCTCGGCTAGAGACATATGATGGCCGAACAGATCCACAGGCCCATCTGACGAAGTACAAACGAAGCATGGTGTTGCACGGGGCTGATGATGCCACTTTATGCAAGTGTTTCGAGGTCACCCTTGCCGGCCCCGCTACAGCATGGTACAACTCTCTGGCCCCAGGAACCATCAGAGAGTTCCAGGAGCTGTCCACTGCCTTCACTCAGCAGTTTATTGGGAGTCGTCCTACGGCGAAGATGCCGGTACAGATGTTCGACATAGCACAAAGAAACGGGGAAACCATCCGTGACTATGTCGAAAGATTTAACCGAGAGGCCCTAAGTGTTCCGGACTTCCGGCCAGAAATACGCATCCTCGCCATGATACGGGGCCTTCGGAGGGACTCGCAGCTATTTTATGAGTTTTCCAAAGACCCCCCGGACACGCTCGGCAAATTTTTCCGAAGAGCCGAGCAGCATATGACAGCCGAAGAGCTAAGAATGGGGGGGCCAAAGAACGATCATTCCCGTCCCGAAGGATCAAGCCAGCAAGCCAAGTATCCGACAGAGCAAACAGGACGACCTCGGAGGATCAGGGGAAGGAAGCCTCCTCCGAACTTTACACCCCTGAACACCACAAGGACCAACATCCTCATGACAATGGAGAAACAGGGGTCCCAGATTCAGCGACCGAAGGCAATGACCGCTGACAACAAAAAGAATATGAAGAAGTTCTGTCAGTTTCATCGCGACCACGGTCATGACACCGAAGACTGCTTCCAGTTGAAGAAGTACATCGAGTCGCTGATTAAGCAAGGTCAACTGCGGCGCTATCTGCGAATGCCTTCGCCGAAGGCAAGGAGAGAGGAGGAAGGAAAGGCTGATGAAGATGAGTATGACTCCGACAGAAGGAGGAACCGAAGTCCAAAAAGGCGCCTCCCACCTTCGGCGGGGGTAATACAAACCATCACCACTGGACTGCCATCCTCGGGGAGAAAGAGGAAAGCTAGGGAAATAGCAACGATGGAGTACCAAAGCCCATCGAAAAAACTCACCCGAAGAGATGGTTCCTCCGTCATTTTCCCTCATGACGACCCATTGTTGGTCATGGCAAGAATAGGGAATTGGGACGTCAAAAGGGTATTGCTGGACGATGGATCAAACGCCGACGTCCTATTCTCGCATCTGCTCCCAAGCTTGGGAATATCCAGCATCGACCTCAAGCCTGTTACTTCACCAACCTTTGGAATAGGACCCTCAGAGCTGCCCGTCCTCGGCTGGATCGACCTTCCCCTGATGATGAGAGGGAGTTCGATCAGCGGAAAAGGAGAAATTTTTGCCTCCACAATGACGAGGTTCATTGTCATGGATGTCCCTTCGTCGTACAACGCCATCCTTGGAAAGCAAACACAAGGGAATTTGCACATTCGCCCAGATGTGAAGTACTTAACAATCACCTTCGCCACCAAGGACGGAGACGCCGAAATTTTCATCGACCAAGCCGAGGTCAGAAAGGTGTTTGTCAAAGCCCGAAAGGCCCCAGCAGCCAACTTCGCACAAACCTTAGCAGGAGGGACACTACCCACCGAAGAACCAAAAATGGGCGGGGCGGAAAAGCTTGCAGAAGTAGAAACGGAAGAAGTAGAACTTGTCCCCGGCCAAAATACCCGAATAGGGAAAAATTTGGCCGAAGGTGACAAGAAAAACCTTGTATCCTTTCTACTGATGAATAAAGAACTGTTCGCCTACTCGCCAAAGGATATGCCAGGGGTAGACCCTCGCATAATACAACATAGCCTTAAAGTAAGCCCGGAAGCAAAACCTGTCCGGCAAAAGAAGCGAGGCATCTCGGTCCACAAAAGTAAATTCGTCAAAACCGAAGTACAACGCTTGATGGACGCAAACGTAATTAGGGAGGTCAAGTACCCCGAATGGCTAAGCAATGTGGTCATTGCTACAAAAGAAGGGAGTAGTAAACTCCGGATGTGCATCGACTTCAGAAACTTGAACGATGCCTGCCCGAAAGATTCCTATCCTCTCCCACCGATAGACCAGTTGGTCGACTCAACTGCCGAATATGGGCTCCTAAGCTTCCTCGACGCCTTCAGTGGGTATCATCAAATAAGGATGGATCTCGAAGATGAAGAAAAAACTGCGTTCATCACCGAAGGTGGAACATATTGTTACACTAGGATGCCCTTCGGGCTCAAAAATGCAGGAGCCACCTACCAAAGGCTGATGAGCAAAGTCTTTCATAACCAAATAGGGAGGAACATGGAAGTCTACGTTGATGACATGATAGTCAAAAGTAAGATGCCTAAAGACCATGTCACAGACCTAGAGGAAATCTTCCAGCAACTCAGAATATTCAGAATTTGACTTAACCCCGAAAAATGCGTCTTCGGCGTGACCTCGGGAAAATTTTTGGGCTACGTGGTATCAGAAAGGGGCATTGATGCTAACCCAGAAAAAATTAAGGCTCTGCTCGAATTCTGAACTCCTGTCACAGTGAAAGACGTGCAGAGACTCACTGGAAGGATAACCTCTCTTAGCAGGTTCATCTCCAGGTACGGAGATCGGTGTCGGGCATTCTTCAAAGTCCTTACTAAGGCAGCAAGAAGAGAAAATGACCTCGGGGATGGTGACCATCCTTGGAATGAGGATTGCCAAAAAGCCTGGGAAGAACTTAAAATCTATTTGTCTCGACTGCCTACTCTGCGACAACCTCGTGAAGGAGAGCCCCTCATCCTGTACCTCGCTGTTTCAGAAAAAGCAGTGAGCTCGGTCCTTGTGAAAGAGGAAGGGCCGAGACAATGGCCAGTTTATTACGTAAGCAAATCCCTGCACGGCGGCGAGGTCAGGTACCCATTGCTCCAAAAAGCCATATACGCCTTGGTGCTGGCAGGAAGAAGATTGCGGCCATACTTTCAGGCTCACCCCATCATCGTCCGTAGTAGTCTGCCTCTACAGGATGTTATGAAAAGAGTTGATCATTCGGGAAGGCTTTCCAAATGGTGTATAGAACTCGGCGAACACGACATTGTTTATGAACCTCGGAAAGCCATAAAAGCTTAAGCACTAGCTGACTTCATCGCCGAAGTACCTACCACCGAAGATAGCCACCAGGATCTTGGCGAAGGTGAGCCAGAATGGACGCTACATGCGCATGGAGCCTCAGGTTCCGAACACCAAGGATCCGGAGTGATCATCAGAGGACCCGAAGGTCTAGAGGTGATAAAGGCCATCAAGTTCAACTTCAGTGCCACTAATAATGTGGCTGAGTATGAAGCTCTGATAGCAGGGTTGCGCCTGGCCAGAAAAATTGGAGTAAGAAACTTGAAGGCTCACAGTGACTCCCAGCTTGTAGTTCGGCAAACGGCAGGGGACTACGGCGCGAAAGACCCAATTTTGGCAAAATACCACGAATTGGTGACGAAGCTCATTCGAGAGTTCGACACCATACGCATCGAAAATGTACCTCGTCGGGAAAACACCGAAGTGGATTGCCTGGCAAAGGCAAAAACATACACCGAGGTACTAAATCACCCGAGCATTGAAGTACTAAGCATAGTAACTTCGGAAAAGGGCTGGAGAGATCCAATAAAGAGGTATCTTACGGATAACGCACTCCCCGAAGACCCCGTTGAAGCCGCAAAAGTGCGAAGACGCTCTGGGCGATTCTTCCTAATAGGCGAAGAGCTATATCGGCAGGGATATGCAAATCCTTTACAGAGGTGTGTTGGCGAAGAGGATACTAAAATTATCCTCGAAGAAGTCCACGAAGGCGCTTGTGGTTCACATATTGGAATTGACGCCCTCGCCGTAGTGGTACTCCGCCAAAGATATTTTTGGCCTACCCTAAGAAAGGATGCACGACATTTCGTCCGAAAATGTGAGAGCTGCCAAAAACACCCAAAAATCCAGAGGGCACCCTCAGAAATTGTGACTTCGGCTGACTATCCCTGGCCCTTCGCGGTTTGAGGCATAGACCTCATCGGGCCGCTTCCAATAGCCCCCGGAGGTGTGAAGTTCTGCGTGGTCGCAGTGGACTACTTCTCTAAATGGGTCGAGGCAGAACCATTAGCAACTATCTCAGCTAAAGAAGTGTAGAAGTTCGTATGGAAGAACATGGTATGCAGATTTGGCATACCGAGGATACTGGTAGTCGACAATGGATCCCAGTTTATTGACAAAGGGTTCCAGGACTTTGTCAACGACCTCGGAATCAAGATGCACTTCGCCCCAGTAGCCCATCCTCAAAGCATCCTCAAAGCAATGGCCAAGTAGAGGTATCTAACAGGACCATAAAAGATGGTCTGAAAAAGAGGCTAGGGGAAGCAAAAGGGAAATGGCCAGGCGAACTCCAAAGTGTACTGTGGAGCTACCGAACAACACCCCAAAGAGCCACGGGGGAAACGCCTTTTTCACTCGTCTTCTGTACAGAAGCCATCATCCCAATCGAGGTAGTGCAGCCATCAATTCGAGTACAAGTTTTTGATGAAAATGGAAATGACCTGGGCCTAAGAACCAAGCTCGACCTCGTCGGCGAGCACAGAGAAATAGCCGAACTAAGAAGAAAAGCTTTTCAGCAAAGAGTGGCCACGGCCATAAACTTGCGCGCAAGGCCAAAAGGAATAAAGAGAGGAGACCTCGTTCTCCGAAAGAATGAATTCGCACCTCGAAAGCCATCCCACGGAGTATTTCGCGCCAACTGGGAAGGCCCTTACCTGGTTCTTGCCGAAGTACGAAAAGGGGTCTACAAGCTCGGCGATTCCGAAGGCGTAGAATTGAAAAATACGTGGCATTCGGACGCCTTGAGAAAATTTTACGCTTAGGATCTCGGCAAAAGAGACCGTGCTGTACAAAGAAAGGAAAATTTTCTCTAAAGTATAAAAAGTTTCTTAGCCAAAAAAGTTTCTTGGCATGAGTGGTGCGAGTTCCGCAAAGGTGGCCGCTAAAATAAGCAAAGGCGTTATTTTCCGAAGTCTCTAGAGCAAACGTGTTCGGGACAACAGAGGAAATCTGGCAAAAGACTTAGCCAAAATTTTTTTGTTTTTGGGCATAAGTTGAACAAGTCAAGATTTCGCGAAAGAGGTCACCATGATAAGCACAGACCAAGTTTTCCGAAGTCTCTTGAACGAATAAAGTTCGGGACAAAGGAAAACCAAAAAATCTCAGGAAAAGACTTAGCCAAATTTTCAAGGTCTTTATTGAGATAAGTGTGCTTACAAAAAAAGATTGCCAAAAGAAGAAGTACAAAAAAGAAGAAAAAAAGGGACAGTGACCCTAGCACAAACTAAGGCTTCTCGGCGTCCTGGGAGTCTCCGGCTCCTGCGTCCTTTTGCACCACCTTCGGCGCCGGAAGACAAGGAGGCAGGTTCAGATGGTCAATCTTAGACCAGGTCCACCGAGGTCCCTCGGGAATGTCCAGGGCCGCCAGAAAAGAGAGATCCAGATCTGGAAACCTCTGAAGGACTTGGTGGCGAACAAGACAGAATCCGTCCTGAAAACCAACCTTGGTCATCTGATCGGACTTGTCTTTCTCAACCTTAAGCTCCTCGAAGTCTCTCTCCAAATCCGAGACCTTCTTCTTCAGCTCCTTTACTTTCTTCTTCTCCGGCTCCTTCTTCATAGCATCGACCTCGGCTTTGAGCGCAGCCTTCTCAACAAGCGCCTTCGCCAGAAGCCCTTCGACCTCTGACTTTTCTTTCAGATGCGCATCATTTGCCGAGATCAGCTCTGCCACTTGAGAGCCGAGGTCAGAAATTTTTTGGGAGGAGTCCCTCAGAAGCTCATATTTTTCTTCCTGGAACTCCTCCCGAAGGGCGGCAACTTCCTTCTCCCCAGCTTGGGCCAGCTGCAGGTTCTTGACAGCCAGTTCCGAGCACATAGCCTTTGTTTTTTCTATGGCTTCTAGGGCCTTGGCCCGGAACTCAGTCTGCCTCGCCACCCGAACTCGGAGAAAGCCAGCGTAGCCCAGAAGCTGCAAAGGGATAAAGGCAAGGTCGTTAAGACAAAGAGAAAACCAAACACTTAGAAAAAATTCAAGGGAGGAAGGCAGACGAAAAGCGTACCTGAGCGGCGTGCTCGGAAAGCTTCGCGGCAAGAGAATCGTCGCCCGGGTGAGCGGCAGCAATAGCCTTGAAGGAGGCATCAGTGAAGACCCCTTTCGAGATCTCCGTAGCCATTTGCTGGCAGTCTCCGGAGTACAAATTCATGTCCTCCGTAAACGTCCAGAAAGGCTCCTTCGGGATTTTCCCCTTCGGGATACGGGCGTCCCGAAGGGCTCTCCTCTTGGCATGCTCAGCTGCCCAACCCGGAGTGAGCAACTCCTCTACACAAACAAAACAAAAGGGGGTCAAGAAAAGAAAATCTCAAAGATCATGAAAAAAGGAGAAGTACCATAGTTTGTTAGAAGAACAAACCTGCTGGCACCTTGACGACGTCCTCGTCGGAAGCCGGGGTCTCTTCGGCAGAAATCCCCTTGCCTTTTATTCGGTGCCGCTCCTCGGCAGAAGGCGCCTCTACCACGTCGTCCAGGAGAGCCTGCGAAGGGGTAGGACTTTGAGGAAGGACCTCAGCAGCAACCTCGGGCTGAGGGGCAGTAGCAGCCTCAAGCTCCTCGCCCACCTCTTCGGAAATCTCCGGAAGGGGAGGGGGCACATCCTTCTTCGCCCGTTTAGAAACAGACGGCCCAGCCCCGGACGTTTTCCGTCTTCGGGAGGTTGCTTTCTTAGCCTGATCACCCTTCGCGGACTGGCCAGTGAAAAGGGCTTTGTAGAATGCAGTAGTGTCCTCGCCCATTTCTGCAAAGGAAGAAAGACATCAGTGTGAGTCTGGAACGAAGTTATAACAAGGAGACTAGAAAATAACTTACTCTCACAAAAAGTTTCGAAAGAAACTTCCTCCCGAAGGAGTTGCACTAGCCAGGAGTCCTTTCCGGCGATGGCAGGAGCAGGCATCCCGAGGTCCGTCTTGTGCTCCTTTACCACCCCGAGCTCCCGAAGGACCTCCTCGGTCATCAACCTCCAATTGATGGGGAAGGGGTAAAGGGGGCGCGAAAGGACCTCGGGACCCCAGTCGGCGACGGCTCGAATTCAACCGTCGAAATCCGCGAAAACGTAAGCCAACTCGGGAGTCAGCAGTATCCTCGGATCTACGACGTCGTCCTCTAACCGTCCCTGACCCCACTTGGTCGGAACAGGCGACCAGGCCTCCTCCATCTTCAGAAAGAAAAACTTTTTTTGCCACCCTCGCCAGCTATCCTTGGTGGCGAAGGTGAACATAAACTTTTTGCTCCCGGATCCCCGAGGTAGCATAAAATAAAAGCCACCCTTCGGGACCACGTAGAGCTTGTGGTACTGCATAAAAAGGACAAAGTGGGGTTCTATTTTGAAAACACCACACATATAGAGGAAGGCGTTGAAATAGCAGTACGAGTTCGGAGGAAGTTGATTCACGGCAATGCCATGAAACTGGCAAAAGTCGCAAACCAACTTCGGAGGAGGGAACCGAAGTCCGGCTTTCAATTGAGCTCAGAAAACGGTGATCTCGTTACTATGGTTTGAAAAACTGTAGTGGTCAGGACGGGCCAACCTCGTAACAGCATACGAGGGAAGGAAAAATTTTTTCTTCCACTTCGCTAATTTGGCAAGGGTAGTGCAACAAGGTGAGAAAGAAGAGGCTGCCAACTCTCAGGAATAGGCATTCTTTGGCTGGAAAACAAGTTCGGAAAAAGCCAAAAACGGACTTCAGAAAAACTTTGAAAAATAAAGAGTTCTGGAAATCAAAACCCACCAAATCTTTTGCCGAAATCTGGGAGTGAAGACGCCGTCGTGAAAGATGACCGGAAAAAAGCTCAGGTGAAAGAACCGCCGCGAAAGGTAGAAGAGAGCAGAAGGAAAACCAGAGCAAAAGCAAAAGCAAAAGAAACAAATGGCGAAATGAGCATATATATAAGCCGAGGAGGGTAGGCGAACCGGCGTCATAAGTACTCTGCGAAGGTGAAACGCCGCCATAAATGCCCCTCTGTACCTAAAAAGGTGCGCCCGCGGTAACCGATGCATCCCCAGCTAATAAAAAATCGACACGTGTCAGCCATCGCACCAAAAGAGGAACACGCCTTTTGACAAACGTCGCGCCGCTCCAGACTGACACGTCTGGTTACGAGACGCGACGGTTCACTAACCTACAAAAATAAAGAAGTAGGTTACCTCGAGGACACCAAAAGACGGGCTATGGCCGAACAGTCCGTATCTTCGGACAAAAAGGTGTATCTTCGGCACAGAGTGCACTCCCTAGAAACTCCCGAGAAGCACCCTGCGAAAGGCAGCAAACCGAAGTCTGCACTTCGGCCTCTTCGAGGAAGGCCTAAAAAAGCTGGAAAGCAGATTACTTCGAAGACACCAACAGACGGGCTTTGGAAGAAAAGCCTACGTCTTCCGACGGAAGGTCTGTCTTCGGAACAAGTTCTGCACTCCAGGCCCAAAGAGGGGCCCTCAGGAAGCGAACAAACCGAAGTCTCCACTTCGGCTTTTTTCGAGGGGGGCCTGTGATAGCCAAAAGGCTATCGCCTCCCCCAGCATCAATTCCCCCGAAGGTTTGACCAGGGAGCCTGACGTAGCTCGGAAAGAAGCATTGCCACAGACCTCGGCAGAAGCGAGATCGAGCATGACGAAGTAAGCACTTCGGCTGAAACGCCAGGTTATCTAAATGTGTCGTTGACTCTCTCGGGGAACCGAACATATCGCCTTCGGGAGAAAAGAACCAGCTACTGAAAGCAGGAGAGATTCTCCCCGAAGGCGGAACTCCCGAGCTAGAGAACTCCCCGAGCCACTAGCGTGATTCCCGAAGAAGGGCGTCCGTACCAAAGGGCGACCTCGCCCAAAGGACCTCGGGAGTACGGCATGAGCATTTAATGAGCATTTAAGGAGCCTCTGACAGGTCGCCCACACGCTGCCTGAAACGGCGGCCTGACACCCTGGCATCATCCAAGTCCCATCTCAGCCACAAAACTAGGAGCCTACAAACGGCTACCTGTTCCCTACGCCCAAAAAGCACAGAAAGAATCCGACCGAACACGTGTCAGGATCCAAACGGGCCAGGTACTTCTATAAATACTGGGAAACAGGACTTGGCAAGGGGCCTCTCTCTCGCCATTGGCATTCTCGCACAACAGAAAACATATACAGGCCAGATCCCATATCCATTTAAGTGTCATTATTTTACTCACTACCAGGACACTAACTTGGGCGTCGGAGGTTCCTCCCCGGAAAGTCATCCCGGGGACCTCCTAACCTTTCTTTCGGAGTCTTTCAGGTACTTTCCCACCTGGGGAACCTCTCTGTCAGGCGTTCTCCCTCCTTGGAAGCTCCCTCGGAATTCACCATGTCGCAAGACAAAGATGCCAAAGGGCATCAAATGTGCAAAACTACAATCATCTCATGATTGGCTTTTGGGCACAACACTAACAAAATGTGCTTCCATTCAACATATGAATTTGAAGTTGTAACACTAGTTAAAATAGGCCTCCCTACCCACAGGATCTTCATTTAAGTGAAGAGGTAAATGATCAAGAGTTAAAGATCAATCTAGATATGCTGGATGAGCTTAAAAAGACGATTAAAGAAAGGACTCCAGTTTACAAAGAAAGAGTGGCAAAATATTATGACTCCAAGATCAAGCCAAGACATTTCTCGATGGGAAACTTAGTGCTACAACAAGCAGAAGCCTCATGGCAGGACTTGAACAGGGGGAAGTTAAATCCTTGATGAGAGGGACTTTATTTGGTCAAAAAAGCTGTTGGGAAATAGGCATATAGACTTAAGCACTTAGATGGTATAAAAGTACTAAGAACATGAGATGTAGATGTACTAAAAAAGTATTATCAATAAGAAAAGTATTCAGAAAGCATAAGCATCGTATAAACAAACACATGCCTCTAGAAGAAGCAGGCACAAAATACCAAGCATAGACGAGGCAAAGAAACCAAGTTAAAAGAGATACAAAACATAAAAAAAAAAAAACAACAACTAGTGTAATAACTAGAAAAGGCAGACAAATTAAGGAAATAGTCACAAGTCTTCAAAGAGGGCAACAACCAGAACATTGCCCAACAGGGATAGATAAACTAAAAGAACACAAAACAAGTGTCCAAGTGCAATGCCAAGAAGGCAAAGGGGACCATGTTCAAGCTACAAAGTTTGCTCAATATACTCTCCTTGCTTCCAATAAATAATAGTATGTTACTTTGGAGATTCCTTCCCATATTCTTCATCAATGGATTTTTGAAGGGTTTAGTGTTGTTCACTTAGCACTTATTTGTCATAAGAGAAAAGGATTACCAGTTATTGCTAGACTGGCTCTCCTTGATATATGATACAAGAAATATAAACATGTTTAGATTGGTACAGTATAGACCACTCTCAATGTTGATACAATCTTGATTACATTTTTTTTTCCAAATTTTTGCATGGCTTTTTAAAATCTCTATCTTTTCTCTACTTTGAAGATTCAACTCCAGATTACTGGCACTGCACAAGTTTATTCAACATTGGTGGGAACGCTTTATTACCAGATGGCATATAGGGTCCAAAATCATGCTCTGGATTTTGCGATGCCTAATATGACTAATGATGCCCTATAGCTCTTTGTGGATATGATGCATGTTCCAAATGAGACTTATGTGCCTTGGCAAATTCATAAAGAATAGTTATAGAAACTTATCCCTGCTTTTTGGATCACAAGTTATGAATCTCTTCATTAACAAGCACAACCAGTCCAGTCTGAGAAACTTATTTTCCTGGATAGAGAAGAAGGGACAAACTAAAATCTTCTTTAAAAAAGAAGTCGAGTTATCATAAGATACTGATGTTTTCACGACTCTAGCAATCATGACTATGGTTTGGGAACCAGATCCTAAAATTTGAGTTCCAATTGAATCATTTGTAGTTGATGGCTCCCCAATTTATCAGTTTATAAGTGAGAATAAACACAAATATTTTGATGTTTGTGATTGTTTCGATTGTTTGCAGTTTCTCCATGATGACAGAGATAAAACAAAGAAGAAGAAAAAAAAGTCTTCATAAAAGAGTCTTCGTCAAAGATACAAGGATGGTGATCCATCTATTGGACTCATTGGAGAATCCTTTGGAAAATTTGACTATTATATCTTATACTCTGGAAAAGATGAAATCTAACTACCATAATTTTAGTTTCCTTCAGACAAAACATTTGATCTGTCACCTTCGGCTCCTGAGATTAAAATGACTGCACATCCTTACTACTAAAAAGCTTTTAAACAATTAAAGAAGGAACAACCTCCTCCTCTTAGTTTTGAGGCCAATCTGTTTGAGACAAAAGAAGAATATTTTCCTCCGCTTAAGTTTGAAGATCAGATTTTCCTTTGCCTAAGTTTGAAGATCCTTATTCTTCCATCAAACAAAAATGGAAGATTCTTCAACCTACAAATGTTGATTTAGAAGAAAGAAAGAAAGACACACTCGCTGCTGAACAAATTCTCAATTGACAATCTGAGAATATGGTCCCTCAAATTTGTATTCTTAGGAAAATATAACAGAATCAAGTTCATCTTGAAAAGAAGGTTGATCAGGCAATAGTTGATCCTTTGGAAAAATGTCAATAAGGGATTGACTATCTTCACAATGAGATTATGAATTTCATTTCCCAGCAAAAAGAATTTTCATCCCGAGAAAGAGAAATCGTGCATTTGAAACAACAATTAAAGCATTTGCAGGCTATACAACAACTTAAACTTTTAGATCAATACTCTCCACCATTACCAACTCTTTAGCCTTTATTCTAACCTTTTAGCCCATTTCTCTCAACCCCGTCTTTTCCTAGTGATAATATTTTTATTACTCCTCCATCTCTTTACCAACATTTTAACACATAGCCAAAACCTAATTAGCCTCTCAAAACCCAACCAGAAGCCAGCCTATAATCCAAGCCTAAAAAAGAACCAAAACTTAAAGGACCAGCTATTCCTAAAGCTGAACCCAAACAAAACCCATCTACTAACCTCTAAACCCTCCATTGAAAGTCTACGAACCAACCCATGAAACTATGACCATTCAATCTAACCCAATCACCTCATTTTTAAACCAACAAATTAGTATAGCAAAAAAAAACACTTTTTCATAGGTTGATGATTCTACTTCTTTTACTTTCTTCTGAAGATGATCAATCCTATGAATCTGAAGATTCATCTTTCTTTTTAGAACTTGAAGTTTTTATGGCTCAACTAGAAGAATCTGAAACATTTGAAGTGCGCAATGAGCCTCCTCCATAGGCTTCTGCTTAAAGACCACCTCTACCTCCTCAAGATGTACTTCATGAAGAAACGCACAAGGATATCCTATTCATAAACATTGCTCATACTTGGCATCCTCCATCTACATTAATAAATCTCATACTAGATGATATTCCTTCTCATATGTGGCATGACAGATTCTTGGGGATGCATGTCTGGTGTTAAACTCAGATGCAAAAAGAAGGTGCAATAGATGCAAAAGTCATTCTAGCCTTTGGTACTGCAATGACAGGGACCATCAAACATGGTACTTACGACTTGGACAATATCAGTAGTTACAACTTTAATAAGCACAAACTGTTGATATATTTATTCAGATCCTTTATATAGAATTTCTTGGAGATTAATATTCTCTAATTGATATTGTTCGAAAAGAATATTTCAAGATGAGATGTTATTCTTACAACAAGAAGGATTTAGAAAAGCACTTTGAAAGAATAATGAAGCATTATTATCTGCTTAGTATTGGCTACACTGATGATAGCAACCTTAAATAGGTTTATCTAAATTTAGTTCCTAAAACAATTGGCCAAAAAACTCTTTGGATCATTTAATAAAATGGTAAGACATTGAATGATTTCACATTTGGAAGATCACATCAAACCTTGATGATGACATTACAGAAGTTTTACAACACATATACTTTCTTCAAAGAATTTAACCAGTCTCAAAGATTGTTTGACAAAGTGTGTAAAAGGCTAGAATTATCAATCAAATGCAAAAACAAACAAACTTGCTTTGTTCTCCAAAGAAGAAGTATCATAGAAGGAAAATTTTCTCATCCTTAGAAAAACATCGGAGATTCCAAAAGAAGAAAAGAAGATTTTTTTTGTTACAAATGGAATATTGGGAAATATAAAAAAATGCTTTATATGCAGATAAAAAAGACATTTTGCAAAAAAAATTGTCCTTAAAATAATTCCAAATCTAAATCAAATATGGCCAACATAATCGCAAAGGCTTTTATAGGTACTGATCTATCTCGTGATGATATGGAATCCATCTTTTCTAAAATAGATGATGAGACATTTGCTTTGTTTGCGGTAGAAGCATACTCATCAGAATCAGATTCAGAAATTGGTTCTATTTTCACAATGCAATTCTCCCTCAAACATCTTTGGATCTAACAATTTTTGCTGCCCAAGTTATCCCACAAGCTAGAGTCACAATACTAATAGATAAGTATGTCAAACTAATCTCAGTTATTGTTTTATTTAATATTGGTACAACGCATGCTATTGCCAATCCAAAGCTTTTGCTAAATCATATATGACTCAAATGCAACGAATGATTTAAAGTAGCAAATGGAGTTTTTTATGTTGACAAGATCAGTAAGTTGATTAGAATTTGTTTATCTCCTTCTAAGTGTTTGTTGACACTTATTTATGGATTCTCAGGCCATAGAAGAGATATGATTTTAGGATTTGATCTAATTAAAAGACTTCCCATTCAATGGGCAAACACTAGTCTAAAAATTAAAAAAAATTTCCTATCATGGGTATCAACTCCAACTTTATATTCATATGAAGGAGAAACTTTAGCTGCAAGTCATCATCCAGAAAATATAGATCTAGTCTTTGAGTCTATAATGCAGATGATTATAGCTTAATCTTGTGTAGAATCTTATGCTGAATTTGAGAAAAAAAATCCTTAACCTTTATGAAAAAATCTAAGTTCTTTATAAAACTTCCATTCAAGAAAACTGAAGATGTTAACCCTACAAAGGTAACCTAATCGAGTATGAGCCGTCAAGAAAAGGAGATGGCACTTTCAGAACTTCTAGAATTGAAGTCACAAGGGTTGATTGAATCAACAACTTCATCTTGGGCATGCTAAGCTTTTTATATAAACAAATATTTTGAATAAGTTAGAAAGAAGCCAAGGCACGTCATTGATTACAAGCCTATAAATGAATTTTTGAGCTGATGTCAAATTTCTTTTGCCCAGGAAAAATACTCTTTTTGCCAATCTTATCAACACCAAAATCTTTTCCAAATTTGATCTTAAGTTTGGATTTTGGTAGCTTAGTATAAATCCTTTGGATAAATACAAAAAAATTTTCTGTATTTTGAATTATCATTACCAGTGGACAGTAATGCCTTTTGGTCTTAAAACAACTCCATTACTTTTCCAAAAGGCTATGATCCAAATCTTTGAATTAATACTCCCCTCAGCTCTTATTTACATTAACAATATTTTGTTATTTTCTCATTGTGTAGGAACACATGTTAAACTTTTAAATTATTTTGCTGGGATTATTAAGCAAAACGAAGTTATGCTATCAAGGTCAAAGATAGTTATTGTTTAAACAACAATTGAGTTCCTCGGTGTTCAGATTCAAGATAGCAAATACCATCCTCAGCCTCAAGTGGCAACTAAAATTTTAGATTTTCCTGAAGTTGATCTGATGATGTAGCAACGTGTTTTTGGGAGTCGCCACCAGTCGGTTTCACATAGGTCGATTGGACACTTTAAAATGGTCTACGAGAGTTCAAGGGGTTCGGGAGTACGGTTACGCTAAAACAATTTTATTCTAACGCCCAAAATTGATACCTTAGTTCGATTTTAATTTTGTTTTACTTCCTTTAAATAATTTCAGTTAATATCCAAACCATGGATTCTAACCGAACCACTCGAATATGGATGTTAAACTTAAAATATTTTTTTTATTGAAAATTTATCTTTTAAATATTTTGATCGAGTATAAATCCAAACCATAAATCCTATCGGATCACCCGGATGTGGATATTAAAAATATATATATTTTTTATTTTCTTTATTATTTTAAAATATTTTTAAATAATTGTCCAAACCATGGATCTTATCAGATCAGCCGGATTCGAACGAATAATCGTCTTGAGATTTTATCAAATCACCAAGAACAAATCTTTAAAAAATTTTTGTGAAGTAATTTACAATTTCTTAACCGATAATTTTTGTGTGTTATTAACATTTAGATGCATTGTGAGTATTAAATAAAGAAAACAAAATCACACAATCCTAAAGTTAAAAGAAAATAAAGATAAGTAAAGAAAACTTAAAAAAACATAAAATAAACTAAACTTTCTAGGTTATGTTTTATATGAATTTAATGACTAAATTTAATGCATGGTCAAACAAACAAAAAAAAAAAAAATAAGCATCAAAAGCTTGCTGTTAATGGCCTATCTGCAAAAACAGAAACATGTTAGTGACTTAATCGGTTAAATAAAAGGCCAGAGGACTGAAGAGGAGTTTTACCCAGAAAGTTGTTTGACTGGATCAAATAGAATCGGATCTGGACGAGACGGGTCGGGTCACGATGTGGAAAAGGGTCTGGTCTCGATTCTCTTCTCTCCAGCGACGCTGGCGCGATCGGACGGCTGGGCTTGGACGGGAGGACGGCGGAGACCCTGGTTGTCGCGGGACGGAGGCGTGTGGAGTGAGGAAGCGACGTCGGGGGCGGCGGGCGATGGAAGGAGGACCGAAGGCGGCCGCGCGAAGCCGATGATTGACGCGTCGACGGCGGCTGGAGCGACTACGACGGCGGGAGAGTAGCAGTGATGGGCTGGGAGTGGTGGCTGGAGCGGCGAAGGAGAGGGCAGGCTGGAGCGAACTAGGGGGAGAAGTTTAGGATTTTTCTGGGTGAGGGAGGAGAGGCTAGGGGCTCAAGGCTGCAGTTTTTACCTTTTTGAGACTGAGCTTAGGGTTTTCGAATTTCCTCCTCTTCTCTCGAAATCTGGACCCATATTTATACTAATGGGACTTTAAAATGTGATTAATACTGTTTTTTAGAGTTTAAACTTCATCCAAATCAGATTTGAAGAAGTTTAAATCAATTAGCATGCAATCTGGTAAAATTACTAGTTTCAGTCCAATAAAACTCTCAATATGCTGATCTGGCCCTAAATTCTTTGAAAATTTCAATTTGACCCAAAACTTCCAGGAATTGTTAGATTACCCTAAAACTTTGCAAAAACCTCCAGATTTTCCTGAAATTTCATAAAATCGCCAGATTTGGCCCAAACTCTCTAAAATTGACATATTTGCCCCAAACTTTTCAATTTTGCCTAAAAATTTCTAAAAATTCCCAGTTTCTTCCCAAACTTTCGTTTTTGTCAAAATGACCCCGCAAGACCTTTAATACTCCAAATTAGTACCTAAACTAAATTAACTCCTATTTTTATCCTAGATGATCACTTTAAACTTCTAAAGATTTTTAGACCAAAATAACAATGCAACCTCAATGTGACCAGATCCGCTAATTATGCAGAACCTTAAAATGATAAAAATGACCCAAACTCCTAACAAATGACCAAATAGTCCCTAAAAATGCAAAATGCCCCATAAATTAATTTTCCTAATCTAAAATTGAAACAAAAGTCAATGCCCGGACAAAATTGGGTATCAACAGATGAAAAATCAAGTTCAAAAAATCTTGGGTCTTGTGAATTATGTCCGAGAATTTGGCTCACATCTGTCAGAAATCTTCCAACCTTTACACATGTATCTCAAGAAACCAGTTCTACCATAGTCCTCACAATAATGTCAAGTAATAATTCGGCTAAAGCAGGTGGTCTAGTCCTTACTTCCTTTAAAGATTCCTAAGAAGGGAAAAAGAATTCTTCAAACAAACGTCTCTAATGAATTTTGGGGTATAGTCCTCTTTAAAGAAATTCATAATGATAGACACGTATGTGCATATAATAGTGGTGAATTCAAAGAAAGTGAAAAGCATTCACTTCACATACAAGGAAGCATTAGCCGTCAAAAGAGGAATTAAAAAAATTCAAATTTCATTTAGTCGAACACCACTTCTTGGTTGAAATGGATATATTAGCTTTTCCTAAAATGCTAATTTCCTAGCAAAAATAGTTTCCAAATGATCAGCAACTTATGTAATGCCCGGATAATCAAAAGTGATTAGGTCTCAGGTTAAATAGATTTGGAGCATAAGAATTTTTCCTTAATCGGGAATTTAGCTCAATTAAATTGAGAAGACAATATGGCATGTGCATAATTGAGTGTTGAAAATCTTAAAAATAAGCTTGGCTTAGGCCAAGAGAAATAGTAATGAAAATGGTGGTTTTTAAAGATGAGGGACTAAATTGAACAAAGGGATTTTTAGTGGTTGGGCTCAATTGCCCAAAATTAGAAAGTTGGAGGACTAAAGGGGGAATTAGGCCATTTTAATGGCCTAGGATGCCTTGGCCAGCCATGCCCCTCCAATTCCCAATATTTTATGTCACCTCCCTCCAAATCTTATTATTTTAATCCACCTCCCACCCTTAGCCATCACCTTGGATTCTTTCTTCACCTAGGATTCTTTCTTCACCTACTTTTGACTTTTTATACCAAACTTACCAAAAAGTCTTCTAATTAGTCTTCATTTCTTTTAATCTTGTCTCCCACTCATTTCAAACACATTATTAATTTCCTACTATTTTAATCCACCTCCCATCCTTAGTCAAGACTTTGGATTCTTTCTTCACCTACATGTCTCCTACTTTTGACTTTTTCTACCAACTTACAAAAAAGTCTTCCAATTAGTCTTCCTTCCATTAAATCTTGTCTCCCACTCTTCCAAGCACATTATACACTCATTTTCCTTCCCATATGGCTGGCCATCACCTTCCCACACATTAAAACATAATCAATCTACTCATTCCAAGCCATTTGCTCTTAAACTCTCTCCTTCTCTCTCCATTTTCTTCCATACCAAGTCTCACCATTCCAAACACATTTCCAACTCTTTTCCTCATCTAAATATTCATCCATAGCTAGAAATAATCCTTCCTCAAATTAAAACCAAGTATTCTTGGTTGAATTCAAGCTCTAAGACCATAAAGAGCAAGAATCAGGTGAAGAATTCAAAGAAAACCAAGGAGGAAAATTCAGCCATTTCCATTTCTTGGAGGTTTTAAACTCTACTCAAGGAGCTCTTTGTGTGATTGAGTTCCTAAGTTCATTAGAAGCAAGAAATCAAGAAGAAGCTTGAAGAACATCAAGCACAAGAAATTGGCCTTACCTCTTCTGTGAGGTTCTGTAAGTGTACACCAAGTGTTCTTGGTATTTTGTGTTATTTGAGTTAATCACCAAGTGTTCTTGGTACCTTATGGTTACTAATAAAATTTGGCCCATCTTGGTTCTTATGCTAGAAAACAATTTCTAGAGTCAACAAGCAAGGAAAACGAAGGAAAATAAGCTTCTAAAGCTTTCGGTGTTGTGGGTAAGGATTCCTATACTCACTTTATTGCATGGCATAGTTCCATGGATTTTTTGTGTGAGTATTCGGGCCCCTAGGTGATGGTCAAAGAACCATGTGATCCTAGGAGTGCTAAGAGGGCTTAAGTTATGTTATTGCTTCGGCAATTCTGTTTTGCTCATGAGCTAAGTTAAGTAAGCAAGCATTATGGGCTAGGAGTTAAGGCGGCCACCTTAATTCCTATGCTAAGTGAGCTCTCCGAAAACATTAAGTATATGAAATTAATGAATTAAAACTTGAGGGATGCTTGCTGCCCTTCTGTGAACAAAGTGTTAAGTGGTGTGTGTTTGTGTGCTTCTTTGATTTGTTGTGCATGCTAACCCCCGATTATGATATTATTGCTATATGCATGTATCTTTTTGTTTTCTTTGTCTTTATGTTTTCTTTGCAGGAATAAGGATTATTTTGCCATTACATTCTTGGCATATGTTAGGCCTTGGAGGCCATAAGTTAGGCATTGGATGCCACGGAATCCTTATTGAGTTTTATAACTCACCCGCCCTACTCTACTTTTGTAGGTAAAGGTTTGCTTGAAAGATCAAGCTAAGAGTCTTGAGTACTCTTTCTGTATGCTAAGGTTGGATTTGTGTATGGTATTGCTCAAAATATTCTAAGTATTCTAAGTATATAAGTTGCTTGTAAACAAGCTAAAAAAAAAATGTGGACTTTCTGTGCAGGACTTGAAGTCTTAGAATTGTGGGAACAAGGTCTATTAAGGTGGAAATTTGTGTTCCATGGCTTTGTGGATTTATGGCTTGCTTTTAAGCATGTTTTTGTTGGTCTAACTTTAGTGACCAAATTATGGACTTAGCTAAAATTTGGCCAAACTTGGCTTTGGGCTTGTATTATGGACTTGGACATTTTTGGGTATTTTTATTGCTTGGTGGACTTACCAAGGCCCATGCATGAATTTATGGGTTATGTTTTCATGAAACTTGAAGCATGTTGAAATTGGGCTTAAATGTACGTTTTGGGCTTAAATAAGAACTTGGAAAATTTGATTTTATTCTTGGTTAATTTTGGGCCATATGCATGTTAAGTACTAAAAGGCCCATAAGCCCATGTCTATGTTGAAAGCATGCAATGTTTGGCTATGTATGCTCACTTAGTAAAGAACATGCAAGTAAACTTAGAAAAAGCATGAAATTGGATGCTTGTGTAAAGTTTGGCTAATAAGAAATTTAAGTGCACGTATGTGAATTAATGCATGCCTAAGCATTAGTTGCATCTAAAGGCATTAAGTGATTATGTGCACTAGTGAACACCAAAACACATAAGCATGCAAAGCATATGCATGAAAATAAGTTTTTAAACTTAAGTTGGTGTTTTGGTTGCCATGCATATTCTTGGCTAAGCTCGGTAAAGACCATGAAAATGAACACATGAAATCCACATAGGTGCTAGCTTGTTTCTGAGAGCACTTCAACTTAACCTTAATTAAAGAACTTAACGAGCTAGTACCGATAAGTATCCTGGGGTTCGTGCCCATAAGTCTTAGTGAGTTTTAAAAGCCCCTTCTGTGTAATGAAAACTTCCGCTGCATGTTTTAAAAAATCAGGCCCAAATGGGCCAGGGGCAGTTTAGGGCACGACAGCTTGGTATCAGAGCACAGTTGCTCTTAAGGACCAAAGTTTTGGTCTATGATTCTTAGTATAGACTTGTTCCCACATAGGTTAACTCCACTAATCAATATTTATTAATATTGAGCAATTGTGTGCCCTGCTTGTTGTTAATTACAGGATGATAGCCAAAAATACGAACCGAGGCCGAAATGGAAATGAAACTTCCCATCAGAGGAATGAAAATGCTGGCTTTGTGCTAAAGGCCCAAGTCAAGCCTTCGAAGCTCATAAGGGCTAATGTTACTGGGCCTAGCATTGATGCCCAGGAAAGAAGAGAAGCAAGAATGGAAGCAATGATGGAAGCTATGTAGGCCACTATGGCCTAATTAGCAACTAGCATGCAAATCCTGGCAAGGGGTCCAACCCAAGTCCCAGAACCTGTTAGGCAACAAAGAGAGCCACCAATGAGAAGAAGGCCAGGAAATGAACCTATACTCGATGATCCAGCTAGCGAAAATGGCGATGATGAGGACGAGGAAAGGAGAAACCCCAGAGCCAGAAGAATAAAATCTGAGATCAGGCAAGAACTGAGGGAAGAAGAAGAAGAAAGTCTAGATGCAGAAGAGCTGAACATAGAAGATATTGATGGGCCTGCCCAACTCACTGTCACCACTAGAGTAGGGAGGGCCCAAAGAGGGAGGCCTAATATGGATAATGGTGGAGGCCTAAGAGAAGGCCAACTAGAGGGGTTCCTTACCCTAAGACCCCTAACATTTAAAGGAAGCTGTAACCCAAACGAAGCAGAATTCTGGGTAAACCAAATTGAAAAGATCTTTGAGAGAATGGAGGTTTCCTCTTCTCAGAAGGTCTTACTGGCAACATTCAAGCTGGAAGGAAATGCTGAATTGTGGTGGAGAACAGTCCATCGGACTTATGCCATCAAAAATGCTAGGCGGCCCGCTCAAAGTAGAAGAACAATGAGATGGGCCGAATTCCAACAAGTGTTTCATCAGCAATACTTCAGTAAAGCACTAAAAAACTAGAAGCAGGTTGAGTTTGACCTGCTTGAGCAGAAAGAGCTCTCCGTACTGGAGTACGAACAGAGGTTCAGCAACCTCATACGGTACGCACCACAGTACGATGATCGAGAGGACCTTAAGGCCAAGAGGTTTCTTCGGGGACTTAGGCCAGAGCTGAGGCAAATACTTAGAGCAGTAGGAGCCCACAAATACTACGACATTGTACAGAGGGCTATGGTCCTGGAGCAAGAATTTAGGGGGCAAGCCATGAATAGCCTTGGAAGTACTAGCGGGATGCAAAAATCCTCTAAGAAGAGAGGCAGAGAAAGCTTGGCATATGAGCCAAGAAAGGCTAACAAGAGAGAGAACCGCATCCCCCTATGGACCACAATGTGAGACATGTGGAAAATTCCATGGCCAGAAGCCATGTTATAGGCTCACTTCCAGATGACTTAAGTGTGGTGCCCAGGATCACTAGGTAAAAGACTATCCTGTCAGGGGAGAAGATCAGAAGACCCTATGAGGGTTCAATAACAGATAGGCACAGAGGCAATTGCCCATAAGGAGGCCCAATATGCCTCCACCCCCACAGAGAATGAACCAAGATAAGGCCAGGAAGGGAGAACCTCAGGCTACTAGAAAAGTATTCCAGATTGAAACATTGATGAAAGCACGAGAGGACCTAGAGGTCAACAGAGCTGAGGAGGATGAGGAAGAAATAGACCAGGCTAAGCTGGTCAGGAAGACTCTAAAAGGTACCATTTCCATAAATGGTTATGAAGTATCAGTTTTGTTCGATACTGGAGCA
This sequence comes from Aquilaria sinensis, assembly GCA_005392925.1. NCBI lineage: Eukaryota > Viridiplantae > Streptophyta > Magnoliopsida > Malvales > Thymelaeaceae > Aquilaria > Aquilaria sinensis. Next base: position 20,457 of record SMDT01002718.1, on the reverse strand, counting down.
TCTTTATCTATAGTATCCTTTAAGTTAGTCAAAGATATAAACCTCGAAGTATGCAATACAGATAAAATGTACCTGGTTAAAACTGCCGGGAATGAGGTTATGATAACATACCATACGGTAAAAGATTGCATGCTTAAGCTAGGTGAACTAGAGCTTAGAGCCGACTTGATGGTCTTGGATACTAATGGATATGACATCATCCTAGGAATGAACTGGCTTAGTGCCAATCGGGTGGTTATAGACTGCCATGCCAGGCAACTTTATCTGCCTGGGCACAAACCTCAATCTTTGGAAAAATCATCTGGGTTAGTCCCAGAATTTCATTTAAAGGTGGTGGAACACAAACCCTTATTAATAAAAGGTGAATACCTAGGGTTAAATGGAACAGAAGTGGAAATAGAGCTGGGTAAAATACCCATAATAAGAGAATTTCCTGAAGTGTTCCCCACAAATCTTCCAGGACTCCCTCCTGTAAGAGCGGTTGAGTTTGAAATCAGATTAGTGCCAGGAGCTGCACCAGCATCCATTGCTCCTTACAGGATGGCTATTCCTGAAATGATGGAGCTAAAGAAGCAACTGGATGAGTTGCTTGAAAAGGGTTTCATAAGGCCAAGTACATCTCCCTGGGGAGCACCTGTACTTTTTGTAAAGAAGAAGGATGGAACCCTTAGATTGTGCATTGATTACAGGAAGCTCAATGCACTGACCATAAAAAATAAGTACCCCCTTCCAAGGATTGAGGATCTATTTGATCAGTTGAAGGAAGCCAAGGTCTTTCCCAAGATAGACCTCAGATCTGGATACTTCCAGCTGAGAGTCAAGGAAGAAGATGTCCCAAAGACAGCTTTCAGGACCAGATATGGTCACTATGAGTACACGGTGATGCCATTTGGGCTCACTAATGCACCAGCCTTTTTCATGGACCTCATGCAAAGAGTGTTTAAAGCTTATTTAGACCACTTTGTTGTGGTATTTATTGATGACATATTGGTGTACTCAAAGGATGAAGAAGCCCATAAGGAGCACCTAAGAGTGGTGCTAAGCCTGTTAAAGGAACATGAATTATATGGCAAACTAAGTAAGTGCCAATTCTGGGCTAAAGAAATTGGATTTCTCGGACATGTGATCAATGAGCATGGTTTAGCTGTTGATCCCGAGAAAATTAAAGCTGTCTTGGAATGGAAGCAACCTCAGACTGTGAGGGACATAAGAAGCTTCCTAGGACTTGCTGGCTACTACAGAAGATTTGTGCCCAAATTTTCTGTACTAGCAGCTCCGCTCAATCAACTAACAAGGAAGGACCAAAAGTTTGAGTGGGGTGAGCAATGTAAGGCTAGCTTCCAGGAACTTAAGGAAAGATTGACTACAACCCCAATACTGGTATTACCAGACCCTACTAAGGAGTATACCGTTTACACTGATGCTTCTTGAGTAGGACTGGGCTACGTCTTAATGCAAGGGAAGCAAGCAATAGCTATGGATCAAGACAACTAAGGCCTCATGAGAAGAATTATCCAGTTCATGATCTGGAGTTAGCAGCAGTGATCTTTGCTTTGAAGCAGTGGAGGCACTACCTACTTGGAGGCAGATTCCAAATCTTCACAGACCATAAGAGTCTAAGGTACCTGTTTACACAAAAGGACCTGAACATGAGGCAAAGAAGATGGCTCGAGTACCTGAAAGACTTTGAGTGCGTTATCGAGTATACGGCCGGGAAAGCTAATGTAGTGGCTGATGCTCTCAGTAGAAAGTACACGGGAATACTCAAAGCCACTAGAGAGCCTGCTGAGGCAGAAGTACTCAGTATATCTGAGTTGGCCCAAGATTGGGATAAGTGGGAAATGGACCAAGTAAAGGTCCTAACTATTATGTCTGAGTGGAAAGACCTAATTCAGGAAGCTCAGCTTCAAGATGATGAGATTCCCAGGATCTCTGGGCAGAAACAAGGAAAATTGTATCAAGGATTTTCCTTTAAGGCTAAAATATTATATTTCCGGGATAGGATTTATGTGCCAAATAAGGATGGAATCAGGCAACAAATCCTAGAAGAAGCCCACTCCAGTTTGATGAGTATGCATCCTGGAGCTCAGAAAATGTATAAGGATTTGAAATCCCATTTCTGGTGGCCATATATGAAGCAAGAGATTGGTGCTTCTGTGGCTAAGTGTATGACTTGTCAACAAGTCAAAGTGGAGCACCAGAGACCTGGTGGAAAATTACAGAGCTTACCTATACCAGAAAGAAAATGGGGATCCATATCCATGGACTTTGTAGTGGGTTTGCCACTGACTCGAAGAAAGTGTAATACAATCTGGGTCATAGTGGATAGATTGACTAAGGCAGCCCACTTCTTGCCCATAAACCTTACAGACTCCCTTGAGAAATTAGCCCAACTATACGTTAAGGAGATAGTAAGGCTACATGGTGTACCAGACGATCTTGTCTCAGATCGAGACCCAAGATTTGTTTCCAGATTCTGGAAGTCCTTGCACCATGCCTTGGGCACTAAGTTAAAATTCAGTTCTGCATACCATCCTCAAACGGATGGACAGACTGAAAGAACCATTCAAACATTGGAAGATATGTTAAGGTGTTGTGTTATTGACTTCCAAGGAGAATGGGATAAACACTTGCCTTTAGTGGAGTTTTCATACAACAATAGCCATCACTCAGTGATTGGCATGGCACCTTATGAAGCACTCTATGGAAGAAGATGCATAACTCCACACTGCTGGCATGAGCCAGGTGATAAGTTGGAAATTGGCCCAGAACTCATAAGAGAAACTACTGGGAAGATTAAGCAAATCCAGCAAAGGATTAAGGCTGCCAACAATAGGCAAGAATCATATGCCAACCTCAAGAAAAGAAGAGACCTGGAGTTCCAGGTAGGAGACCAAGTATGGTTAAAAGTATCTCCTATGAAAGGAGTAATGAGGTTTGGAAAGCGGGGAAAATTAGCCCCGAGGTATGTAGGACCATACCTAATACTCACAAGAGTAGGAAATGTAGCCTACAAGTTAGAGCTACCGCCTGAGCTGGGACATGTACATGACACATTCCATGTAAGCCTATTGAAAAAGTGTGTATTTGATCCTAAACAAGTGGTACATGTCACTAGTGTTCCCATCACCCAAGATCTCACCTATGAAGAAGAACCAATTCGGGTATTGGCAAAGGACACTAGGAAGCTCAGAAGTAAGTGGATATCGATGGTAAAAGTCCAATGGACTAACCATTCTGAGGAGGAGGCCACATGGGAGGTTGAAGCTGAAATGCTTAAGAATTATCCTGATATCTTCCCTAAACTTCTAGGAAATTTGGAGGACCAAATTTCTTAAGGAGGGGAGTGTTGTAATGCCCGGACAATCCAAAGTGATTAGGTCCCGGGTTAAATGGATTTGGAGCATAAGAATTTTTCCTTAATTAGGAATTTAGCTCAATTAAATTGAGAAGACAATATGGCATGTGCATAATTGAGTGTTGAACATCTTAAAAATAAGCTTGGCTTAGGCCAAGAGAAATAGTAATGAAAATGGTGGTTTTTAAAGATGAGGGACTAAATTGAACAAAGGGATTTTTAGTGGTTGGGCTCAATTGCCCAAAATAAGAAAGTTGGAGGACTAAAGGGGGAATTATGCCATTTTAATGGCCTTGGATGCCTTAGCCAGCCATGCCCCTCCAATTCCCAATATTTTATGTCACCTTCCTCCAAATCCTATTATTTTAATCCACCTCCCACCCTTAGTCATCACTTTGGATTCTTTCTTCACCTACTTTTGACTTTTTCTACCAAACTTACCCAAAAGTCTTCCAATTAGTCTTCATCTCTTTTAATCTTGTCTCCCACTCATTTCAAACACATTATTCATTTCCTATTATTTTAATCCACCTCCCATCCTTAGTCAAGACTTTGGATTCTTTCTTCACCTACATGTCTCCTACTTTTGACTTTTTCTACCAACTTACACAAAAGTCTTCCAATTAGTCTTCCTTCCATTAAATCTTGTCTCCCACTCTTCCAAGCACATTATACACTCATTTTCCTTCCCATATGGCTGACCATCACCTTCCCACACATTAAAACATAATCAATCCACTCATTCAAAGCCATTTGCTCTCAAACTCTCTCCTTCTCTCTCCATTTTCTTCCATACCAAGTCTCACCATTCCAAACACATTTCCAACTCTTTTCCTCATCTAAATATTCGGCCATAGCTAGAAATAATCCTTCCTCAAATTAAAACCAAGTATTCTTGGTTGAATTCAAGCTCTAAGACCATAAAGAGCAAGAATCAGGTGAAGAATTCAAAGAAAACCAAGGAGGAAAATTCGGCCATTTCCATTTCTTGGAGGTTTTAAACTCTACTCAAGGAGCTCTTTGTGTGATTGAGTTCCTAAGTTCATTAGAAGCAAGAAATCAAGAAGAAGCTTGAAGAACATCAAGCACAAGAAATTGGCCTTACCTCTTCTGTGAGGTTCTGTAAGTGTACACCAAGTGTTCTTGGTATTTTGTGTTATTTGAGTTAATCACCAAGTGTTCTTGGTACCTTATGGTTACTAATAAAATTCGGCCCATCTTGGTTCTTATGCTAGAAAACAATTTCTAGAGTCAACAAGCAAGGAAAACGAAGGAAAATAAGCTTCTAAAGCTTTCGGTGTTGTGGGTAAGGATTCCTATACTCACTTTATTGCATGGTATAATTCCATGGCCTTTTTATGTGAGTATTCGGGCCCCTAGGTGATGGTCAAAGAACCATGTGATCCTAGGAGTGCTAAGAGGGCTTAAGTTATGTTATTGCTTCGGCAATTCTGTTTTGCTCATGAGCTAAGTTAAGTAAGCAAGCATTATGGGCTAGGAGTTAAGGCAGCCACCTTAATTCCTATGCTAAGTGAGCTCTCCGAAAACATTAAGTATATGAAATTAATGAATTAAAACTTGAGGGATGCTTGCTGCCCTTCTGTGAACAAAGTGTTAAGTGGTGTGTGTTTGTGTGCTTCTTTGATTTGTTGTGCATGCTAACCCCCGATTATGATATTATTGTTATATGCATGTATCTTTGTGTTTTCTTTGTCTTTATGTTTTCTTTGCAGGAGTAAGGATTATTTTGCCATTACATTCTTGGCATATGTTAGGCCTTGGAGGCCATAAGTTAGGCATTGGATGCCACGGAATCCTTATTGAGTTTTATAACTCACCCGCCCTACTCTACTTTTGTAGGTAAAGGTTTGCTTGAAAGATCAAGCTAAGAGTCTTGAGTACTCTTTCTGTATGCTAAGGTTGGATTTGTGTATGGTATTGCTCAAAATATTCTAAGTATTCTAAGTATATAAGTTGCTTGTAAACAAGCTAAAAAAAATGTGGACTTTCTGTGCAGGACTTGAAGTCTTAGAATTGTGGGAACAAGGTCTATTAAGGTGGAAATTTGTGTTCCATGGCTTTGTGGATTTATGGCTTGCTTTTAAGCATGTTTTTGTTGGTCTAACTTTAGTGACCAAATTATGGACTTAGCTAAAATTTGGCCAAACTTGGCTTTGGGCTTGTATTATGGACTTGGACATTTTTGGGTATTTTTATTGCTTGGTGGACTTACCAAGGCCCATGCATGAATTTATGGGTTATGTTTTCATGAAACTTGAAGCATGTTGAAATTGGGCTTAAATGTACGTTTTGGGCTTAAATAAGAACTTGGAAAATTTAATTTTATTCTTGGTTAATTTTGGGCCATATGCATGTTAAGTACTAAAAGGCCCATAAGCCCATGTCTATGTTGAAAGCATGCAATGTTTGGCTATGTATGCTCACTTAGTAAAGAACATGCAAGTAAACTTAGAAAAAGCATGAAATTGGATGCTTGTGTAAAGTTTGGCTAATAAGAAATTTAAGTGCACATATGTGAATTAATACATGCCTAAGCATTAGTTGCATCTAAAGGCATTAAGTGATTATGTGCACTAGTGAACACCAAAACACATAAGCATGCAAAGCATATGCATGAAAATAAGTTTTTAAACTTAAGTTGGTGTTTTGGTTGCCATGCATATTCTTGGCTAAGCTTGGTAAAGACCATGAAAATGAACACATGAAATCCACATAGGTGCTAGCTTGTTTCTGAGAGCACTTCAACTTAACCTTAATTAAAGAACTTAACGAGCTAGTACCGATAAGTATCCTGGGGTTCGTGCCCATAAGTCTTAGTGAGTTTTAAAAGCCCCTTCTATGTAATGAAAACTTCCGCTGCATGTTTTAAAAAATCAGGCCCAAATGGGCCAGGGGCAGTTTAGGGCACGACAACTTAGATGGCAGCAATGGTTCATTCGGTTCTCTAAGTTAGGCATATAAAAGGGACTTCAAATAAATTGGAATATATGCTCAATAGATTTCTGAAACTCCACCTTTCTTCTAAGCCTCCCAAAGCCTTATGAAACAAAACACTAAAATGGCCTATTCCTCTTCTTCTTCTTACCCACCTATTTTTGATAAAGAAACCAACCTTTCTTGTGACGTAGAAAGGTAAGAGCACCGGTCATTTACCTTTTCTCAACACAACTAAATCTTCCATTATCACTGTTCTTTAATAAAAACATTTGGTTTTGATAATTGCCTTGTCAAGCCAGTTGGTATTCATCCCTACTATCTTTTTGCTCACCTGTTTTATATCCATAATGTTTTCAAATTACCTTTTTTAGCTCCATGTTTTTTTTGGTATCTATGTTCCATCCATACCATCGGGATAATTTTTAATATTCCTCAACTTTACCAATTCCTCATCTTTTGTAAGAATTTTCATAATAATTTCAAGTAATCCAAACTTTTTACATTTCTTACCTAGTTTGATCCCCTATCTGATGGGGTTCAGGCCCTCAAATCTTTCTATCATGATTTGAACCCATCCATTCCTAGACATCTCCTTCACCTTCAGTTGTCAAATATTTCTGCACCAAATTCTTCTTTACTTTATAGGACAACTAATGTTATATACTTTTTTCACTATCCTATCACTTTCACTAAATCATATGGAAATCTTTACCTTAATCCCAGCCCAATTTACTATCATTATAGAAATTTGGACTTCAATCTCACTCGTTTGGCATGACAACAACCTAATAACCATAGGCAATTCTTGGAGAAAGCTTACAAGTATAATTAAACTACTTTCTCTTTGGAAATCTGGCCTCACGATAGTCCTTACTAGCTTTCCTATCCATTTGATTACCAGGAAATGATTCACGGGGCTCTTCAATGTTTCAAAGAACAACCACAGGCTAGAGAAGCAAAAGAAAAAGTAGAAAAAAACTCTTAAGCTTATTGCCTGTCTAGCTCTTTCTCCCTCTTAGATTGACACTTTTATAGAAGAGCCATTTTTGTCACAAAAAATAAAACAGTATATTTCTTTCGACTGTGATTGTCAAGAATTGGATTGTATTTACTGGCACATGCTTAATGGCCCATTTTTTTTAGCATGAAAACCCATATGAGTCTCAATCAACGCCACCAAGCTACAATTCTGAAGATTACCATGTAAACCTTTATCATGGAAATTGCCTGTAGCTGTCTCGGTCATGCTCCAAGATATTTAGGAATCTTTTACTTTTTGCTAATAGCAATTTCTATAAACTTTATTTTAGTGTGGTGTGATGTAGGCACTTATATAAGATAGTTTGTTTGAAACTAAACCTTCTCCCCTATAGAAAGGAGGCCTCTGATTATTGTAAATCATTGGAAGTTGAATCAAGTAATAAAAACTCTTCAATTTCTCCCTCTATGGCTTTCTAAGTTCTTAATTTTCTAACTTCTCGCCAAATGCTTTAAGTTGTCACTATGTGAATCCTCTTAGAATTAAGATTTTCAAGTTTATATTTATTAAGCTTGAAAATAAATGGTGACTTGCAGGGATTGAAGCCTTTAAAATTTTTCATCTGTTTTCAATTTTAATATCTGTAAACCTGCTTTGATCCTATGTGTATTGTCCGGATATCTAAGTGAAGAATACTTTGGCTTTCTACAAACTTCTGAAAGTGTGGTGTGCTTTTGAGAACGCTTAAATAACTTGGTTGCTTGGTGCCCCTTTTAGAAAATGTCTTTGTGAGCTTATGGCTTAAAGCTCTGTAAGATTCTTAGGATGTATCACTTTCATTATTCATTTTTAGAAAACCAAAGTCTTCTTCTCTTGGCTACCTCGGAACCGATTTAAAGTATGGCAAAAATCATAAAAAAAACCATTTATATTTTAACTTAGATCAAATCAGCCACTTATGTTTTTTGTAACTCAAATAAACCATTGACGTTATGTAAATGGTCGAATAAACCACTAACGTTATTCAAATGACCCAATTCACTCCACTACACTTTAAAATCTAATAAAAAATTACAAAACTCCCCACCATCTTTCTGATTTTTTGTATAATTGATACTTTTAGTTTAAAATAGTCCAAAAATGCTACTTTAATTGTCGTAGTGGGAAATCTACTAATATTTTAATCAATCGTGGATCACTTTTTCTCCAAACTCCAAACTTGATATTTGAAACCTTATTAGGTAATCTCCAACAGCTTCCCCAAAATTTCTATAAGATGGGGAAGCAAAAAGTAAAATCTCTATAATTTTTTTGCTCAAACTCCAACAGCTTCCCTATTTTGTAGAATTTTGTATTTATTACATAACAATTAAATATTATGGATTTAAAGTAAATTCAAATTAATGACTAGTTTAATTATTGTATAATTAAATATTGTTGAAAATGTAAAAAAATTATTCCTTCCGTTTTACAAAGAATGACTCTTTTACCTTTTTTACTAAAATTTGACTTAAATATATTGATATTAATTTATATTATATTTTTTTAAAGTTTATATTTATAAAATAGAGTCTTTAAGGTACCATTTTCATAAAAAATTTATATTTCTATAAGAAATTTTGGAAGAAAAAAAATATGAATTAATTGTTGTATAATTAAATATTGTGCAAAACGTAAAAATTTATTACCTCCATTTCACAAAGAATGACTATTTTAATTTTTTTTAACTAAAGTTTGACTTAAATATATTCATATTAATTTGTACTATAATTTTTTTAAAAAAATTATATTTATAAAATAGAGTCTTTAAGATACAATTTTTATATAAAAAATTTATATTTCTATAAGAAATTTTGAAAGAAAGAAAATTATGAATTAATTGTTATGAATAGTAAATGAGACACCTTTTACGAGATAGAAGGAGTATTATTTTTCATTCCCCAAAATTTTTTGGAGTTTCTGCAAAATGGGGAATGAGATCTTTTTTTTCATCTTATTCCCTATTTTAAAGAATAAGATGGGGAAGCTGTTGGAGTGAAAAATGACTTTATATTCCTTAAAATGAAAAAAAAGTATAAAATAGAGAAGTTGTTGGATATGCTTATCGACCATGTTCTTCTCCATTGTATACATTATATTTCACATCAATAATAGTACTGTGTCTTAAGAAATGAGAAGGTAAACTCAAAGTTAAAGCTCTCTATATGGACAATGGTAGTGGCTGAAGATGATGATTTCTCAGTATTAGTTAGCTAAAGTAATCCTATGGTGAGTGTTATAACTTTCATCTCATTTTAGTAAGAGGAGGAATTTATTAAGAATAATTTAAATATAATATCTCATATTTTAATAAAAGATAAAAATAATGAAATGAACCATTAATTTTATTAGTTTTTTCTGTAAAGAAATAAAATAAGCCTCCAAGAGTTTCAATTTTATCCGTAAAATGCTAACCTAGTCTCCATAAAAGGTGGAACAAAATATTAAATTTAACAGAGAATGAGTAATTTTACTCATTTAAAAATATTAGTAGTTTATTTGGCAAAAAAAAATATGACATAATCAGGCCAACCAAAAACTTTTAATGTTTTATTCATTTTTTTTTTACCTTAGAACAAACAGAATATCTCATCGTAAAATGGAATACTCCAATGGATTGCCGTTAAGTGGCTGATTTGAGCAGATTCAGTAACTTCAGTGATCTATTTGGTCCGAAAGGAACATTAGTGGCCGAATCGGGTCAAACGGAAACATCTTATTTTTGCCTGCAAAGTATTATCGACTTTTCTTACCGTCTTCGTTACTTTTGTCGCATGAGCCCTTGATACACATCTGTCCCTGAGCTTCGGTTCGATGTTAAAAATGGGGAAACAATGAACTTCTACTGTTCAAGCCACCGACGCTTGGTTTCTTTTACGAAGCAATTGACCTCTCACGTGAACCAAGGCCGCCATGACCAAGCCCTTAATCTCTTTCGTTACATGCAATCTTCCCTCCCTCTCGAACCCTTAGTCTTCCCTCTGGTTCTCAAGTCCTGCGCCGCCGTCCGCCGCCCACACCTCGGCTCCGCCATCCATGCCCACGCCGCCAAATCCTCTCTCTTGGCCAACCCATTCGTCGCCTGTGCTCTCGTCGACATGTATGGCAAATGCGTCTCGCTTTCTGCCGCCCGCAAGCTGTTCGACGAAATTTCTGACAGGAATGCTGTGGTGTGGAACTCGATGGTATCACTCTACACGCATTCTGGGCGTGTACGCAATGCGTTGGAGCTGTTTGAGCGCATGGATGTAGCGCCAACCGAGTCTTCATTCAATGCAATTATAGATGGCTTGGCCGGGTTGGAAGATGGGCGGTATAGAGCTATTGAATTCTATAGAAAAATGCAAAACCTGGGTTTGAGACCGAACTTTTTTACGCTTCTTGCCTTGTTGCCCGCCTGTATCGGCATTGCATCTCTGAATCTGATTAAAGAAATTCATGGTTATGCGATAAGAAGCAAGATAGACTCGCAAATCCAGTTGAGAAGCGTTCTGATAGAAGCCTACGGAAGTTGTGGTTGTCTTGTGTATGCACAAAATGTGTTTGATAGAATGACCGGAAAAGATGTAGTTGTGTGGAGTAGCTTGATATCGGCCTATGCATCTCACGGAGAAGCGAGGCTGGCACTGGAGATTTTCCGGGAAATGGAACTGGCAGAAGTCAAGCCTGATGATATTACTTTTCTTGCGGTGTTAAAAGCTTGTACCCATGCAGGATTAGCAGATGAAGCATTGAATTATGTTGACAGAATGCAGAAGGATTATGGCGTGCGAGCAAGTAGTGATCATTACTCATGTTTGGTTGATTGCTTGAGCAGAGTGGGAAGGTTGCATGAGGCATACAAGGTCATAAGAGAAATGCCTGTGAATGCCACGGCAAAGACTTGGGGAGCACTGCTTGGGGCTTGTAGAACCTACGGAGAGGTGGAACTGGCTGAGATTGCGGGAAAAGCTTTGTTTGAGATTGAGCCCCACAACGCTGCTAACTATGTGTTGCTGGGAAGGATTTATGCAAGTTCTGGGAGATATGAGGAGGCAGAGAGAATGAGAACGGAAATGAAGGAGAGAGGAGTGAAGTCTGCACCTGGTAGCAGCTGGATCGTGAATCAAGACTAAAAAGATAAGGCAATATGAGGTGCTTGCTTTCAGCTGTTTTCCGCTCTGAACAAGCTTTGTTAGGGCACTATTTTGATTGAAGTGCTACCTCAAATCTATGGTTTCTTGGCCTCTTTTGATTTAGTCCTGGTTATTTGCCTGTCACATTACCAAGGAGCTCAACACAGTAATTATCACGTTTCATGGGCCTGTCGTGCAGTGTGACTTTTAACCGTCAATTGACAGTGTGGAAAATCATATCATGGACTAAATGGAAGTTAGGATTAAAGTGTATTGTGATGATGGGTGATGACGAGTATCAAGGAACCCCATTAAATTTATGCATAAGGATTCCTTTGTCGAGGAATTTAGAAGGGAATGCTGAGAATATCTGAAAAGAAGACAAACGTGATGATTAAGCTTTTCTTACTCAATGGTGATAGAGTTGGGAGCCCATGAGTCTACACCACTTTTTGGAAGCTTTACATCTTTTTCTCCTGAATCCCATACTAGAAAAAACTCATCATGATTTGATCTAATAGGATAGATCCTAGTAAGGATGCCTTAATCCTTGATTTGAGCTACAACTGTCTCTTGTTAGAATAATCAAAGCGGTGCTTGCAGATTATGTTTGTGATTGAGGCAGCTACCAAAGGCAAAAGCCATGATTCATGAGATAATAAAACAACACGCTGCAGTAAGTACAAAGTTTATATTTCCAGAGTTAGCTGATATTAACTTCTACCTCTCTCTTTTGCTTTTGAGATTGTAAGTGCGATTTTTCTGCACCTTAACAAAGTACTCTATCACATAAAACTGGGGTCGATGGTGCCAGCTTGGGTTATTTTATAATAGTTGTCTTCCACTTTGATTCCTTTCAAAGAGGTGGTCATATGCTGGCTGTGTTCTTAAAAAAAGCAGCAAGCTTGAGATTAAACCCACCAAGGAAATGCATCCCCAACATACGAATGTCTGTGCATAGCAGTGCCTGCCCATGCACACCACCATGTCCCCCAAAAGCTCTTCCTGGAGGGAACTAGCTGCTTTTGAATCATATATTAAAGCTGCAAGGAGTCCGTAGAGAAGAGATCCAATGGGGATGTTTGTGATGAGGATGTTGTGGTTGACACTCATGCTATTGTATCCAAACAGTTCGGATGTTATTGAGACAGCGGCTGAGAATATGAAGCCAGAGCTTAATCCAATCATTCCAGTGCCAGCCTGCAATGCAATTATGCTACCTGAAGCAGAAAGTAAGAAAAATCCGATTGTGGTGGGCACCAAAGCAACTGCTAGCCACCCTGTCCGAGCGAAGTACACCTTGCTGCAAGGGTAAATTTCCAAGCCTTAGTTGTTTGTTTTGTCCCCTTTTTCTCTTGGTAATAAGGTAGTGGTTTTCTTGTTTATCCATGGATTGCAAACAACCTAAAAATGTTCAAAACCTTACAAGAATGATTCTAATAAGACTGTCTTGAAAAACCAAGTAACAGCTTTTCGTTCTGCAAGAGGAGTTTATCGCAGTTTGCATATGTTGTTGCATAGGTTTTTAAAATTATATTTCACTTTTCAATAATATATGCACTTTAATTAAGAATTGTTTCATAATCAACAAACTCCAAACCTGATTCAGATCATTAATGCTCACCAATGATTATGATGAAGTGCATACAAAATACTTTTGAGCACATCTCATTGATTCTTACATGCAAACTGCATGCATCTGGAATTGGAGAGGAGAATACATACTCTTGCAGGAAATCTGGTGCAGCTGAAAGCAGACGACCAAAGAACGAGCATGAGGAGTAGAGTGTCACAAGAGAACTCAGATGGGAATAGTGACCAAGTGATTGTGCAATCTGTCCCAGGTTATTACTATAAACCATCCCTAAAGTCCCTCCACATAGGTATGCCAAATAATATAGCCAGAAGTCCCACTTACGCACTAGTAATCTTGCTGGATGCTCATCACCTAGCTTCTTTAACCTGTCTTTCTCCATTACCTTCGACAAAAATCCATATTTCCCCCGTGAACAAAATGAACTGTTGTTACTGCTAATCAATTCCTCTTGAAGTTCAACTTCTTCATGGTTGAATGCATAAAAGGTTGGGCAATCAAAAGGCAATCTTGTATGGATGTTCTGATGCCCCCAGTCTATAGCACATATGACTCCAGGAAAGCACAAAGGTAATATAAACAAAACGCAAGCTCCTGCTAAGAGAATCCATGCCAATGATGCATTAGATGAAAGAGAATCTAAGAGGAGAAGGTAAAGGCCTGTCATTACTGCAAAGACAAATAGGATTAGAAAATTGATTGAATCATGGCGAATAGTGTCATGGGTCGGAGGCTGCAATGCTGGTTGGTGCATGATTGGAATGAGTACTAAGCAGGATATGAAGAGGGGAATGAATGCGTTTAAGAAGAGATAGACTGTGTTACTCTCAGGATCAATTGCATTGGCAAGCAAGGTGTACAGTGCAGCGGTTAAGGAATTGAAGCCGATTGTCAGGGATAACGCAACCGCTCTGTGTGTTGGGAAATTCCGGATGCACAACACAAAACATACTGTATTGAACCAAGCGATGCTACAACCTGCTAGCAAGCAGAGTAGGAATACCTGCCAAAACAATTGATCCCAGGAGGTGAGGTACACGTGACATGTCTTTTTCCCAATGTTGATGTGAAGCGGTGCTCTTTTACCATTGTGGGTCTTACTTTTACTTGAAGAATGGTAGGTGTGGATCAAAGGACGGTGGTGATTGGAAATTTTCAAACCTACCAGTACGAAAATGTAATATTTGTTGCCAGTCTTTGTGTTGTTCAGTGCAGTCCCATTTTGTGTGCAATTAACAAACGCTTCTACATACTGTCAGTTGTCTTAATTGTGTGTGTGGACGAATAGGATTCACATATTGTTTCTCGCCTCTATGTTTACACGACATTTCTAAGGAATTTAAGAAAAGAAAATGAAAAATAAATAAAAATTCAAATTGATAGCAAAACACTGACATTAGTGTTGTCCTTGCTGAAGAGTAAAAAAAATTCCCAGGAGGTATAAAACCCTAATTTTCTTACCAGCTTAAGGTTTATAATTCAATGGACCTATATATGCATGAAAATCAAGAGTCAGATGATAATGAAATTTGCGGAAAACTGACCAGGAAATAGGGCATGGAAATAATTTGAGAGATGAGAAGCCACTGGAGGCCATATCCAAACAAGCCTAGGAAGGCGGCCATGAACAAGACCGTCCAGAGAGGAAGATACCAGAGGCAGATGCCGGCGCACCACCCGAAGGCCTTGCCGACGTCAGAGGCTACCGATAAATAGTTGAGCTGCACCTGAGAGATGCCCAGGACAGACTTCAACGTTGAAGAATAGGACGAGAAATCGAAGTTGGTCCCTGTCGATGCCTGTATCCATGTTGCTGCTACAAGAATCAGCCATTTTCTCGATTGCCCTACCATTTTCTAACAACCAACAAACGAATGCTCGGCAATGACATAACTCGCAAGCTACAGGCTTCATGCTTTTATAATGTATGGTCGTTGTTACTAACGTGTCTGAAATTTGTTAACTGTAGTTATGGGTCCACCAATCCATGGCAACTGGAATGATCATGTAAATGTGATGGGTTGCTCTTTGTTTGCGTAAAAATGCTACAATTAGGCAAGACTTCGTACATAACATAAAAATCTTTCTGCTTCCCTCTCATATTATTTACTTCATTTTAATTTTTTAATTTAAATTTAACTTAAATTTATTTTTAAAAATATATATTTAAAATTACAAGACTTATAGTTTTTAATATAATTTTTTAATATTAATATAAATAAATTGAAGTTAAACTAAGTACAAAAATTAAATTGGTGTAAAGAACTAGTATAATAAAGACCGAGCTTTATCCAATTAAAAAATAAGTCATATACTGTCTACGATATAAATATATAGATCTAATAAAGGGACATAAAAGGACCAAAGGTCGTGAAAATAAGTAGTTACTGTCCTTGCAACCCCGCAACACTAAATGCATCTAATCCTATGTGCATAATTTTGAATATTTGATAGGTGTGGTGGAAGATAATTTTCTTAACAACATCAAAACTTCGGGTAAATTATATTCTGAGTCCTCTATTTTCTTTTATCACCTGTCCTGTATCTTTCCTTCAATTATCCTTATAAAGTCCCCAACATTATAAGAAATATCTAGGAGTGAAAAAAAAATGAGTAAACAACTCGAGCTCAACTCGAGTTAATACTTGTTCATTGCTCGTTCAGACTATTACCAAATTAAGTCTGAACAAAATTTCAAACTCGATACATAATTCAAATAAAAATTAATATACTTATTAGTTGGCTCAGCTCGACTTGGATTTAGCTTTCTCCCTTAATTTAAGCGAATAACTCTAGCTTGACTTGAACTCGATCGGTTACAAGCTCATTTATGGCTAGTTCATATTGTTTTCAATCCAAACATGAATAAAATATTAAGCCCAATAGCTATTTCAAGTCGAACTTGATCAACCAACTAGTCGGCTCGACTCATTTTCAGCCCTGAAAACATCCTAATCAAGTCTTTAATGCTAGATTAACCATTAATTTTGACAGGAAGTGTTGATTTGGAATGGATCTTAAAATAACAACTACAATCCCCAAATTTTGAAGGCTGCCATTTATACCCTTTTCTTCCTAAATTGTCTTACACAAAATTCATTTTAATTTAAGTTAAGTTAATCTAAAATGAATTACTAGAATTTTTTACTTTTATATTTTTTTTTCTCGAAGCCAACTTCATGTAAAAGTCAATATTATCTAGATGTAATAATGCATTGGAAATATAATTTTTTTATAAACTTATTAATATTTTATGAAATTTTCATTTTTAATATCTAAAAAAGAGAATTCATAAAAATTTAATGACATCCCAGTGTAATTTAACTTTAAATTTTCTATTAAGTTGGATAAAGCTTGGAGATTTGACCTAATATTAATTAAAGTAAAGCTTTGCCTCCATGGCCTAGTGTTCCATCATCTACAACAAGGACTTCGTAGGTCTCATAAAAGGAAAATAAAAAAACGGAATAACAGCAATCCAGAAAACTCTCTCTTATGAAGGTAATGTCAATGGTGATTCACAATTCATGAGTGACAAGAATTTCCTCCTTCACCCTATTCAGTCTTCTATAAAGGTTAAGTCCAGTGCTTTAATGGTAGGTCATGAGTCTACTCTTGCTTGATCAAGTCTCCACAATAAGCTTGAGTAATATGAGAATATTCAATTATTTGGCAAGTGACAACGGATGAAGATTTTCCAAATATATCAACAAATTGATCAAATCGCTTATCTCATGCTAGTCAATAAGAAAAGCAAGTCCTTGCATTTTACAATGGTATGAATTGAAATTCTCTAACTATTATGCTTTGTACCCCTATGACCGAACCTTTACTTCATTTTTTATATATGCTATTCTAATTACCGAAAAAAGAAACATTCTTCTAAAATTTTAGGGTAAATTGAATCTATGGCCCCTAATATTCAGTTATTGTTTCATTCTCACCCTTAACCATTGCTCATATTAGGTCCTTAACCTACAAAAAAAGTTCCATTTCATTTTTTTCTCAACAAAAAATGTTAATTGTGACAGAAAATGCCACATCAGTATACAATTATAGGAAAATGATACTTTTTGCCGTTAGTGTTATTTTTGTATCTAACCTCAGACTAGAGCATTCTCAACGGGCAAAGTTTTGTTATACTCATCATGATTAGGTTAAGGGAGAAATCTAACTCTTTTTTATGGAAGTCTCACTAACATACCCATTAACCGCTCCATGGACCCTGCCACACTTGAATAAACCCACGTCTCATACAATAATTAGAGTCATTAGCCCAAATAATTAGATCACAAACTTTATGGGATCCGTATGTCTCATAATTGATCAATTTAATCTTAATATATTTTAATAAAACACATAATTAATGTCACCTCACATTAAAAAATCTGTTAGTTGATCTATATAGTACTGTATCACTTATGTGTGGCTCAAGCACGAGTATATCATAGCACTCTTGGCATGCTTTAAAAAATATATATGTGAGCTCATTTTTAATTTTTAGCCCTAAACTCTAAATCCTTAACATATGGGACATGTGTCTGGCACAACATGACATATGTCTAGATGTGGTACAACACTGTGTGGTAATTGTTAGACCCCTAAGTGTTAAGTTGAGAGGTGAAGGGTTGGTGTGTTGGCGACCTTGCACACACTAGGACCCACGTGGCGAACAAAGTGTGTTTAGCTCAGACTTGGTGGCCATTGGACATGTTGGGCATGTGAGGTGCTTAAGTTGGCATGCAAAGTACACAATTGTGGGCTATATTGTGTGCCCAATGAGCCATGGTGTGGCATGCATATGGACGAGGTGCATGCGGGGCTACGAGGAGCAGCAATGAGGGCCTAAGGTTAGGGCCAACCTCATCGGATTATTGAGCTTATGAGGAAGTTTGTGGGTAAGACTTTCGATGTGTAATGTATGGACCAATACTCTAGGTAGACTTACTATGTGGGCCATGTATGCAAAGAAGGCACCTTGAACACGGCTTTATAAGATTCTCACACATGGGAACTTTGGGTGTGTAATGTATGGACCAATACTCCAGGTAGACTTACTGTATGAGGCATGTTTGCTAAAGATGTAAGCAGGGCGAGTTAGGCCTGTGCCTAACCCAAGGGGGTGCCAAGGACTTATGCCATATACATGGAGTAGTCGTGGGATGGTTACTAGATAATTATCAACAAAGAAGGCACCTTGAACATGGCTTTATAAGATTCTCACACATGGGGTATGTATGGAGTAGTTGTAGTTAGTACTAGGGCGTGTCCACTACACGTCGGTAATATTACTATGTGGTTACCTAGTTGTTGGCCTAGTTGTAGAGGCTATTTACCATGGAAATGTATGCCTAAGTCATATAGGGCCTAGCTGACCCTCGGGGGGGGGGGGGGGGGGGGGGGGGGAAGAGAGACACATGAGATAGGCTAACTCATGAGTCAAATTTATACAATTTTTACTTGAGCATGTATTCCTTTTATTAAGGCAACAAAAGATTACGAAGGATTCCTGTATGTGTGTGTGCGCTCTAGTGCATGTTTCTTTGTGTTGTTTACAACTTAGTGCTATCTAGCATGGGCAAAGGATAGGTAGGTTGACGGTCTGACTTAGCACCATCACTAGTGCATAAGGGGTGCGTGGCTAGGGATGAGCTTACATCTAGGTTGGTGGCCGTAACCATGTTGTGTCATGCCCCTCTTTCAATGGCATACGTACGTGCATTTTATTTTGGGCGAATTTAAAAAAAAACCCCTGAGGTTTAGTGAATACTTCACTTAGCCCCCTCTTGTTTGGAAATTCTCCCCTTTACCCCCTTAGGTTTAGGGCGAATTTCAAAAAACCCCATGAGGTTTAGTGAATACTTCACTTACCCCCTCCTGTTTGGAAATTCTCCACTTTACCCCCTTAAGTTTAATAGATCCTTCACTTACCCCCTTCCATAATATTGTAAATAATTTTAATTTACTTACAATGCTCAATTATTATTTAATTAAAATTATAGTCTTTCTAGAATTGTAAATTTTTATAGTAATAAATCACATAAATACTAAAATGAATACTTAAAATAAAAATAAAATCTATTTATATGAACATTTATATACTGGTATATGAACATTAATGCTCTGTTCAAGTATGGATGCTGCATTTACTTAGTCTAATTGCCCAATAATTATTGTATAATTACTATTAAATATAAATTATTAAACATTAATGCTCTTGTCAAGTATGGATGCTGCATTTACTTAGTCTAATTGCCCAATAATTATTGTATAATTAGTCTAAAATTTAAATTATTAATTTTTCTTTACTTAAAGAAAGAAATTCTTTTTTCTATTATTGATGAACATTTCACTTAGGTGAAATTTTAAAAAGTTGACAAGTATGATAGAAAGAAGGTGTAGAAACCTTACTAAGTATTTAAGGGCAAGATTATTTTGCAGTAGTTTTAATGTATTGTTGTTCATTATTCTTATATAAAATTATTATTTACTTTATTTCAAAAAGAAATTATTATTTACTCAAATTACCTATTTACCGTGATTTACATTTTAAGAAATCCAAAATTGCCTGGAAAGTCACATAAATATTTTTAAATTATTTTTTAAATGTATTAAAGTGTAGGGTTTTAATAAATTAATATTTTTTAGACAAATAATCACTTTATATAAGAATGATGAAAAAATGATCTAATTCTAAGATTTACTTTAATTAAATTACGTATTGTTCATTTTATATATACATATAATGGAAATAATTATTATATTATAGACATGTAAAAACTTCCTTAAAAAATAAAAGTGTATGATGTAATAAGAAAAAAGTATCTAAATTAATATATAAAACTATCAATTATATGTTGCAATAAGTAAAAGTATCATTTTTGCATCATATAATATAGAGTGATTATTTGTCTAAAACTATTAATCTATTAAAATTTTACACTTTAATATGTTTAAAAAATAATTTTAGAATATTTTTATGACTCTCCAGGTAGTTTTAGACTTTTTAAAATGTAAAGCTCAGTAAATTAAAATTTTCATTAAATAATAATTTTTTTGAAATAAAGTAAATAATAATTTTATATAAGAATAATGTACAACAATACATTAAAACTAATGCAAAATAATCTCGCCCTTAAATGCTTAGTAAGGTTTCTACACCCTCTTTTTATCACAATTGTCACCTTTTTGAAATTTCACCTAGGTGAAATGTTCATCAATAATAGAAAATTTAAATTTTCTAGTAATTATACAATAATTATTGGGAAATTATATTAAGTAAATACAGTATCCACATTTGACAAGAGCATTATTGTTCATATACCAGTATGTTAAAAGTTCATATAAATAGATTTTATTTTTTTAAGTATTCATTTTAATATTTACATGTTTTATTACTATAAAAATCTACAAT
>SMDT01002717.1:0-12893 GCA_005392925.1 Aquilaria sinensis | reverse complement strand
GATTTTTATTTTTGAAATAAATCATTAGATATTTTTATTTAATCAATCAAAATTTTTAATATTTAAATTAAATAAATCTTTTAATTACATACACTTTATTTGTATTTGAAGAACATGTCAATGACTAGTATAATTAAATGCGAATAACATACCCCTTTCGTAAGGATGGATCGTCCGCCCAAGAAGATATTTGAAACTGTCCACATAGTTTTCTATCCCATACTTGAAGTCGAGCGCTGCCAACCTAGGAGTAATTGTGAAGTGAGCTTAGACACCCAACACTTCTACGAGTCCCCATAACAACAAATTCAAAAAATGGGTATTTCGTTTGTAACGGTAATGGACGATAAATATGACACAGCTAAAAAATGTAAGTGGGATACCATAAATTAGAGGCAAAAATTAATAAAAAGTATTAAGAACAAAATAAATAAAGTCACTAGCTTGTTTAATTTTTGTTCCTGCTCTTAATCTTTTTCATCAAATTAGCTTTGCATTATGTTTTTTAGGAAGGAGTAAAGAGTAACCTTATTTGTTTAGCCATTATGTCAAACCTGTGGGAAGTGTTAGGTTTGCTATTGTAATCAAAGTATTTTTTGGTAGAAAAAACAACAATAAAAAATAAAAGAAAGAAATCTAAGGCATTCAGATCGATTCTTGACTCAATAATGGCAATTAGGGTTGAGGGAACAGAAAATACTACCTCTAATTTCGTTGCCCATCTAGATCTATTAACTTGCCATTGGAAAAACCAAAAATTCAATTTAAATTTAAGAATGTGACCAATGAAGTCGAGTTTAAGTGACAACTTTAAGGTGTACTGAGATTGTCTCTTATATAAGTGACAACTTTAAGTCTCCATAAACACAAAAAATTCACATAATTGCTCAAATTAGTTGTTTATTGTTGAAGCAGATCAATAATAGAGTTGAAGAAATTTGCAAAAGTGGAACTTGCATATGTACTACAACTTTATTTCTTCAATTCATATGAGAACAAGCTTGCACTCCAAGCTTATAAATAAGGGAGTTCATGGCCAGCCAATGCATCCTAATTTGTCACAATCTGAGAGTTTAATTTATCTTAATTTAAGAGAGCTTATCATTATTTCTCCTTAAATTAGAAAGGTTGTAACTCTTATTTTCTCATACTAAATTTCTTCTATCTAGGTTCGTGCTTTCTATGCTAAGGGGTTTTTCATATAAAGTATGTGTTCAACTTTCTCTATTTTGTTTTCTTAAATTTATTAGTTGCAAGTTGCTCTATTCAAAAACCAATGTTACACCAACCACCATCAAAGCCTAATTTGAGTTTGTTTTCATTTACTTATTGAATGTTCTGTGGTTTGCCTCTGAAAGTGGATCCTCCATATCAAAAAAATAAGTAGATTATTTCTACCCTTGAAAGTTGTTGGGTGTTATTCACGTCATATGGTCACTGCTCACATGAAATAATAGAAGCTTATCTTTGCTTAGCTAGTTCATGACAAAAGCGATGGTAGGAAAATTTAAGATCGAGAAATTCAACAGGAGCAATTTTCTCATTATGGAAGATGAAAATCAAGGTTATCTTGAAAAAAGATGATTGTCCAGCGGCTACCAACAAAAAACCATTAGATTTCACAGATGACAAAAAGTAGAATGAAATGGATGAGAATTGTATTGTAGATGGAGTATTGTCTAGCGTTAAGAAGAAAAAGACAACAAAGAGATTTGGGATCATGAACAAGTTGTACGAGGCCAAATCATTCAACAACAAATTTTTCCTTAGGTGGAAAGTCTACACTCTTTGAATGAAGGAATCTACTTCAGTGATCAAGCACATAAACACCCCAAATTCTCTTTCTCAACTCACAATGTTGGGGTGTAAAATAGAGCATTTGGAGTGTACAAAACTTCTACTTCAAAGTTTACTAGGTTTGCACAATCAACTTGACAAATAATGTTCCAACAGACTACCTAGTTTTTGAGAATTGTAGCTACTGTCATAAGAGAAGAAAGTCAGTGCAAGAACAAGGTAGATAGTAGGTCACTTTGCAACAAATGAAGGCCTTGTTGGTGACAAGAAGAAGATTAAT
This sequence comes from Aquilaria sinensis, assembly GCA_005392925.1. Taxonomy (NCBI): domain Eukaryota; kingdom Viridiplantae; phylum Streptophyta; class Magnoliopsida; order Malvales; family Thymelaeaceae; genus Aquilaria; species Aquilaria sinensis. The sequence goes on along the minus strand of SMDT01002717.1, from coordinate 10,816 downwards.
GAAATGTGGCCAAAGAGGAGTCACAATCATGGTAAACTAAAAGGTAAGAAACATTTGAAATGTCACTACTGTGGCAAGAAAGATCATTTGGAGAAGGATTTTTAGAACACGTCAGATGATGAAAATGCTCTATAAAACAGCGATAACAACAAGAAGTAGAGATATCAGAGGTCAAAGATTATCAACATTATAACCATTAAGCTAAAGATGTATGATGGTATCATTTGTATTGGTATACAAGTGTGACACATGAAGGGCCCGTGACAAAAAAAAAAAATCCCAGTTGTCTTTAGACAATTCGATGATCTTGTCAGCAAGATTAAAATTGAGCACAAGATCATAAGACATGCCTGTTCTTATGGATCTCAACACATAAAGCCCAAAAAGCAAGGTTTTTCTGATGTTTAGTAAGCATCAATTATACCTTTAGGTGGCTTGAAGTACTTTAGAAAATGTTAGCTTCTTCCTATCAAGGGAAAGGTAAATGTGTTTATAGTCTTCAAAGTTCCAAAGCTCAAGTATCTTAATGGTGTAAAAGGCTATCACTTGTAATATCCCACTGCCCATAAAGTTTTCATTAACATAAATGTTATCTTTGTAGATTTTTGTGAAAAATAAGACACATAAGGATGAAGTGAACAAAAGCACTTCAAAGATTACGTAGATACAAGTAAAAAATGAAGTTGAAACAGTTCTAATGCAATTCTAGAGAATGAGATATCAAATCCCATGGAGCGACATTATGCAAATATTGGTGGTGAAAGGTTATGCTCAGAAAGAAGAAATTTGACTCATTTTCTCTAGTGATATGACTTAATAAAGTCTCGATGACCTTGATGATATGTGCTACATTTGACCCATATCTAAAGCACTTAAGTGAAAACTAATGTACTTCTTCATGGAAGAAGACATTTTGCAATCTTAAGAACTTAAAGATGAAAGAAAACTTGGTTTGACAGGTTGAACAAATCTTTGTATGATTTGAAGTAGGTAATGCTTATATAAGAGATTTGATTCTTTTATAATGAACCTTGGATACAACAAACAATATGCAGACCCTTGTGCAACATTTCAAGAGGTTTTATAAAAAAGTTGTTGTGTGTGAATCCCAAGTTGGAAGTAGGCCTTAACAAAGATTGTATTGAAGGCATGGATGGCTAGAAATTTCAAATGAATGACCTAGGACTAGCAACCAAGAATTTCAAGGATGCAAATTTATCGAGATAGAAATAACATGAAGATTTGGCTAAAAAATGTAAGCCAATTTTTATCCTTTATTGTAATTTCAAAGTATCCTAGCAATGAAGTTGAAAGAATATAATGTCTCAAGAACTATCTGCATTAGCATTAGGAGTTCAATGCTTGATACTATCTATATAAAACTCTATATTACCAGCACAATAGGAATGGTTAGTAGACATATGGCAAATCATGGTAGAGAGTTAGAATATTATTAAGAGGAACCCAAAATATATAGAGGAAACGTCAAATGTTGCCATATGTAAAGGAAGATCAAACTTTTGTTACAATTGTGGCTATGTCAACAACTAAAACAATATTGTAGAACTGTCATCCTATGGCCTGGTCAACACATAAATAACATGAAAATGGCAGAACAAAAAGAATTGTGCAAAGATATGATTGCTTGCAATCATAACTTCAAGTGGGAGATTGTTAAAGTAGGTCAGCCATGCATTGTTAAAGAAATTTACAAAATTGATTGGAGGAAAAAGAAAAACTTGCATGGCATTTGATGGCATGGTGACTTTTACCTAATTTTGCATATGTGTCGCAACTTTATTTCTTCAATTCTTTTGCTCTTCCCTGGCTAGATTAGAGATCAAAGCTAACCTCATGGCTAGCAATGCATCTAATTTCTCAAAAGTTCATTAGAGCACATTATCTATATAGATTAAAGGGACTTTGATTTTTCTCTTAATTTAAGAAAGATTATCATTGCCTCTTTTTAAATTAGAGATGTTGTAACTTCTATTTTTCTCATAATGAATTTTTATATTCTAATCCATAGCTTTTACCTTAAGAGGTTTTCCACGAAAAATATGTATTCAATTTTATGGTATTATTTTCTAAAATTTATTAGTTACAACTTGCTATACTTGAAAACCAATTTTACAACATTTCTCATTCATTTCATCGCAACTTGTAATTTTTAATATAAAGTATTTAAAAAAAATTAAGAAAGCCAAGTTTAAAAAGAATCATTTACACTCTTAAGGTTTAGTATTACTTGCATTTTTATCCACAAGTTTCAAACGTATGTTTCACCCATCCTTTTTTATATAGTCTATGATTAATTTCTAAAATTTTAATTTAAACTATCTCATAACATTTCTCCAGTAAATTACAATATCGGTTTAAAATTAATTGATAATTTGAATTATCTTTTCCCCTCTATGAAATGGAAAATATCTTCCCCTAATGGTGTTGGGAAAAGTAGGAGCAAAACCATAGGTTTACAGACCTATTGGGTGAAAGAGTAAATAATAACAAACTTCATGGACAAAATATGTTATTAAAACATCAAGGGGGAATTTTTTAGTTAATTTAACACCAATTAAATTTTTTATTTCTTTCTTTAATCTTTTTTTTTTATTTTTTTTCCTTATCGGAAATTCGATCACTTCATCGAATTTGAGTACCTACAGGAGATATTGATTAATTCAAATTATAGATTTTTAGAAAAAATTAGAAAGTTTTAACAAAATGGAAAAACATTTTTTTTTGATTGAACAAGAGCACAAAGCGATTAGTCAAGTCCAACAATTGGGTTTTCCAAACAGTTTTGTATGTATAAGAGAAAACAAGTGTAGTTGTGAAGTGAGAAGCACAGGGGCGGGCCCGGCCGGGACAGGCACGGGACCGGCCGGTGCTGGGCCTACGAAATTTGGGCCCGGGCACAGCCCGGCTTAAGGCATGCCTAGTTCGTGCCAGTCTTGACCCGGTCCCGTGCCGAGCTGGGCCGAACCTGTGCCGAGCTGGGCCGAATCCGAGCTAGCCCGTTAATTTTTAAATTTTAAATTTGTAATTTTTATTTTAAGTTTTAGTTTTAATTTTAATTTTTAATTTTTAGTCTTCACTTTTAAATCAATAACTTAATAAAAATAAGAGTCTGAGAGTTTTTTTATAAGTGATATTTTATAATCTAGTTTATCTTAAATTCTACTTCATCTAACCTAAATTAATCAATTGTCTGCAAAGAGAAAAAACTTATTGTACAAGTTAAGACTTAAATCCTTACCCACCACGTTATAACGAATGGATGTTATTGGATTAAAGTCAATAAACGTGTACTAAGAGTTAAAACCTACTGGCTATGAACACGAAAAAAAAAAAAGACTCAATGATCTTCGGATCGATTGTCTATTTCTTATAACTTAATAAAGAAGTTGTCCACTTAAAATGAAAGATGCAACTTTGGGATAAGATTTGCTTATTTTCAAAATTAGAGCCTTAATTACGAATCCTTCTTATTGCTTAAACTCTTAGAAAATGCTTAATTGACCAAAAAGTTTGGAAACTTTGATATATTTGATTTTGAGTTAAACCATTTTTTGTAACCTTTATTAAGTCAATTATTAAAACCTTAATGACTAAAGTTATTTCTTCATGCTAAAGAAACAAACCATGATTACCAAGATTTTACTTTACAAGACAATAAATAAAATAATGACAAAAAAAATTAGAGATAAAGATAACAAATTATGCTCATCAATGTCTTACCTTAGAAAATAGTACATAAACCAACAAAAAAAAAATTTGGGGACCAACAGAGTAAATAGAAGAACTAGATTAATAGTTATTCTAAGCTTATCTTTATATTTTGTATAATTACTTGTTTTAAGAGTAAAACACCACCACCGGTGTGAACTTTTATTAATATTAAAGCCAAACGGCACTTACATACCATGGAACGGGCTTTACATTACTCAATAGCGAAACGTTCCATAAAATTAAATGCAAAATAAAAGGTACGATCTGTGCTACACAGCAAAATCAGATCAAATACAAAGTAAGTAAATAATGAGCAAGTAGTGGATTTAAGCATCTATCTCATCGGGGTTTTCCTCGTCAGAACTCTTGTGGTCTTGTAATCTGCAAGCTAAGCTGCAATACCTCGATCACGGTTGCATATACAAACTTCAACTGCATCTGGTGATAGCCTTGCGCGTCTCTCTGAAATGATACGCTTTCCAGCGCTGAAAGCGGACTCCAATGCAACGGTTGAGATGGGAACAGCTAGAACTTCTTTGGCAATGATGGAGAGTATTGAAAATTTGTTACTTCTTGCTTTCCACCAGTCTAGAATGTCGGTCTCAGTATTCTCCCAAACAAGGTTAAGGTATGCGTCTACTTCATTTAGACCAGATGCGGCAGCATGGGGCCGTTTGAGGAGTTGTTCAGCCGGATTGAATGACAATGAGGCCGATGAAGACGCGATGGTAGATGAAGTAGTGTTTGCAACCTTATCCTTATGCCGACTGGCATATATCTTAAACAACTCTCGCAAGTGCTTATCAATAGAGGTAGTTATAGTATGAACAGAAATATGTGCCATTTCTAAGAAACTATAATAACCCTCAAGTAGCTGTTGCGTACCTGTGATTCTTACGGTCGGGTCTAGTGTAGCTGCAACTAAGTAGATTGGGGGTATAGTACTGAAATATAAAATCCATTTATCTTTCATGGCCTTAATTGTGTCTTTTAAGAACTCGTCATCTTTGTATTGGTTCAAAACCCATGCAATGTTGACCATATGCATTAAAACTTTGTGCGATGTGGGATAGTATACACCGGAGCAAAAAACAGTGGCATCATAAAAATATCGCAGCACAGCAGCCAATTTTGACAGTTTATCCCACATCTCTTGTTTCAAAATCGTGTTCTTTTCTCTGACATTTATAAAACATGTCATGTATGCAGCAAATGGCATCGCATCTATCAACATCTCATAAGTGGAGTTCCATCGGGTAGGGCAATCAAGTTTAAAACATTTTCAGGTAGGGCAATCAAGTTTAAAACGTTTCCAACTAAAATCGAGGCCATTTTCCAGACAATATTGCTTAAACTCTTTAGAAACTTTCGTCCTTGACTTTAAATAATGGAGTGCCCACCTAATTGGAGTAATTTCATTACTCAAAACTTGAAGACCTTTTTGGACAGCTAAGTTTAAAATATGACATATACACCTAATATGAAAAAATGCGGCATCACGGACAGGTTCTAGTGATTCCTTCAATGTCTCAGCCGCGACATCGTTGTTTGATGCATTATCAAATGTTATGCTAAAAACCTTGTCATAACAAAAAAATTCTTTTAAACTTTCTGAAATTACATTGAATATGTTCCAACCAGTATGATCGACCTCCATCCATTTAAATGCAATTATACGTTTTTGAATGACCCAACTATCATCAATCCAATGTGCAGTTATACAATAATAATTTTGTCCTAGTGGTGAAGTCCACATGTCACTAGTAAATGAGATACAGTGATCTAAAGCAGAGAAGTATGCTTGTAAGTTTGATTTACGAGCTTCATAACTTTTAAATGCCTCCCTCCTAGTAGTGGTCGTAGATGTTCTTTTAAAAGCAGGGTTTAAGTATGATGTAATCCATTTTTCCATGTGTCTATCTTCCGATTGTGTAAATGGTTTTTCAGTTAACATCATTCATTCTATCATGCCTTCTCTACAATTTTTTTGATTAAATTTAAAAATACCTGATCCGCCGGCAGTGCTTGCAAGCTGTGTCTGACCGCCGGTACTCGTAGCTGCATCTGGACATAAAGTCGGATGCTTTGATTCCATGTGACGTCTCAGTGTTCCTGTGCCAGCGTTCTTCTTGTGCGAGAGCTTTTGCTTGCAGTGTTTGCACTGTGCGAACCTCGCATTGTTTCCATGACTATCCTTCTCAAAAACTTGGTCAAAATGCTCCCAAACCCATGCGGTGCACCTCGCCGTCTTACCTTCTGGCAGAAGTTCGGCTTGATGGCTTGTCGGGGTTTGTTCAGAACCATCTCCTCCACCAACATTCCCTGCTGCCGTGGGCTCCACTTCCTCAACGTCGTCATCAGAAAGTTGATCGTCGAGGCCCAAGTCGTATTGACTCATATCGAATTGCTCGTCATCGTCAGTTTGTTGGATATGAGTCCCACAGGTCGCCGGTCGGGAAATGCCACAGAAAAATGACCTCAAACCGGTGCGGGATGAAGAGCTTGAGGCATTTCCCTTTCCTCTTGATGCCATTTGTGTGAGGCAAAATTGAGCAAAACACAAGCTTCGAAAGTAATTGAGAATTGATTGAGAATGAAGAAAATAATATTGACTGCTTGAAAGAAATGAGAGAATATATTAGTAGAGAATGAGAGATTGCTAAGATTGGTGTGAAGAAATGGTGGAAATGGCCTCCCTATTTATAGGGGAAGGCCTTATTTTTTTTTTTTGCCTAAAAAACCCTTACAAAATAGTTGTTGGAGGGGGCAAAAATGTAATTTCTGGGGTCCAAAAAATGCTGCCAACCGTTAGAAGGACCAAACGTGCAATTTGCCCTTTTTTTAAAAAATTTCGGACATTGGAGAAATTCTGGCCGTTGCGCCGCCACTGATCCCGTGCCGTTCGCCGTGCCGGTCCCGTCTAGGTCCGGGCCCAAAACCTTCCTGGGCCATGCCGAGCCCACATCCAACCCTCATCTATTCTAGGCCCATAACTAGCCCACTTTTAACTGGTCTTTAACTGGTCCCGTTCCGTGCTGGGCTTGACCGAGCCTGGGCCGAGCTTGACGCGAGCCGGTCCCGAGCTGGGCCGTGTCAGGCCCGGCCCAATGAACACCTATAACTGAACCTATAGAATTGCCATGGAACAGTTATGGCTCAAATTGTTGTTGATAGGGTTTGGATTCGGGCTAGCTGGGGTTCGAGATCTGCGTCAAAACCAAATGACAGGGAAAGAGGACAAAGGGCTCGTGAATTTAGGCTGATGGTTACTGCCTAGGTCACTGGAGTACTATGCAGGGACCTTTAACAATGGCATCCAGTGGCAGCGTGACAGATGACGAGCTTCACGAATTTAGGTCCTGGGCACGGTTGCCTTCCTCTGCTTCATCGTGTTTGCTAGGTACATCGTCACCAGCAAGAGTTTGAATTGACCCGTGCTTTATCGGGCTTACTTCAACTATTATCTCTAAGATTTTTCTAGTTGGCTTAGGGATTAGGTTGTCGATGATGGCCACAAGAGGAAGATCAGTTCTTGCATTAGGAAATGCTATAGGGGTTAAAGTTATGGAAATTTTATTGGAATCATGAACATAAAACAAAAATAAAAATTTTGAGAATGTAAAACATAAATTAAAATTAAGTTAAAATACTAAAACAGTCCAAAACAAAAATATTGGCAGTTGTGCACTTTTTTCTTATAACTCTTGTATTCACATGTTGTGATGATTGACTGCCTGCCAAGAACTTTCAGACTTTGACCGCCCACTCTTGCGCAGAACACTTTCGAATTTGCCCACGTCTATACATCCAAGTGATATATATGTTTGAAAACACCGGTCCAGAATCTGATGTCTCATATTAGGGTAAAATTCAAATTTAGTCCCCTAATTTTAAGGGTCGTCCTAATGTGGTCCTTTAATTCAAAAATTCACTATTAAAGTCCCCTAACTTAACTAGTGTGTCCCATTTTGGTCCCTACTGTTAGTTTAATCGTTAGTTTAGATGGAAAATGCGTATGTGGCACGCCAACTGCCACATGGCATCCTCTTTTATGAAACACAAGTGACAAAACTAAAAGAATAATAGATATCATGGTAGAATTGACACAAGCAAATAATTCTAAGGACCTAAAACAACATTAACCCAGGCATCCTACGCAACTCCAACAACAAATGGTGGTCCTGCAATTCGACGACGGCGGCGTTTAAATTTGCTGGGCAAGGCAGACATTGACGACCTGAAATTGAGAGGGAGAAGAAGGGGAAATAGGGACGGGGAAATCGGGATAGGGAATAGGGAGGAGGAAATCGGGATGGGGAAGAGCGGGAAATTGGTACGAGGAAGACGGGGAAATTGGGAAGAAGGAAGAGGGAGGAAATCAGGGACGGTGAAGAGGGAGAAACAGAGACGAGAAGAGGAATAGATGGGAAAGGGGAAGAAATTGAAGAGATACAAAGGGGAAGGGGAGAAATCGGTGACGGGTGGGGGGAGGCAGTCGGGAGAAGGATGAGGAGTTGTCGGCGGTAGGCGTTGGACAGTGGCGAGATGGCCGCGAGATGGCGGCGATGGAAGTTGTGCAATGGGCGGTGGCAAGATGGCAGCGATTTAGTGGAAGCGGCTTGAGGCGGAGCAAGGATGGTGGCCTGGGAACTGTCGGCGGCGACTGGGCTTTGGTTATTTGTGTGTTGTTTAGTTTGCCCAGCAACCCCCCTGACGCCTCTTGCCCAGCATTGCTCGGCCTCTTGGCCGAGATATTATCCTTGAAGTAGCGGTAATTAGGTTGGTTGGCGGCATTAGAATCGTTGAAGGAACGGTTCGTTGAATTTCCGGAGAGAGATGGTGGTTGACAAGTGGCTCGAGAAATAGAGTGTTCATGGGTTCGGCACGACGCACTTGAATTCGGCTTCCAGTTCCTTGGATTCCAGCTCCAGTGGAATCTTCTCCTCGTCGGAGGCGGAGTTGAGTTGCAGAGACAAATCGATGAGATCTTCTTTTTGGCTTTTTTGTTCAAAGGCCGAAGCATGGGAGAACTCACAAAGGGGATCTCTGTTTCCCATTCGAGCAAAAAGATTTGTACAAGAACGACTGTCAGAAGCCGAGAAGAGACACCGATTTGAACTTCACCAAGAAAAAACTCAAAGCTCTCAAGATTTATGGCGAGCTGAAGAAGGTAAAGAAACCCATCTCCCTCGCATGGCCGAATCTCTACCTTCCTAGACTCCATTTTCAACAGCAATGCCAAAAAGGTGAAGATTTGCTCCATGGGAGCGACTGAAGACGTTAGCTTTGACAGGAAATTGAAGTCCGCATGCTCGTCGAGCACCTCATTCTCTTCGGTCATGTTTAAGCAAGACCACTGCCCTATGGCTACGGAGTGGGTGCCGTTGCGGCCGGAGATTGACCCAGATTGACCTGGAGTGTAGTCTTGCTCATCGACGAAGAAGATTGGGGAAGAAGAAGAAGATTGGGTTAAATTATGTTTTGGGTCCTTAGGATTATTCATCTATGTCTATTATACCTATAGCTTTATTATCCTTTCAGTCTTGTCACTTATTGTTATAAAAGAGGATGCCAAGTGGCAGTTGGGGTGCCACGTAGGCAATTTCCATCCGAATTAACGCCTTAACTGACGGTAAGGCCCAGAATAGGACACGCGAGTTGAGTTAGGGGACTTTAATAGTCACTTTTTGAGTTAAGGGACCACATTAGGACGACCCTTAAAGTTAGGGGACTAAATTTGAATTTTACCCTCTCATATTAGCTACATATAGCGGTATTTTCACGAAAGCTTCATGTAATGCATTTTTTTTCTCCAACATTTATTTATATATTTTTTTGGCACATACAACGAAAGTTTGAAGATGCACATGAGAGTTTGTGATTTTCATCACTTACAGATTCAGAAATTTTACAAATGAAGTCCGTATACATATAAAAATATTAAACTCAATATTAAATAATGAAATTTAGAAATTTGCATATGTAATATAAAATTCAAACCCATAAATAACATAATGGTGATTTTTTTGGAATAAAATCTAAAAATGCTCTAATTTGACATTTATTTTTCAGTCATTATTTTTCAGCCATAGGTCTAGAGTTAACAAAATTGTTGTAATTGTGGGAAGACCTTTTATTTTTTTGTTTAAAACATTAGAACTAAAGTTTTACGTGGAATAAATGGTTAATTGGCCATTCATATTTTCTTTTATCTTTGTTTTTAATCCTCATATCACCCAAAGAGTTATTTTTATTTCATTTAAGTAGATTAAGGAGAATAAAAGATATCAATTTATATAATTAAAAGAGGCATGTGAATCCGAGACAAAGTTCTGTGTGAAAAGTTTGAGTGTGTGTGTGTATAGCAATACCAGATTAGTGATTGTACCGTATGACTTCCTGAAATCACGTGAGATTGAAAATTATCAATTTATGTGAGTATGTTGTACAGCATATGTCGCCATTTCATCTTTATGGTCAATATGCACTACATCATCCCTTCTCTTCGCACACATCTATATATATATATATATATATAACGCATAATTTATTTTAATTTAAATATTTATTTCGTCTGTAAACATAATTAGGGAAAAGAGTTGTCATGGAGAAACAACAACAATAATAGGATTAAAAATATAGCTCTTAATGAGATAATACGATGTACTAGTATTCATATAATTCGATCGAAAGTTCTTTATAAGTTGATATGCAGGACAATTTGAATAATACTACAAACAAACGAATAGCTAAGGAAGCATTTTTAAATGCATAAAAAAGCTTTCATTTTACATCAATCCTAATGTATTATTATACATTATTTTTTATATAAGTTGACTATTTGACTAGATTGTCATTTTATTGAAATAACAATAACTCACATTCTTTTTTATTCATCCTACAAAGATTGAATCATTTTTTTTAAAACATTAGTATTTAACTTACTTTATTACCATCTTTTAAACTCTCACACATATAAGACCCAAAATGAAATATTTTTTAATCATTATTTAAATTTTTACTAAAAAAATTAGAAAAAATTTAATTTTAGTTTTAAAAATAAAAATATAAAATATATACATCT
>SMDT01002716.1:0-12582 GCA_005392925.1 Aquilaria sinensis | reverse complement strand
CAAGATATCAAGACTAAGCACGAGACATGGAAATGTCACTCTCGTATAGCCCAATCTTTGGTTTCTTGATTACCGAGTAGACCAACTTAAATTGATGACATTGATATCATATATCAACTCATCCGAGCATGGCCATGCATTTTTTAAGTCTCACTCTATCAAGGGGCCCGAAGATATCACTCCTGTTACATAGGAGGGACAAATCCCATCTTGATCAAACAAATCCCTCCGCATGATATGTGACATACCCAATGACCTCCTTCAAGTTCACTCAGTTACGAGCAACAAAGGAAAGTATCAAAGTATGTGACTCACATGTAGGGAACCTTGATGATCTTAGGTCGAAGGACTACATATACCATGATCACTATGAGAATCACTTATGACACTCATATAACGAACCATGTAGTGTTCTCATGGTGGGTCGGTCTAGTACACAAGTTCTCCCGCTTGTACCCATATGTAGACTACATATCTCATATTAGTCTCCACATATGCTAGTCGTTATGTATTATTGCAACCCGCTCCACAATAATACTAGACCAGGGACGTTTAAGAATATCATTATTCTAGGGTTACAATTATGTTTGTTAAGTTACGCAGAAACAAAACAACAAACATAATTGTTGGATTAATGCCTTAGTAAAATATTTATGACTCAATGTGCAAAAATACAATCATCTCATGATTGGCTTTTGGGCACAACACTAACACATACATCATCTATATACCATCCAAAGTGTATTTACATGCATAGATGCATCATACATATGTCCTAGCTTAGTTGGATATGTACACTAGCTTCTTGGAGAGCCTTACAACCATAATGCACTCCAAAAACTTCAAAAGACAGCTGCTATGTAAGGCAGAAAATACCAACACTAAAATTAGAAAATGTCCTCTAAAAATCAGGAAACGCTCCAGTTTATTGCTAGACATACTGAAGTTCATTTACCTGAAATTTTCACTTGAAAAATCAAACTAGAACGATTATTTTGGACGTTTTCTTTTAGGTGTTCCTGAAAATGGACAGAAAGGGGAGTAAGCTCTTTGTAAAGAACTTAGTAAGGGCTTTCGATATAAAGTCTTCCATAGCAACGTGCCACCTGAAATCCAAAGACATAAAAACATAGAAAGACAACACATACACATAAATATTGCAACCATATGCACCCACAAACACAGCAACAAACACATGTAATGCTGGCAGCAATAACATGTTAGGGTTAGTCCATAATCATTCAATAAATCAATGAGATATCACTTTAGTAACACTATGGAAGCCCCAAGTCTTAGGTTTTGGTCTTAGTTAGCTAACTTGGGCTCTAGAAACCCTTCACTGCCATCTTTAGAATCACTAAGGCCGAAACCTTGCCATGCTTCTTTCCCCTTAACCCATACTTGTTCCTTGATTTGCCCTCTTCCCATGTGATAGCCAAAGGCTATTGCCTCCTCGGTAGTAACTCCCTGCCAGAATATTGGCCGAGGAGTCTGACGTCACCCAAGAGAGGATCTTTTCACTGACCTCGGAAGGTGCGAAGTCAAACACTATGAGCTCGAGACTTTGGTTAGCTCGTCAGGAATTCCGAGGACAACACCGTCTCCATCGAGGGGCCAAACTGACCGTCTTCGGGTAAGAGAGCCATCTCTCTGAAGTAAGGAAGAACCTCCCCGAAGGCAGAAGCCTCGAAGAGGATCTTCCCCGAACAAGAAACACCTGAACAAGGGAATCCCCGAACTACGGGTGTAAGTCCCGAAGAAGGTGTTCATCAAGGGAACTCCCAGAACTATGGGATAGATCCCGAAGGAGGTGCTCGCACCGAAGGACGGGATAAATCCCGAAGAAGGTGCTCGCACTGAAGGGCGACCTCACCCAGGGGACCTCGGGAGTACGGTATGAGCATTTAAGGAGCCTCTGACATGTCGCCCACAAGCCCTACACGTCGCCCCAGAACGGCGAACTGACACGCCGCAGCCGCCCCAGTCCTGACACAACCTGTCCGGGTCCAGGGCTAAAGGAGGCTGCAAACGGCTGCCTGTCCCCTAGGTCCAAAAGTACAGATCAAATCCGACCAAACACGTGTCATGATCTGAATGGACCAGCTACTCCTATAAATACTAGGAAATGGGACTGGGCAAAGGATGGGGCATTTTCCTCCCTCTGAGAAAACACAAAACAGGCAAGACACTTGATCCCTTAGTGTTCTTCCTCCACCTTCACTCAGAAAACTGACTTGGGCGTCGGAGGGTCCTCCCCGGAAAAGCAAACCGGGGACCTCCTAACCTCTTCTTTGAGCTTTTCAGGCACACTCAGCTGGGAAACCAGAGCTCCAGGCGCTCGCCTCCTCAGGAAGTCTCCCCACCTGTCAACATGACAACAAATGAAGATGCCTCGGGGCATCATTTGGCGCCGTCTGTGGGAACCTACTCCCAGGTAGCTATTGTCGAAACTCGGCGTTCGAAGGACAAAGGACTCCCGAAGTCCCCGTCCGCGCCTGAGACCCAACCAGCTACCGAACAAAGTCCCCCAGAGACTTCCTTGCCTGAAGAGGAACGCCCTCTTGTCATCACCATGGGTTTTTTAAGAGACTTTCAGAGGTCTGTTGTGGCTGAAATGACACAACAAATAGACCGAAGATGGCCGCAACCAGCCCAGGCGCAAAAACCCACTTCGCCAGCACGACCTCGGGAGAAAAGCCCAAGGGCAACCCATCATAGCTCGGGAAGTGGGGAGCCACGGGAAGAGTCCTCGACAGATAACTTGCCCCTCGGAGCACGGCTGGCGGAAAGAGCGAGGTCTGAACGACCCGAAGTCCCGTCCAGAAGAAGTTTATCGCCAGAAGCAAGGTCCCCCTCACCTCGGTACCGAAGTCGCTCCCCGAAGAGACGGCAACAGTCCTTTTACCCAAGAACCTCCAAGCACCAGGAAGAGGAGCCCAGTGCCACGCTCCTCCTGGAGAAAGTCTTGGCAAGACTGGAGAGAGTGGAACAGCAGGTGGCACGCAAGCCTGTTTGGGCCAGGCTAACTGAAACCGTCTCTGGAGATGAAACTCCTTTCGCCCGAACAGTGGTCGAGGCGGCCATGCCAAGTGACTTTAGGCTACCTCGGCTAGAGACCTATGAGGGTCGGACTGATCCCCAGGCCCACCTAACAAAGTACAAACGCAGCATGGTGCTACACGGGGCTGATGATGCTACACTCTGCAAGTGCTTTGAAGTCACCCTCGCAGGACCAGCAACTGCCTGGTACAATTCCCTGCCTCCCGGAAACATCAGGGGGTTCCAGGAGCTGTCCACAGCGTTCACCCAACAGTTCATTGGGAGCAAGCCGACGGCGAAGATGCCCGTCCAGATGTTTGACATAGCACAAAGAAACGGGGAGACCATCCGTGACTATGTCGAGAGGTTCAACAGAGAGGCCCTCAGTGTTCCGGACTTTCATCCCGAAATCCGAATCCTCGCCATAACGAGGGGCCTCCGGAGGGATTCACACTTGTTTTATGAATTCTCCAAAGATCCCCCGGACACGCTGGGAGAATTCTACCGAAGGGCTGAACAACATATGATAGCCGAAGAGATGAGAATGACTGGACCGAAGGCTGACCATATCCACGCTCGTGGCGAAGGGTCTAGCCAGCAAGCCCGGTGTCCAACGGAACAGTTAGGCCGACCTCGGAGAATGCGAGTAGGAGGAAGGAAGCCCCAAAACTTTACACCTCTGAGCACCACGAGGGCTAACGTCCTCATGGCATTGGAAAAACAGGGGGCTCAAATCCAACGACCGAGGGGCATGACTGCTGACAATAGAAGGAACATGAAGAAGTTCTGTCAGTTCCACCGTGATCACGGTCATGACACCGAAGACTGCTTTCAGTTGAAAAAGTACATTGAATCACTGATAAAGCAGGGCCAGCTTCGGCGTTATTTGAGAATGCCTTCCCCGAAGGGGAAAAAAGAGGAAGAAGGAAAGCCCGATGACGAGGATTACGATTCAGACAGGCGAAGGAACCGAAGTCCGAGAAGGCGTCCTCCACCTTCGGCAGGAGTAATACAGACGATCACAACCGGACTTCCATCCTCGGAAAGGAAAAGAAGGGCCAGAGAGATAGCGGTGATGGAATATCAGAGCCCAACAAAAAAATTGGCCCGCGAGGATGGCTCCACCATCGTATTTCCCCATGACGATCCATTGCTGATAATGGCGAGGATAGGAAACTGGGACGTCAAGAGGGTACTGCTGGACGATGGGTCAAACGCAGACGTCTTGTTCTCACATTTGCTGCCAAGCTTGGGCGTATCCAGGAGTGACCTCAAGGCTGTCACTTCACCCACGTTCGGCGTAGGACCGTCCGAGCTACCTGTCCTCGGATGGATCGACCTCCCCTTAATGATGAAAGGAACTTCGGAGAAAGGAACTGCTGAGTTGTTCGCCTCTACCATGGCAAGGTTCATAGTCATGGACGTTCCTTCGTCATACAACGCCATCCTCGGCAGACAGACACAGGGAAATTTGCACATTCGCCCTGATGTAAAGTACCTGACCGTCACCTTCGCCACCAAAGAAGGAGACGCAAAGATCTTCATTGATCAAGGCGAGGTGAGAAAGGTGTTCGTCAGAGCACGAAAAGCTCCAGCAAGCAACTTAGCACATGCTGTAGAAGCAAAAGAGCTGGAAAGGGGCGAGGCAGAAGATCCCACAAAAGCGGAAACAGAAAAAGTAGAGCTTGTCCCAGGCCATAGCACCCGAATAGGGAAAAGCATGGCCGAAGGAGACAAGGAAAAACTTGTATCTTTTCTGCTTACAAATAAAGATCTGTTCGCCTACTCGCCGAAGGACATGCCAGGGGTAAACCCTCGCGTAATCCAGCATAGCCTCAAAGTGAGTCCGGAAGTAAAACCTGTCCGGCAAAAGAAACGGAGCATTTCAGCTCACAAAAGTGACTTCGTCAAGACCGAAGTCCAGCGTCTGATAGACGCTAGCGTTATCCGGGAGGTAAACTACCCCGAATGGCTAAGCAACGTGGTAGTTGCCACAAAGGAAGGAAGTAGTAAGCTCCGGATGTGCATCGACTTCAGAAATTTGAACGATGCTTGCCCGAAAGATTCATATCCTCTTCCGCCAATAGACCAATTGGTAGACTCAACTGCTGAGTATGGGCTCCTAAGTTTCTTGGACGCTTTCAGCGGTTACCATCAGATAAGGATGGACCCCGAAGATGAAGAGAAGACTGCCTTCATCACCGAGGGAGGAACATATTGCTATATTAGGATGCCCTTCGGGCTCAAGAATGCAGGAGCCACCTACCAGAGGCTGATGAACAAGGTCTTCAAAGACCAAATGGGGAGGAACATGGAGGTGTATGTTGATGATATGATAGTCAAGAGCAAACTGCCTGGCTACCACGTTGCAGATTTAGAGGAAACCTTCCAAAAACTCAGAACCTTCGGGATCCACCTTAATCCTGAGAAGTGCATCTTCGGGGTGACCTCTGGAAAGTTCCTTGGGTACATGGTATCCGAAAGAGGCATCGATGCTAACCCCGAGAAGATTAAGGATCTGCTTGAATTCCGAACTCCTGCCACAGTCAAAGACGTGCAGAGACTCACCGGAAGAATAACCTCTCTGAGCAGGTTTATTTCCAGGTACGGAGATAGGTGTTGACCCTTCTTCAAAGTCCTCACAAAGGCAGCAAAGATGGAAGGCGACCTCGGAAGGAATGGTCATCATTGGGATGAAGATTGCCAAAAAGCCTGGGAAGAACTCAAAGTCTACTTGGCCAGCCTGCCGACTCTGCGGCAACCTCGGGAGGGAGAGCCCCTCGTACTGTACCTCGCCGTCACAGAAAAAGCTGTGAGCTCGGTCCTCGTGAAAGAAGAAGGGCCAAAGCAATGGCCGGTCTACTATGTCAGCAAGTCCCTGCATGGCGCCGAAGTCAGGTACCCTTTGCTTCAAAAAGCTATATATGCCTTGGTACTTGCAGGAAGGAGGCTACGGCCATACTTTCAGGCTCACCCCATTATTGTCCGAAGTACCCTGCCTCTACGGGATGTTATGAGGAAAGTTGATCATTCGGGAAGGCTTTCCAAGTGGTGTATAGAGCTTGGCGAACACGACATCACGTATGAACCCCGGAAAGCTATAAAAGCTCAAGCTTTGGCAGACTTCATCGCCGAAGTACCAAACACCGAGGAGGGACATTCGTTTTCGGGCGAAGACGAGCCAGAATGGACGTTATATGTTGACGGGGCCTCAGGATCCGAACACCAGGGAGCTGGAGTGATTATCAGAGGCCCCGAAGGCCTAGAAGTAATGAAGGCCATCAAGTTCAGTTTCAACGCCACCAACAACGTGGCCGAGTATGAGGCCCTCATAGCAGGATTACGCCTGGCCAGAAAAATTGGCGTGAGAAACTTGAAAGCCCATAGTGATTCCCAGCTGGTGGTCCGGCAAATGGCAGGGGACTATGGCGCGAAAGACCCGACCTTGGCGAAATACCATGAGTTGGTAACAAAGCTTATTCGAGAGGTCGACGTCATGAAAATCGAGAACGTACCCCGACGAGAAAATGCTGAGGCAGACTGTTTGGCGAAGTCCAAAACTTGCACCGAAGTGCTAAGCCACCCCAGCATCACGGTGTTAAGCATAGAGACCTCGGGGAAAGGATGGAAAGAACCAATCAAAACGTATCTCGTAACCAACACGCTCCCCGAAGACCCCAGCGAAGCCGCAAAAGTGCGAAGGCGCTCCGGACATTTTTTCTTAATTGGAGAAGAACTATATCGGCAAGGATATGCAAACCCACTATAGAGGTGTGTTAGTGAAGAGGATACTGAAATGATCCTCGAAGAAGTTCACGAAGGTGCCTGTGGTTCGCACATCGGAACCGACGCCCTCGCAGCAGTGATACTTCGCCAAGGATACTTCTGGCCTACCCTGAGAAAGGATGCCAAGCAATTCGTCCGGAAATGTGGTAGTTGCCAGAGACATGCGAACATCCAAAGAACACCTTCAGAGTTCGTGACTTCGGCAGACTATCCTTGGCCCTTCGCAGTTTGGGGCATAGATCTCATTGGGCCACTCCCAACGGCGCCTGGAGGCGTAAAGTTTTGTGTAGTAGCAGTAGACTATTTCTCTAAGTGGGTCGAGGCAGAACCTCTGACAACTATCTCGGAAAAAGAAGTGCAGAAGTTCGTATGGAAAAACATCGTATGCAGATTTGGCATACCGAGGGTACTCGTAGCGGACAATGGATCCCAGTTCATAGACAAAGGATTCCAAGAGTTCATTAGCGACCTCGGGACAAAAATGCACTTCGCCCCAGTAGCTCACCCCCAAAGTAATGGGCAGGTGGAAGTATCTAACAGGACCATAAAAGATGATCTGAAAAAGAGATTGGGAGAAGCAAAAGGTAAATGGCCAAGAGAACTCCAAAGCGTGTTATGGAGCTACCGAACAACACCCCGAAGAGCCACAGGGGAAACGCCTTTTTCACTCGTCTTCGGTACAGAGGCCATCATCCCTGTCGAAGTAGTACAACCATCAATACGAGTCCAAGTGTTCGATGAAAAAGGAAATGACCTCGGCTGAGAACCAAGCTCGACCTCGTTAGCGAACACAGAGAAGTAGCCGAGCTGAGAAGAAAAGCTTTCCAGCAAAGAGTGGCAGCAGCCATTAACCTACGCGCCAGGCCAAAGGGAATAAAGAAGGGAGACCTCGTTCTCCGAAAAACCGAATTTGGACCCCGAAAGCCGTCCCACGGGGTACTTCGCGCAAATTGGGAAGGACCCTACCTGGTACTTGCCGAAGTATGAAAAGGAGTTTATAAGCTCCGTGATGCCGAAGGCATAGAATTAAAAAATACTTGGCACTCAGAGGCGTTGAAAAAATTCTATGCCTAAAAAGTTCGGTGGGAAAGTTGTATTCCACAAGTTGGAAAAATTTGTCTAAGTAAAAAGTTCTGAAGAAGTACAAAACAACAGTCTCACGAAAGCAATCGCCGAGGAAAGTAAAAGTAAGTTTTTCCAAAGTCTCTTGAGCGAATATGTTCGGGACAAAGGAAAGCAAGAGTAAGGTTTTCCGAAGTCTCTTGAGCGAATATGTTCGGGACAAAGGAAAGCAAGAGTATGGTTTTCCGAAGTCTCTTGAGCGAATATGATCGGGACAAAGGAAAGCAAGAGTATGGTTTTCCGAAGTCTCTTGATCGAATATGTTCGGGACAAAGGAAAGCAAAAGTATGGTTTTCCGAAGTCTCTCGAGCAAATTATGTTCGGGACAGAGGGAAACAAAAGAATCTGGCAAAAAATACTTAGCCAAAGTTCTATCTATTAAGCCAAAGAGTGCTTACAGAGAAGAAAGTTGCTGAAAGACTACAAAAAAGAAGAAGAAAATGAAGACAAAGGGCCCTAGTACAAACTAAGGAACCTCGGCGTCTTGAGAACTGCCAGCCTCTGTGCTTTTGTCAGTAGCCTTCGACGCCGGGAGACAAGGAGGCAGTTTCAAGTGCTCGATCTTGGACCAAGTCCACCGAGGCTCCTTGGGGATGTTCATGCCTTCCAGGAAGGAGAGGTCAAAATCTGGGAACTTCTGCAGAATTTGGTGCCGGACAAGGCAAAAGCCGTCTTGAAAGCCCAACTTCGTCATATCATCGGACTCCCGCTTCTTGACCGCCAAATCCGCGTAGTCCTTCTCCAGATCCACGTAATCCTTCGCCAGATCCTTGAGCTTTGTCCTCAATCCCTTCATCTTCTTCTTCTCTTCTGAAGGCTTCTTCAGAGATGCGACCTCGGCTTCGAGCTGGGCCTTTTCCTCGAGCGTCTTCGCAAGGATTGCGTCACTTTCTGACTTATCCTTTTGAATCGCTTCAACGGTCGAGGTCAGCTCCGCCACTCGAGAACCGATGTCGGAAAGTTTCTGGGAGGTGTCTTTCTGAAGTTCCTCTTTCTCTTTTTTGAGCCCCTCCCGAAGTTCAGCAACCTCCTTCTCCGCAGACTGCTTCAGCTGAGCATTTTCGGCTTCCAGCGCCGAACACTGGGCCTTCGTCTTGGTGTAAGCGTCCCAGAGTGACGCCCTCCTTTCTGATTCCCGAGCCACCCGAACTCGGAGGAACCCAGCATACCCCATCAACTGCAAAAAAGCAAACAAAGGGAAAATGATGCTAAGTAAAAAGCAAAGGTGAAATTGGCACTGAGAAAACAGTGAAGCGTACCTGGGCGGCATGTTCAGTGAGTTTGGCGGCCAAAGAGTTGTCACCTGGGTAAGCCGCCGCAAGGGCCTTGTAAGAGGCCTCGGTAAGCACCCCTTTGCACATCTGCCTGGCCATCTCAGGACAGTCCTCGGAGTACATATCCATGTCCTCCGTGAACGTCCAGAATGGCTCCTTCGGAACTTTCCCTGCTGGGACTTTGGCATCATATTCGAAGGGCCCTCTTGCGGGCGTGTTCGGCAACCCAGTCAGGAGCGGCCACCTCCGCTGCACAACCTCCGCTGCAAGGCAGAAAAATTAGTTAAGGCCAGAAAAGTCTTAAGGATTTGCAAAAAACAAAAGGTTGATTCGACAAAAGTGCAAACCTGCTGGCACCTCGGTAACGTCGTCGTCAAGAATCGACGTCGCCTCAGTAGAGATCCCCTTGCCTTTTATTTGACGCCGCTCCTCGGCAGAAAGGGTCTCCTCCCCATCGCCCTCCAGAAGAGCATGCAAAGGCGTGGGGCTTTGAGGAAGGACGTCGGAAGAAGGGACGTCGGCAGAAGGAACCTCGGGCAAAGGGGCAGCAGGGTCTTCGGGCTCCTCGCCTACCTCCTCCGGAATTTGCGGAAGAGAGGAAGGAGCAGCTTTCTTTGCCCGTTTGGAAGGAGGGCCGCCCGAAGTCTGCTTCCGCCTCCGAGAGGCGGCCTTCTTTGTCTATTTGCCCCTCTCGGCCTGCCCGGTAAAAAGAGCCTTGTAGAAGGCAGCCGCGTCGTCGCCCATCTCTGAAAAAAGAAAAGGAAGATCAGTGTAACTTGTAGAAGGCAGCCGCGTCGTCGCCCATCTCTGAAAAAAGAAAAGGAAGATCAGTGTAAGTCCAAGATGAAGTTATGAAGGAAAAAATGAGAAAGTAACTTACTCTCGTAAAAAGACTCATAAGTCTCTTTCCCCCGAAGGAGTTTCACGAGCCAGGAGTCCTTCCCCGAAGAAGCCGGTTTCGGCATGTTGAGGTCTGTCACATGCTCCTTTACCACCTTAAGTTCCCGAAGGACCTCTTCGGTCATGAGCCTCCAGTTGATCGGAAATGGGTAAAGGGCACGAGGAGGGACCTCGGCAGCCCAGTCAAAGACGGCCCGGATGCGCCTGTCGAAGTCCTCAAAGATAGGTGCTACGTCGGCGTCTAGCAGTATCTTCGGGTCAACGACATCCATCTTGAGCCTCCCCTGAGCCCACTTGGTCGGGACGTGCGACCAAGTCTCCGACTTCTTCAGGAAAAAGAATTTTTGTTGCCACCCTCGCCAGCTGTCTTTGGTGGCGAAGGTGAACGTATACTTTTTGCTCCCGGATCCCCGAGGTAGCATAAAGTAGAAGCCACCCTTCGGGACCACGAAGAGCTTGTAGTACTGAAGAAAAACTACAAAGTGAGGTTTTATTTTGAAAACGCCGCACATACAGAGGAAGGCGTTAAAATAGCAGTACGAGTTCGGTGGGAGCTGGTTAACGGCAATGCCATGGAAGTCGCAGAACGCGCTAACCATCTCCGGGGGGGGATACCGAAGTCCGGCCTTCAGTTGGGCTCGAAAAACAGTGATTTCATCACTCCGGTTGGAGAAAGGAAATTGGTCAGGACGAGGCAACCTCGTCACAGAGTAAGAGGGTAAGAAAAACTTTTTCTTCCATTTCGCTAGCTTTGCCGGAGTAGTGCAGCAGGGGTGAGAAAGAAGAGGTTGCCAACTCTCGGGAACAGGCATGATGAAAACGAGTTCGGGAAAAACAAAGAAAAAGCTTTGAAAAAAAGCAAAAGGACTAAAACCCACCAAGGGTCTTGCCGGAATCTGGATCTCTGGAAGCCGTCGGGAAACCTGGTCGGAAAAATGCCTGAAAAAGGAGAACCGCCGCGGAAAATCGAGAGAGAATTAGAAGGCAGAAGAAAGCAAAAGCAGAAACAAAAAGAGGGTTATGACAGGGCTGGTATATATAGGCCGAGAAGGCCAGGTGAACCGTCGTCATTTGTACCCCTCAGAAGGCTAAGCGTCGCCATAACTGCTAAGTGAGCCTGAAAAGTCGCGCCTGTCGTACTCAGTTCATTCTCACCCAGTAATAGTGCGCCACGTGTCAGCCATCGCGCAGCAAACATGCCGCGTGTCGGTCATCGCGCAGCGAACGTGCCACGTGTTGCCCATCACGTCGAGCACGCCCTCTGACATCGTTTGGTTTAGAGGCGCCGCCCTAGACTGACTCCGCTAGACGCAGGACGCGACGCATGAGCAGACCTATAAAGGCAAAAAAGTAGGTTACCTCGAAGACACCAAAAGACAGCCTGTGACTTCGGGCAGAAGGTCTATCTTCGGTACAAGGTTATCCTATCTTCCCTCGACACGAGGATACCAAGAGACAGCCTGTGACTTCAGGTAAAGGGTGTATGTTCGGCACAGGGACAGCCTATCTTCTCCGCCTCGAGGACGCAAAAATGCTGCCCATCGCTACAAGCAGAAGAAGGCGTCTTCGGCGCAGATATCACAGCCACAGGACCCGAAAACCGATGAACCGAAGTTTCTCACTTCGGCTTTTCGGAGGTGGGCCTGTGATAGCCAAAGGCTATTGCCTCCTCGGTAGTAACTCCCTGCCAGAATATTGGCCGAGGAGTCTGACGTCACCCAAGAGAGGATCTTTTCACTGACCTCGGAAGGTGCGAAGTCAAACACTATGAGCTCGAGACTTCGGTTAGCTCGTCAGGAATTCCGAGGATAACACCGTCTCCATCGAGGGGCCAACTGACCGTCTTCGGGTAAGAAAGCCATCTCTCTGAAGCAAGGAAGAATCTCCCCGAAGGCAGAGGCCCCGAAGAGGATCTTCCCCGAACAAGAAACACCTGAACAAGGGAATCCCCGAACTATGGGTGTGAGTCCCGAAGAAGGTGTTCATCAAGGGAACTCCCAGAACTATGGGATAGATCCCGAAGGAGGTGCTCGCACCGAAAGACGGATAGAATCCGAAGAGGGTGCACGCACCGAAGGGTGACCTCGCCCAGGGGACCTCGGGAGTACGGTATGAGCATTTAAGGAGCCTCTGACATGTCGCCCACAAGCCCTACACGTCACATCAGAACGGCGAACTGACACGCCGCAGCCGCCCCAGTCCTGACACAACCTGTCCGGGTTCAGGGCTAAAGGAGCCTGCAAATGGCTGCTTGTCCCCTAGGTCCAAAAGCACAGATCAAATCTGACCGAACACGTGTCATGATCTGAACGGACCATCTACCCCTATAAATACTAGGAAAAGGGACTGGGCAAAGGATGGGGCATTTTCCTCCCTCTAAGAAAAACACAAAACAGGCAAGACACTTGATCCCTTAGTGTTCTTCCTCCACCTTCACTCAGAAAACTGACTTGGGCGTCGG
>SMDT01002715.1:0-14634 GCA_005392925.1 Aquilaria sinensis | reverse complement strand
CACAACTTGTTTGGAATGAAATGGAAACATTCACAACAAGTTTGGAATGAAATGGAAACATTCACAACTTGTTTGGAATGAAATGGAAACATTCACAACTAGTTTGGAATGAAATGGAAACATTCACAACAAGTTTGGAATGAAATGGAAACATTCACAACTAGTTTGGAATGAAATGGAAACATTCACAACTTGTTTGGAATGAAATGGAAACATTCACAACTAGTTTGGAATGAAAACAAACATTCACAACTAGTTTGGAATGAAATGGAAACATTCACAACTAGTTTGGAATGAAATGGAAACATTCACAACTTTGTTTGGAATGAAATGGAAACATTCACAACTTGTTTGGAATGAAATGGAAACATTCACAACTAGTTTGGAATGAAATGGAAACATTCACAACTTGTTTGGAATGAAATGGAAACATTCACAACTAGTTTGGAATGAAATGGAAAAACATTCACAACTTGTTTGGAATGAAATGGAAACATTCACAACTTGTTTGGAATGAAATGGAAACATTCACAACTAGTTTGGAATGAAATGGAAACATTCACAACTAGTTTGGAATGAAATGGAAACATTCACAACTAGTTTGGAATGAAATGGAAACATTCACAACTTGTTTGGAATGAAATGGAAACATTCACAACTAGTTTGGAATGAAATGGAAACATTCACAACTTTTTGGAATGAAATGGAAACATTCACAACTAGTTTGGAATGAAATGGAAACATTCACAACTAGTTTGGAATGAAATGGAAACATTCACAACTAGTTTTGGAATGAAATGGAAACATTCACAACTTGTTTGGAATGAAATGGAAACATTCACAACTAGTTTGGAATGAAATGGAAACATTCACAACTTGTTTGGAATGAAATGGAAACATTCACAACTAGTTTGGAATGAAATGGAAACATTCACAACTTGTTTGGAATGAAATGGAAACATTCACAACTTGTTTGGAATGAAATGGAAACATTCACAACTTGTTTGGAATGAAATGGAAACATTCACAACTAGTTTTTGGAATGAAATGGAAACATTCACAACTTGTTTGGAATGAAATGGAAACATTCACAACTAGTTTGGAATGAAATGGAAACATTCACAACTAGTTTGGAATGAAATGGAAACATTCACAACTAGTTTGGAATGAAATGGAAACATTCACAACTAGTTGGAATGAAATGGAAACATTCAACATTCACAACTTGTTTGGAATGAAATGGAAACATTCACAACTTGTTTTTGGAATGAAATGGAAACATTCACAACTTGTTTGGAATGAAAATGGAAACATTCACAACTAGTTTGGAATGAAATGGAAACATTCACAACTTGTTTGGAATGAAATGGAAACATTCACAACTAGTTTGGAATGAAATGGAAACATTCACAACTTGTTTGGAATGAAATGGAAACATTCACAACTAGTTTGGAATGAAATGGAAACATTCACAACTTGTTTGGAATGAAATGGAAACATTCACAACTAGTTTGGAATGAAATGGAAACATTCACAACTTGTTTGGAATGAAATGGAAACATTCACAACTAGTTTGGAATGAAATGGAAACATTCACAACTTGTTTGGAATGAAATGGAAACATTCACAACTTGTTTGGAATGAAATGGAAACATTCACAACTAGTTGCAGGGAAATGGAACATTAAACAACAAGTTTGGGAAGGCAACGGAAACGTTCACAATTTGTTTGGAATGATTGGAAACATTCAGAAGTAGTTTGAATGAAATTGAAACGTTGACAACTAGTTTGGAATTGAATGGAATCATTCACAACAAGTTCGAATAAAATTGAAACATTCACAAAAAGTTCAGAATCAAATGGAAACATTCAAAACAAATTTAGAATGAAATGGAAACATTCATAACAAGTTTCAATTGAAATGAAAAAACAATCAGAACTTGTTTCTGAATGAAATTGAAACATTCATATGTTGTTTGGAATGAAATGGAAAACAGGACTTCAACAAGTTTGGAATGAAATGGAAACATTCACAACAAGTTTGGACTGTAATGGAATGAAATGGAAACATTCACAACATTGTTTCAAATTCAAATGGAAACAGAACAACTTTTGGGAATGAAAAATGAAAAAATTCACAACTAGTTTTGAATGAAATGGAAAACATTGACAACAAGTTTGGAATCAAATGGAAACTTTCACAACTAGTTTGGAATTTGAAAATTGGAAACATTTGCACAAAACAACAAGGTTTGAACACAACTAGTTTTAAAAGTGGAAAAAAATTGCACCACAAAACTATTGGGAAATGGGAAATGGGAACATGGAAAAACATTTTTCACATGAACTTGAGTTTGGAAAAACTAGTTCGGAACAAAATGGGAAGCATTCAAAACTGGTTTTAGGGAATTAAATGGTAAAATTCACAACTTGATTGGAGTGAACATTCAAACAAAAACAACCTTAGCTTGAAATGAAATGAAAAAATTGACAACTTGTATTGAATGACTGTCAAAAGAAACAGAACTGGCTTTGAGAATGAAAAATTGAGGGGACCATACAACTAACCACATAGGTATGAAATCAAAAAAAGGAAAACTGGAAAATAAAGTGGAACCATTTCCACAACCCAGTTTGAAAGGAAATGGGGATAAAAAAAACATTTCACCCAAAACATGTTTGGAAAAGAAAAAGCAAAAAAAACAACTTGTTTAGAGTGAAAAAAAACCTTTTAAAAGTAAAAAAAAAAAAAAAAAAAAAAAAAAAAAAAAAAAAAGAATGAAATGGAAAAATTCACAAACTTGTTTAGAATGGAATTTGAATGAAATGGAAACATTTCACAAAAACTAAGTTTTGAAATGAAATGCGAACATTCACAACTGGCTTTTGAATGAAGTTCGGAATATTCACAACTAGTTCGGAATGAAATGCAACCATTCACAACGTGTTTTGCGAATGAAAAGGAAATCTTCAGAACTTGTTTTGGAAGGAAATGTAAACATTCACAAACCTGTTTGGAGTGAAAATGGAAAACATTCACAACTGGTTTGGAATGAAAATTGGGGAAACATTCACAACTAGTTTGAAATGATTTGTTTACATTCACAACTTGTTTGGAAATGAAATGGAAACAGTCACAATTTGTTTTGTAATGAAATGGAAACATTCACAACATTTTGGGAATGAAGTGGAAACATTTACAACCTAGTTTGGAATGAAAATGGGAAACATTCACAACCTGTTTAGGAATGAAACTGACAACTAGTTTAGAACAAAATGTTCACAACTAGTTTGAAATGGAAACATTCACCACAAGTTTGGAATGAACATGGACACTTGCAGAACTTGTTTTGGAATGAAAATGGAAACATTCACAACTTTGTTTGGATGAATTGCAAAGATTTACAAACTGGTTTGGAATGAAATTGAAAACATTCACAACTAGTTTTGAATGGGAAACAGAAAACATTCACAACACGTTTTGACATGGAAAAAAATGGAAACATTCACACACTAGTTTTGAATGAATGGAAACATGCCCAACATGTTTTGAATGAAATGGAAACACTCACAACTTTGAAGGGAAAAATTGAAATGTAAACATTCACAACTTGTTTTGGAAAGGAGTTTGGAATGGAAACATTCACAACATATTTGGAAGAAATGGAAAACATTCACAACTTGTTTGGAATGAATGGAAACCGTCCCAACGTGAATGGAATGAAATGTAAACGTTCCCAACTTGTTTGAAATGAAAAATGGGAAACACATTCACAAAAACTAAGTTTGGAATGAAAAAGATGGAAAAACAACCAGTAAACCTTCACAACTTAGTTTGGAATGGGGAAATGGAAACATTAACAACATATTTCAGAACGAACCTGGAATGACATTCACAACTAATTGGAATGAAACAGAAACGTTCAAAACTTGTTTTGAATTTAATGGAAACAATCACAAAATGTTTACAATTGAACGGAAACCTTCACAAATAGATTGCAATGGAAAAAAAAACATTGACAACTAGTTTGGAATGAAATGGAAAGGAAACATTCACAAAAAGTTCTGAAAAAGTGTGAAACAATTCACAACTAGTTTTTGGAATGAAATGGGAAAAAAATTCACAAAAAGTTTTCGAATTGGAATGGAAACATTCGCAACTTGGTTGTTCAAACGAAACCTATTTGAAATGGAAACATTCACAAATTGTTTACAATGAAATGGAAACATTCACAATTTGAGATGGAAAGCCTGAAATGGAAACATTCACAACTTGTTTGGAATGAAATGGAAACATTCACAACTTGTTTGGAATGAAATGGAAACATTCACAACTTGTTTGGAATGAAATGGAAACATTCACAACTTGTTTGGAAATGAAATGGAAACATTCACAACTTTTTTGGAATGAAATGGAAACATTCACAACTAGTTTGGAAAGAAATGGAAACATTCACAACTAGTTTGGAATGAAATGGAAACATTCACAATAAGTTTGGAATGAAATGGAAACATTCACAACTTGTATGGAATGAAATGGAAACATTCACAACTTGTTTGGAATGAAATGGAAACATTCACAACTTGTTTGGAATGAAATGGAAACATTCACAACAAGTTTGGAATGAAATGGAAACATTCACAACTAGTTTGGAATAAAATGGAAACATTCACAACTTGTTTGGAATGAAATGGAAACATTCACAACTAGTTTGGAATGAAATGGAAACATTCACAACTTGTTTGGAATGAAATGGAAACATTCACAACTTGTTTGGAATGAAATGGAAACATTCACAACTTGTTTGGAATGAAATGTAAACATTCAAAACTAGTTTGGAATGAAATGGAAACATTCACAACTAGTTTGGAATGAAATGGAAACATTCACAACTTGTTTGGAATGAAATGGAAACATTCACAACTTGTTTGGAATGTGTTGGAAATGGAAACATTCACAATTTGTTAGAACTTGTTTGGAATGGAAATGGAAACATTCACAACTAGTTTTGGAATGAAATGGAAACATTCACAACTTGTTTGGAATGAAATGGAAACATTCACAACTTGTTTGGAATGAAATGGAAACATTCACAACTTGTTTGGAATGAAATGGAAACATTCACAACTAGTTTGGAACGAAATAGAAACATTCACAACTAGTTTGGAATGAAATGGAAACATTCACAACTTGTTTGGAATGAAATGGAAACATTCACAACTTGTTTGGAATGAAATGGAAACATTCACAACTAGTTTGGAATGAAATGGAAACATTCACAACTAGTTTGGAATGAAATGGAACCATTCACAACTTGTTTGGAATGAAATGGAAACATTCACAACTAGTTTGGAATGAAATGGAAACATTCACAACATGTTTGGAATGAAATGGAAACATTCACAACTTGTTTGGAATGAAATGGAAACATTCAAAACCTGTTTGGAATGAAATGGAAACATTCACAACTAATTTGGAACGAAATGGAACATTCACAACTTGTTTGGAATAAAATGGAAACATTCACAACTAGTTTGGAATAAAATTGAAACATTCACAACTTGTTTGGAATGAAATGGAAACATTCACAACTTGTTTGGAATGAAATGGAAACATTCACAACTTGTTTGGAATGAAATGGAAACATTCACAACTTGTTTGGAATGAAATGGAAACATTCACAACTTGTTTGGAATGGAATAGAAACATTCACAACTTGTTTGGAATGAAATGGAAAACTTGTTTGGAATGAAATGGAAACATTCACAACTTGTTTGGAATGAAATGGAAACATTCACAACTTGTTTGGAATGAAATGGAAACATTCACAACTTGTTTGGAATGAAATGGAAACATTCACAACTTGTTTGGAATCAAAATGGAAACATTCACAACTAGTTTGGAATGAAATGGAAACATTCACAACTTGTTTGGAATGAAATGGAAACATTCACAACTTGTTTGGAATGAAATGGAAACATTCACAACTTGTTTGGAATGAAATGGAAACATTCACAACTTGTTTGGAATGAAATGGAAACATTCACAACTTGTTTGGAATGAAATGGAAACATTCACAACTAGTTTGGAATGAAATGGAAACATTCACAACTTGTTTGGAATGAAATGGAAACATTCACAACTTGTTTGGAATGAAATGGAAACATTCACAACTTGTTTGGAATGAAATGGAAACATTCACAACTTGTTTGGAATGAAATGGAAACATTCACAACTTGTTTGGAATGAAATGGAAACATTCACAACTAGTTTGGAATGAAATGGAAACATTCACAATCAGTTTGGAATGAAATGGAAACATTCACAACTTGTTTGGAATGAAATGGAAACATTCACAACTAGTTTGGAATGAAATGGAAACATTCACAACTTGTTTGGAATGAAATGGAAACATTCACAACTAGTTTGGAATGAAATGGAAACATTCACAACTTGTTTGGAATGAAATGGAAACATTCACAACTTGTTTGGAATGAAATGGAAACATTCACAACTAGTTTGGAATGAAATGGAAACATTCACAACTTGTTTGGAATGAAATGGAAACATTCACAACTAGTTTGGAATGAAATGGAAACATTCACAACTTGTTTGGAATGAAATGGAAACATTCACAACTTGTTTGGAATGAAATGGAAACATTCACAACTTGTTTGGAATGAAATGGAAACATTCACAACTTGTTTGGAATGAAATGGAAACATTCACAACTAGTTTGGAATGAAATGGAAACATTCACAACTTGTTTGGAATGAAATGGAAACATTCACAACTTGTTTGGAATGAAATGGAAACATTCACAACTTGTTTGGAATGAAATGGAAACATTCACAACTTGTTTGGAATGAAATGGAAACATTCACAACTTGTTTGGAATGAAATGGAAACATTCACAACTTGTTTGGAATGAAATGGAAACATTCACAACTTGTTTGGAATGAAATGGAAACATTCACAACTAGTTTGGAATGAAATGGAAACATTCACAACTAGTTTAGAATGAAATGGAAACATTCACAACTTGTTTGGAATGAAATGGAAACATTCACAACTTGTTTGGAATGAAATGGAAACATTCACAACTTGTTTGGAATGAAATGGAAACATTCACAACTTGTTTGGAATGAAATGGAAACATTCACAACTTGTTTGGAATGAAATGGAAACATTCACAACTTGTTTGGAATGAAATGGAAACATTCACAACTTGTTTGGAATGAAATGGAAACATT
Organism: Aquilaria sinensis; assembly: GCA_005392925.1. Taxonomy (NCBI): domain Eukaryota; kingdom Viridiplantae; phylum Streptophyta; class Magnoliopsida; order Malvales; family Thymelaeaceae; genus Aquilaria; species Aquilaria sinensis. The sequence goes on along the minus strand of SMDT01002715.1, from coordinate 7,380 downwards.
CACAACTTGTTTGGAATGAAATGGAAACATTCACAACTTGTTTGGAATGAAATGGAAACATTCACAACTTGTTTGGAATGAAATGGAAACATTCACAACTTGTTTGGAATGAAATGGAAACATTCACAACTTGTTTGGAATGAAATGGAAACATTCACAACTTGTTTGGAATGAAATGGAAACATTCACAACTTGTTTGGAATGAAATGGAAACATTCACAACTAGTTTGGAATGAAATGGAAACATTCACAACTAGTTTGGAATGAAATGGAAACATTCACAACTACTTTGGAATGAAATGGAAACATTCACAACTAGTTTGGAATGAAATGGAAACATTCACAACTTGTTTGGAATGAAATGGAAACATTCACAACTTGTTTGGAATGAAATGGAAACATTCACAACTTGTTTGGAATGAAATGGAAACATTCACAACTTGTTTGGAATGAAATGGAAACATTCACAACTAGTTTGGAATGAAATGGAAACATTCACAACTAGTTTGGAATGAAATGGAAACATTCACAACTAGTTTGGAATGAAATGGAAACATTCACAACTTGTTTGGAATGAAATGGAAACATTCACAACTTGTTTGGAATGAAATGGAAACATTCACAACTAGTTTGGAATGAAATGGAAACATTCACAACTTGTTTGGAATGAAATGGAAACATTCACAACTTGTTTGGAATGAAATGGAAACATTCACAACTAGTTTGGAATGAAATGGAAACATTCACAACTTGTTTGGAATGAAATGGAAACATTCACAACTTGTTTGGAATGAAATGGAAACATTCACAACTTGTTTGGAATGAAATGGAAACATTCACAACTTGTTTGGAATGAAATGGAAACATTCACAACTTGTTTGGAATGAAATGGAAACATTCACAACTAGTTTGGAATGAAATGGAAACATTCACAACTTGTTTGGAATGAAATGGAAACATTCACAACTAGTTTGGAATGAAATGGAAACATTCACAACTAGTTTGGAATGAAATGGAAACATTCACAACTAGTTTGGAATGAAATGGAAACATTCACAACTAGTTTGGAATGAAATGGAAACATTCACAACTAGTTTGGAATGAAATGGAAACATTCACAACTTGTTTTGGAATGAAATGGAAACATTCACAACTAGTTTGGAATGAAATGGAAACATTCACAACTTGTTTGGAATGAAATGGAAACATTCACAACTTGTTTGGAATGAAATGGAAACATTCACAACTAGTTTGGAATGAAATGGAAACATTCACAACTTGTTTGGAATGAAATGGAAACATTCACAACTAGTTTGGAATGAACTAACATTTTTGGAATGAAATGGAAACATTCACAACTTGTTTGGAATGAAATGGAAACATTCACAACTAGTTTGGAATGAAATGGAAACATTCACAACTTGTTTGGAATGAAATGGAAACATTCACAACTAGTTTGGAATGAAATGGAAACATTCACAACTTGTTTGGAATGAAATGGAAACATTCACAACTAGTTTGGAATGAAATGGAAACATTCACAACTTGTTTGGAATGAAATGGAAACATTCACAACTAGTTTGGAATGAAATGGAAACATTCACAACTAGTTTGGAATGAAATGGAAACATTCACAACTAGTTTGGAATGAAATGGAAACATTCACAACTTGTTTGGAATGAAATGGAAACATTCACAACTTGTTTGGAATGAAATGGAAACATTCACAACTAGTTTGGAATGAAATGGAAACATTCACAACTTGTTTGGAATGAAATGGAAACATTCACAACTAGTTTGGAATGAAATGGAAACATTCACAACTTGTTTGGAATGAAATGGAAACATTCACAACTTGTTTGGAATGAAATGGAAACATTCACAACTAGTTTGGAATGAAATGGAAACATTCACAACTTGTTTGGAATGAAATGGAAACATTCACAACTAGTTTGGAATGAAATGGAAACATTCACAACTAGTTTGGAATGAAATGGAAACATTCACAACTAGTTTGGAATGAAATGGAAACATTCACAACTAGTTTGGAATGAAATGGAAACATTCACAACTAGTTTGGAATGAAATGGAAACATTCACAACTAGTTTGGAATGAAATGGAAACATTCACAACTAGATTGGAATGAAATGGAAACATTCACAACTAGTTTGGAATGAAATGGAAACATTCACAACTAGTTTGGAATGAAATGGAAACATTCACAACTTGTTTGGAATGAAATGGAAACATTCACAACTTTTTGGAATGAAATGGAAACATTCACAACTAGTTTGGAATGAAATGGAAACATTCACAACTAGTTTGGAATGAAATGGAAACATTCACAACTAGTTTGGAATGAAATGGAAACATTCACAACTAGTTTGGAATGAAATGGAAACATTCACAACTAGTTTGGAATGAAATGGAAACATTCACAACTAGTTTGGAATGAAATGGAAACATTCACAACTAGTTTGGAATGAAATGGAAACATTCACAACTAGTTTGGAATGAAATGGAAACATTCACAACTAGTTTGGAATGAAATGGAAACATTCACAACTAGTTTGGAATGAAATGGAAACATTCACAACTAGTTTGGAATGAAATGGAAACATTCACAACTTGTTTGGAATGAAATGGAAACATTCACAACTAGTTTGGAATGAAATGGAAACATTCACAACTAGTTTGGAATGAAATGGAAACATTCACAACTAGTTTGGAATGAAATGGAAACATTCACAACTAGTTTGGAATGAAATGGAAACATTCACAACTAGTTTGGAATGAAATGGAAACATTCACAACTAGTTTGGAATGAAATGGAAACATTCACAACTAGTTTGGAATGAAATGGAAACATTCACAACTAGTTTGGAATGAAATGGAAACATTCACAACTAGTTTGGAATGAAATGGAAACATTCACAACTTGTTTGGAATGAAATGGAAACATTCACAACTAGTTTGGAATGAAATGGAAACATTCACAACTAGTTTGGAATGAAATGGAAACATTCACAACTAGTTTGGAATGAAATGGAAACATTCACAACTAGTTTGGAATGAAATGGAAACATTCACAACTAGTTTGGAATGAAATGGAAACATTCACAACTAGTTTGGAATGAAATGGAAACATTCACAACTAGTTTGGAATGAAATGGAAACATTCACAACTAGTTTGGAATGAAATGGAAACATTCACAACTAGTTTGGAATGAAATGGAAACATTCACAACTAGTTTGGAATGAAATGGAAACATTCACAACTAGTTTGGAATGAAATGGAAACATTCACAACTAGTTTGTGAAATGGAAACATTCACAACTAGTTTGGAATGAAATGGAAACATTCACAACTTGTTTGGAATGAAATGGAAACATTCACAACTAGTTTGGAATGAAATGGAAACATTCACAACTAGTTTGGAATGAAATGGAAACATGCACAACTAGTTTGGAATGAAATGGAAACATTCACAACTAGTTTGGAATGAAATGGAAACATTCACAACTAGTTTGGAATGAAATGGAAACATTCACAACTAGTTTGGAATGAAATGGAAACATTCACAACTTGTTTGGAATGAAATGGAAACATTCACAACTAGTTTGGAATGAAATGGAAACATTCACAACTTGTTTGGAATGAAATGGAAACATTCACAACTAGTTTGGAATGAAATGGAAACATTCACAACTAGTTTGGAATGAAATGGAAACATTCACAACTAGTTTGGAATGAAATGGAAACATTCACAACTAGTTTGGAATGAAATGGAAACATTCACAACATTCACAACTAGTTTGGAATGAAATGGAAACATTCACAACTAGTTTGGAATGAAATGGAAACATTCACAACTAGTTTGGAATGAAATGGAAACATTCACAACTAGTTTGGAATGAAATGGAAACATTCACAACTTGTTTGGAATGAAATGGAAACATTCACAACTAGTTTGGAATGAAATGGAAACATTCACAACTAGTTTGGAATGAAATGGAAACATTCACAACTAGTTTGGAATGAAATGGAAACATTCACAACTAGTTTGGAATGAAATGGAAACATTCACAACTAGTTTGGAATGAAATGGAAACATTCACAACTTGTTTGGAATGAAATGGAAACATTCACAACTTGTTTGGAATGAAATGGAAACATTCACAACTAGTTTGGAAATGAAACGAAAACATTTTGGAACAAGTTTGGAATGAAATGGAAACATTCACAACTAGTTTGGAATGAAATTGAAACATTCACAACAAGTTTGGAATGAAATGGAAACATTCACAACTTGTTTGGAATGAAATGGAAACATTCACAACTTGTTTGGAATGAAATGGAAACATTTGGAATGAAATGGAAACTAGTTTGGAATGAAATGGAAACATTCACAACTAGTTTGGAATGAAATGGAAACATTCACAACTAGTTTGGAATGAAATGGAAACATTCACAACTAGTTTGGAATGAAATGGAAACATTCACAACTGTTTGAATGAAATGGAAACATTCACAACTAGTTTGGAATGAAATGGAAACATTCACAACTAGTTTGGAATGAAATGGAAACATTCACAACTAGTTTGGAATGAAATGGAAACATTCACAACTAGTTTGGAATGAAATGGAAACATTCACAACTAGTTTGGAATGAAATGCAAACATTCACAACTAGTTTTGAATGAAACGAAAACATTCACAACAAGTTCGGAAAGAATGGAAACATTCACAACTTGTTTTGAATGAAATGTAAACATTCACAACTAGTTTGGAATGAAATGGAAACACTCACAACAAGTTTGGAAAGACATGGAAACATTCACAACTAGTATGGAATGAATTGGAAACATTCATAACAAGTTTCGAATAAAATGGAAACGTTCACAACTAGTTTGGAATGAAAGAACACAAAGAACCAAAGAGAAAACCTCTCCAAAGAGCAATATTATTTCATTGTTAATCTGTGTGTTTACATCCAGAATATGTGCATTTATATAGGCCTAAACTAGGGTAAAAATCTGGGAAAAATTCGCAGCCCAAGTCACCTAGGAAACCTAGTTACAAAGGACTCAAGAAAACCTAGTCAAACTAGGACTCTAACACACTTTTAACACATGTTTAAGGTGTGCAGCGAATTCCTTTTATCCTAAATGACCTGAATCAATTCCATGGCCTAAATAACATCCTAAATAATGTAAATAAATAGGAAACTAAAATAAAATACGTTACAAAATAAGATTGGCCATAAAAACCCCAAAATAGTCTTCTCAGGTGGTTCCTGCTTGTGTCTTCAACTTCAAGCTGAAATTCGAACTTGATGCAGCCATGATTTCTCAAAATGCAAAGCATGAAAGTTGTAGATCTCTTTCTTAGATTTGAAATGACACCTGAACCACACAAAACAGACATCTAAAGCCAAAGATATGCCCAAAATACTACAACTGCTTCTGAACCAGCGATAACTCGCAAATCGTGACTTTGAAGCTAAATTGGACCTCCTTAACGTGAAAACTGGGTTTCATGTTCTGCATATAATTTGTAGCTCCAGATGTTAGCTTTCCAATGAATCAAGAATCACTCAATTCTGATCTGTTTAGCTCAAGATATGATTTTTCCACCAGAACATCGCCAATCTGTCAACATCCAAGCTTGAAGTGCACTAGTGAGCTCCTTAGCCTTCTTCCTTGTCAATGGTCCACTAGTTATCTTCAATGGATCCTTGCCATCCTTGGTTGTGCCTTCTTTGATCGTATCAACTCCCCCCTCCTTAGAAAGATTCGTCCTCGAATCAAAACCTGCATTAGAAAAGGGAATTGAATCAATAACAATGAAATAATCAACACATAAGCACTTACCTTTCACATAAGCACCAATAGCATGGAATGCTTGTGTATGGAGCTTTAATCTTGTGAAAAACCTGAACCAATATCCAAATGCAATGATAATTTTGATACCTCCAGGGTCAAAAACAAAGTTAGAAGCAATTAGCACAACAAATCTGAAATTTTGCACAATTTTCATCTTAACTCTAGGCATCACTTTCATTGCCTTTGCCATCTCAAAAACATTACTCTCACAACAAGGAAAAGTGTAGGAATAATTTACCTTAGGGATGCTGTATGCACTCAAAACAAATGGACCTAAACTCACACAAGTGTTATGGTTATGAAAAGCACAAGTTATGCATGTCAAGACAATAGTTTGCATAGGCCATTCAAATAAACAAGAATTGAACACAATGTGGCCTAAACTAATAACAAAACAAGGATGCACAAATTTCACAAAAATCCTAAGCATTTTAAATGAAACAAGATTGGAGTAGATAGGATTAAGTGAAACCAATTCAGTAGCAAACTTATTTTTGCATGTATATGCACAACAATGCATGAAATTTGTGAATGAAATGTGACACAAAACAAAGGACTCAACATACCTCCTTAAAAGGCTGAATTTAAAACCAGAATTTTCACTCAAAATAAAAACTTTCAGGTTTGGACATAAAGCAAAAATATCAAGGCACAAAAGTTTGTGTAATGCATGTGTCAAGATAAAGAAATGCTTGCTGGAAATTAAAGATTGAAACACAAAAATGGGCTGAACATGAATGACAATCAAAGAAGTATGTAATGTATGTGCATGAGCTAATTTATGCATGAAAAATTCCAAAGAAGTAGATTTAACTTGAGATAGAACAAAACAATGTGAAATGGATGCAAAACAAACAAAGTCAAAAACCAAAGACACCAAAACAGATTTTTCTTTAGAGAAACTCAAGCAATTCCAAAGAGGATTTGACAAAACCAAAGAATTAGAAGCTTTAAAACCATATTTTGTCAAATTTCCATGCTTACTTCCTTCTCTTAATCTAGTTTCATGAAAACCATTTGTCAAAATAACATTGCAAGCAAACACACATTGTTTGAGATTTTCATGCAAAACTACATCAAATCTAGGTGTTAGGAAGAAATACATTACAGTGGTTGGACTTAGTCTCCAAGTATCTTCCTTTGGTGTAGGAACCACAAAATTTTCACCTTTGCACTCAATGGCTTTGGTTGGAGTTGCATTAATTTCATCCCCTTGAAACATAGGATAAGAAACAATGTTAGGCAAACTTTTGCATATGAAATCACTTGGACTTACCTCAAATTGTTCCTTCTCAACCTCCTTCATTGGTTTGATGCATGGGACATGACTTGGAATATTGGGAACACCAACTTCTTGGATGGGCAGCAACTCACTTGATTCTTGTAGTTCATCTCCACTTAAGTCCTGAAAAGAAGACAACACAACACTAGAAAAAGACTTTGTTATGTTAGATGAAAGTATGGCTTCTCTGTAGGTCTTTCTCTCTTCACTC